>CM024754.1:33008478-33157453 GCA_014218235.1 Colocasia esculenta
GATTTCTTCTATCTCAGAAGTTCGGCCTTGTAGTCGTCTTAGCCTGAATGTCACAATGCAGAACTGGTAGATGTAGAATGCTTCAGAACGGAGTCTTATAAGATACAACACCAGTCCATGCTTTTTGATGAAGAACACCTCTTGGAACGTCTGGATGGCTTTTGGACGATGAAGACTCGTTCTTCAGGCTTCTACAGTTGGAGTGTCACGCCCCACCATTTAGCAGCAGATAAATCGGGGAAACGTGAGAAGTACATAGTAGAGTAAAATGTACAACCGTTGAATGATAGAGATATAATGCCAATTGTCACACCCCAACGCGGAATATCGGAGCGCGAAGGCAGTTGCAAGAAAAGGTATAGAGCGTATACTAGACATCAAACCATTGCACACTGAATATACTAAAGCAAATCTTTCTCATTATTAATTTCCAAATGTCTAGTTACAACCACTAATATCAGAGCCATTCTATAGGGCCCAATTACATTGCATGAAGGAAATAACTAACTACAACTCTAAGATAACATAACGACTCGAGGGTACTCCTGGCTTCACTCTTGGTCATTCCCTTCCTCGTGAGTGTATGTGTCATCCTCGGTCTCACCTGAGAACACAACATTAAATAACGTAGGGTGAGCGATAACGCCCAGTAGGACTTAAATCTCAGGCTCAAGCAGGCTTTAAATAATTAATGCATTTAATGGCAGAGTATCTAAAGATAGCAGGTACAAGAGAGTCAAAATATAGCAAGAGATAGAACAATAGCACGAGAGCGAGTATAGTTTCCAAAAAGAGCACAAGTATCGAGTATAGCACGAATAGCAGGATGGCCATAGCACAACTAGCACAAGTATAGTAATAGCACGAGTATAGCACTTGTTTGTCATTCTAGACATCGAGAGAGTATAGCACGTTTTGTGTTTTTGATTGTCATATAGATAGTCGAGATAGATAGCACTTGAGTGTAATGCCAAACACTCTGATCATTTAACTCCCATGGGCACTAGCACTTTCGGGCGCACATCCCAGGACCAGATCGGGCCCTTTATTTATTGCCAGGCATTGGTTATATTGTTTATCTTTAGACAATCAGTCAATGGCCAATATAGAGTACCAAGAAGTAGATGAGAGCACTAGATGAATAGACGAGATAGTAGAGTGAACGTGAATAGACGAGCGAGTAGAGTATAGATAAGAGCTAGTGGACATTGCACGTAATGCGACGAGTAAACAGGCGATAGTAACAGTTGCACAACACGCGCACTTGGTGTTAGCAGTCAGGTGGAACTCACGACCCTACCACTGGCCTTGTTATGCACAGGTCCAGAGGTCCGGCGTGATTTAAGATGAGAGTGAATCTTCTAATAGCCGTTTGGATCATATAGATCCCTAAAGGGTATCATAGGTATTAGGGTACAACCGGCTCGTCGACCATGTGGGAATCCATGATCAGAGGAGACTTACGGAGGCCTTGTGCAAGGGTTCACTAGTCCGGCGAAAGGAATATCCGACGGAGAGTTCACCACAAGCCAAGAAAAGTGTGTATATAAAACAGGTGCTCGACGTTCTAGAGGAATTCTAGGACAGTGGAGCGTCAATATCGGTATATAAACAACGCAAGAAAACGAATGCAAGTCCTTTAAAATAGGGCAGTTAATATGCTTTATTGTAATACATTATGAGATATTTTCTGTAAGATTTCAGCCATAAATGGATGGTTCAAGTGTGTGCAAGTGCAAGAGAAATCATAGATAGAAATAAGTCGTGAACATGTATTTTAAATCATTCAATATAGCATCCTTTTTAAGTAGGGTTTTTACTAGGGGTATAACGGTAAGAAGGCGTAAGGATTATTTATAAGTGACAAAAATATTTTATTTTATTTTTTTATGGGTTTTTCATCAAAAACTTGTGAAGGCGACATACCCCTGTACTGGTCGCGACAGGGTCAGGACAGAACGCGACAGGGCCTAAAAAGGGTCGCGACAGGGCATGCAAATCGGGTACTGAGAACGCGACGGCTCACCTGTCGCCTTCTTGGTCGCGACAGGGTGGCTGTCGCAATCAGGCCCCAGAAAACGACATATCGAGGTGTCGCCTTCTGGTTGTCTGCGCCTGACTCCGACAGGAGTCAGACCAGGCATTGGATTGCGGGCCAGAACATTGAAATTTCGATACAGGGTCGTTCAGGAAATCATAACTAATTATATAGTCAACGAAAAATCATGAAACCAGTTGCAAATTAAACTAGACATGTAAGGGTACTTCCAATAAATCGGAATTAGAGAGAGAGCATGGTTTGAACATGGTTTGAGAACGAACAAGAACAAGTAACATAGAACATGATACAGGGAGCAAGATCGATTTAATTCGAGTAACATGCTCAATAGAAATTAGGGCTTTTAGGGGCAAAAGATGCCTATCATGCATCAGTATCTCCCATTAAAATTTGGAGGCATGAGATAGAGTATTCAAGGAGATATGAATTAAGCATGAAGGTTCGGGGTCATAAGAACTGCAGAACTTTGAAAATTCATAAGAAAGATTTGATCGCTGGAAATTTATGAAATTTGAGGGTTTTGTTCCAGAGGGTAGAAAGATCCTACAGAAAAAGTTTCACGGTTTATGCTTGTGAGAATGCCTACCTTGACTCGATTTCCTCTTCTAGGGCTAGAACTTGAAGAACGGGGTTGAGAGCTTGAAAGGTTCTTCTCCCCACAAAATCTCCTCCTCCTTGGCCTCTCCTTCTGGTCCAGGAATCCTTTGGCACGAGCTTGGGTCGGCCATGAGGGTTTTAGGAGAGTATTTAAGCTTCTCCTCTTTCTATTTCCTAATAGGACTCTAATTCCTCTTAAATTCCGAAATTTCCTTACTTCCTCCTTCCTTCCTTGCTTTCCAATCTCTATTTAGACTAGGAAGAGATCCAAATTCGTGCTAACCCATATGGGGTAGGTTTAGGAATCCTATTATAACTCAAACTAGCTATTTAATGCATTAAATACCCCTTTTCTATTTAGGTAATAATTTAGTTACGAATTTAGGATATTTTCCTATTATTCTCCCTTTGTAATTCATATTTTTGACCCAATAAATTCTAGAAGATCCATTAAGCAAATCCCATTACTCTTTTCCATCTAATGAGTTTTATTTAATGCTCTATTTAAATATCCATTTAGCTAGGTTTTAAATTCTTTATTTAAATTTTTATTTTTCGTAAAAATTCAGGTTGCTACACCAATAATTGGAATAACTCTTCATTTCATTATAAAATCACTAAGACTATTACAACCACTAATTCAGAGCCACTACATAGGCTCATTGACATCATTACATTGAAATAAATCTCACAGCAATAACTATTAACTCTATAGTACTATGGCAACTTGCATCAACTGACTCTAGGTTTCTCATCACTCTGGTCCCATCCCATGGGTGTGTGTGACGTCCTACTTACCTGAGACATAATAACAAATAACATGTGAGCGATAACGAGAGAATATAGCACTTTTGTTGTCAATAGACAACATAGAATATAGAACTTTGTGTTGATTGTCTTAGATTATCTTGATAGTATGGCACTTGGATGTAATCCCGACATCCTGATCATTTAACTCTCGCGGGCAAACGACACTTTCGGGCGCTCTCCCTAGGACCAGATCGGGCCCTATTGCACTGGCATTGGTTATGTTGTTTATCTTTAGACATCAATTAATGGCCAATAGAGAGTACCAAGAAATAGATAAGAGCACTAGATGAATAGACGAGATAATAGATTGAACGTGAATGGATGAGTGAGTAGAGTATAGATGAGAGCTAAGGGACAAAGCACGTAACACTTCGAGTAGCAGGCGATAGTAACAATTGCACAACACGTGCACTTGGTGTCGGTAGTTAGGTGGAACTCACGACCCTTCCACGGGCCATGTTAAGCACAGGTTCAGAGGTCCAGCGTGATTCAAGATAAGAGCGAACTTCTAATAGCCGTTTGGATCATGATGATCCCAAAAGGGTGTAATAGGTGTTAGAGTACAACCGGCTCGTCGACCATGTGGGAATCCATGGATAGAGGAGCTTTACAGAGACCTTGAACAAGGATTTACTAGTCCAACAGAAGGAGTATCCGATGGAGAATTCGTCCAAGTCAAGAGAGAGTGTGTATATAGAAACAAGTGCTCGACGTTCTAGAGGAATTCCAGAACAGTGGAGCGTCGATAACGGTATTCCCAAAACATCGCTAGAAAATATAGACAAGTCTATTTAAAAAATGGCAATTTAATTACATAAATTACCAGATACATTATGACGTATTTTCATGCTAGATTAAGCCATATTGGAGGGTTCAAGTGTGTTCATGTGTCATGAGATTGTAGATAGAAAAAGATTATGAGCATGTATTTTAATCACACATAAATGTTTATTTTATGACAAGTGTAATTTTTCTGTTGCATGACTATTAAACAAGAACACAAGCACTGTAGAGAGTCAGAACATAAAAATTGGGGGTTTTCATGCAAAATCTAAGATTGCGACGCACCTCAATAAGGGTCGCGATGGGGTCAACTGAGATCGTGATGGGGTCTTGTACAGAACGCGACGGCCTTGTTCGTTCGGGCAGGTAGATCGCGGCGGGGTCGATTGTGGGTTGCGATGAGCTCAACAGATCGGGCAGCCAGATCGCGACGACAGGCCCTGTCACGATCAGATCACGACAGAAGGCACTGTCATGAAGGCCCTGTGAATGCGGCCTATCGGGCTGTCACGTTCACAGGGTCTGTGCCCGAGTTCAACAGGGAAAGAACATTGTATTGGATTACGGGCCAGACTTATCCTATTTGACATAGGGTGATTTAGAAAATCGTAACTAATTGTACAAGAGATGAAAATCATGAAACTAGTTGTGAATCGATCTAGACATGTATGGGTACTTACAGTAAATAGGGATTGGAAAACAAACAGGGTTTCGACATGCTTTGGTCATATGTATTCATGAAGAACATGGAACAGCACATAGATGAGATCAATGAATTAATTTGCAAGTTAGGATGAATGAAAATTAGGGATTTTAGGGGCAAAGAAGCCTAACATGCATCAACATCCCTAATAAAAATTTCGTACCATGTGGTTTAGTATACATGGAGATCAAGAATTAAGAAGAGGGTTGGGGGTCATGGTGTTTACAAAACATCAAAAATTAAGAACAAAAGATTTGCTCAATGGAAGAATATGAGACAAGAGGGCTTTGATTCCTGAGGTTTAGATCAACCTACAGATAAAATTGATTTAGTTTTGCTCGTGAGAATGCCTACCTTTAGTCATTTTCCTCTTCTAGGGCTAGAACTTGAAGAACTCAGGTTGAAGCTTTAATGAAGCCTCCTTCCCTCGAATTCTCCCCCTCCTTGGCCTCTCCTCCTGGTCCAGCACTCTTGGCAATGAGCTAGGGTCGGCCATGGGGGTTTAGGAGAGTATTTATGTCTCTTATGTTTCTAATTCCTAATAGAACTCTAACTCCTATTTAATTTTGAGATTTCCTATTTAATTCCACCTTCCAAGCTTGCCATGTCTAATTTGGTTAGGTTGGGATCCAAATTCGTGGCCAACCTATTATGGTAGGTTTAGGAATCCAAATTGAACACAAACTACTTATTTTAATATTTTCATACCCCTTTCTATTTAGGTAATATTAAGTTACGAATTAGGGTATTTTCCTATTATTCATCTTTTAAAAATCCCTATTTTGGCCAATAAATTTTATATGGTCCATTTAACAAAGTTCGTTATTTATTGAAATTTAACTTATGGGATTTTCCTTTTCAATTAGGGTATAATAGAGTTATGAATTTTATTATATTTCTTACTTGATTTTATACATGGACTATTAGAGGTCCATTGGTCCAATTTCGATAATGGGTCATCAATACCCGATTGGAGGTCTCTCTAATTTTTTATTTAATTTACGAGCCCGTTATATTTTGTGTTAATAGTTTTCCGACTTAGTTTCCAAATTTGGATAATTAGTCACGTTGTGACATATGCTTGGCCAATCGAATTTTTCGTTGCATGAATCACGTCGTGGAACACTTAGGGATATATTTTGGGTTGATTATAATTTTTACGAAATATTTAGATGTGTTCTTGCACATATGATAATGGTATGCATGTTTTTATTATTCTATTTTTTATAGAAGTTTATTATTTCAAATTTTTAAATACTGAATTTTCTAGGTTGCTACATCCTCCCCCACTTGAAAAGAATTTGGTCCACCAATTCCATGACTCCTTCGGTTACATGTGAATTATTTATTGTAAAAGACATTAATCATTGTGAGTTCAGAGGTACCTTCCATGGTTCCCACTTCTCGATTTGGAGAGAGTTGCACCAAAGCTTCCAGTGTACCTTGTTGGTTTATTTCCTCATGCCATTGATTCTCAAATTGTGGGCAGTCAGTAATCTTGTGGTTGGAGCTGCCACTCGCAAACATTTTCCTTGTTTCCACCAGCAATCCCCCGACATGTGGCCCCTCCTATTGCAGTGCTTGCATCGCCCCCTGCGAATAAATGCTACTTGTATGTCGTTCTTCTTTATTTATCTCTTATCACCGTTTGGCTGGTTCCCTTTCATCATAGAACTGAGTTCTTCTGTGTTAGTGGATGGTTCTTTTAGAAGAGGGCAGTCTCGTAGCTGATGTCTCGAGTCGCCACAACATAAGCATGCCCCAATTCTTCGCCAACACTCCTTGGCCACATGACCTGGCTTGTGACAATGATGGAAAATGATCTCATCATTATGATTCGCTTGCTGGTTGGCCATCTTTCCATGGTTTAACTTCTCTTCCTATTCTGATTGGTCTCCTTTTTAATCTCCTTAGTCGCTTCCAGAGCTCTTTCTAGCAGTTGAGCGGCTTGCTGACATGCCAGAACTAGCCTATGGATTGATCTCATGTTGGTGTCCATTATGAGTCCCTTCAAGAATGAAGTTGACATTAGGATGCTAAAGTAATATTAAGTTTATACATACGTATAGATGAATGTATTCAGATCTTAACCATGGTTTTAC
Organism: Colocasia esculenta; assembly: GCA_014218235.1. NCBI lineage: Eukaryota > Viridiplantae > Streptophyta > Magnoliopsida > Alismatales > Araceae > Colocasia > Colocasia esculenta. Next base: position 33,015,533 of record CM024754.1, read on the forward strand.
CCAATCCTCACAAAGGTATGGTGGTTGACTTAGTCACGTGTCATGGCAGTTTGTCCTAGAACACCCTAGACCTAAGAGATCCAATGTGGACATCCTAGAACATTTTAAACCTAAGATATCCTATCAAGACATCCTAGGCTCTGATACTATCATGCCTCGCCAATTAGCAGTGGAATAAATCGGGGAGACGTGAGCAAGTACATAGTAGAGTAAAATGTACAATAGTTGAATGATTCAGAGCATCGAATGAACAATAATTGTAATAAACTCTTCATTTCATTATAAAATCACTAAGACTATTACAACCACTAATTCGGAGCCACTACATAGGGCTCATTGACATCATTACATTAAAGGAAATCTAACACAATAACTATTAGACTCAATAGTACTAGGGCAACTCATCAACTGACTCCAGGTTGCTCATCACTCTGGTCCCGTCCCATTGGTGTGTGTGACATCATCTAGCTTACCTGAGACACATAACAAATTACGAAGGGTGAGCGATAATGCCCAGTAAGACTTAAATCTCGTGAATCAAGCAGGCTATAAATAATAGTGCTTTAAAAGGCAGAGTAATAATGATAGTGCGATTCATGTAAAGTCGAGAGAGTAATAGCACAAGTAACATGGTTCAGATAACAGATGAATCAAGTATAGTATGATGATTAAAGTCAAGTCACGATAGAAATGATAACAACACGATAACAAATAACGTCAAACAATAGCAAGCAACATGTATAGCAAAAGAGAGAAAGTAGTTGGCCATATAGAGAGTAAATTGCACTTTGATTGATTTTCCTATCAATCAAAATAGTATAGAACTTTTGATTAACTTTTGTCAATCGAAATAGTAATGGCACTTTCGTTATCCGTAGATAGCTGAGAGAGAATATAGCACTTTTGTCGTCAATAGACAACGAGAGAATATATCACTTTTGTCGTCAATAGACAACGAGAGAATATAGCACTCTTTCGTTATCCGTAGATAGCTGAGAGAGAATTAGCACTTTTGTCGTCAATAGACAACGAGAGAATATAACACTTTTTCGTCAATAGATAATGAGAGAATATAGCACTTTGTGTTGATTGTCTTAGATTAATCTTGATATTATGGCACTTGGATGTAATGCCGACATCCTGATCATTTAACTCCCGCGGGCAAATTGCACTTTTGGGTGCTCTCCCAAGGACCAGATCGGGCCCAATTGCGCTAGTATTGATTATGTTGTTTATCTTTAGACAATCAATTAATGGCCAATAGAGAGTACCAAGAAATAGATAAAAGCACTAGATGAATAGAAGAGATAGTAGAGTGAACGTGAATTGATGAGCGAGTAGAGTATAGATGAGAGCTAAGGGACAATGCACATAACACTTCGAGTATAGCAGGCGATAGTAACAATTGCACAACATGCGCACTTAGTGTCGGCAGTCTAGTGGAACTCACGACCCTTCCACTGGCCATGTTAAGCACAGGTCTAGAGGTCCGGCGTGATTCAAGATAAAAGCGAACTTCTAATAGCCGTGGATCATGTTGATCCCTAAAGGGTGTAATAGGTGTTAGGGTACAACCGGCTCATCGACCATATGGGAATCCATAGACAGAGGAGACTTACAGAGGCCTTGAACAAGGATTCACTAGTCCGGTAGAAGGAGTATCTGACGAGAGTTCGTCCAAGTCAGAGAGAGTGTGTAATAGAAACAAGTGCTCGACATTCTATAGGAATTCCAGAATAGTGGAGCATTGATAATGGTATTCCCAAAACATCGTGAGAAAACGTAGACAAGTCTATTAAAAATATGGCAATTTAATTATATAATTACTAGATACATTATGAAGTATTTTCATGCTAAATTAAACCATATTGGAGGGTTCAAGTGTGTGCATGTGTCATGAGATTGTAGATGGAAAAGATCATGTGCATGTATTTTAATCACACATAAATGTTTAATTTATGACAAGTGTAATTTTTCTCTGTGTATGACTGTTAAAAAATAGTACAAGCACTGTAGAGAGTCAGACCATCAGAAATTGGGGGTTTTCATTCAAAATCTGAGATCGCGACGCACCCCAGTAAGGGTCACGACGGGGTCAACTGGGATCATGATGGGGTCTTATACAGAACGTGATGGCCTTGTCAGTTCAAAACATCATACTTCATGACAAGGAAATAAGAATGATGCTTGATCATAAGTATTTCAAGTTCCAGTTGAGAGTGTCAAGGCAATATGTCAGTTCATGTCATTAGATAGTTCCTCAAGATACACACAAAATTCATGACTTTTTTTTTGTTCAATGTTTGAGCATCAATAACAGGATGCATGGGCTTTTTACTTATCACTGAGGGATGGTATCAACTCGACACTCCTTAAATTCGATCCTCAAATTACAGATAGCTTTCACTCTGCCTAATTCTCTTTTTTCATGCTCATTTTTTTTCCTTTTCATTTACATGGTGCTGCACTTCCCTTCACCGTTTGACACGAACCTCAACTCTTACCTTAGGAGCCACAGGTCCGGTTACTAAGATCAGGGGCATTTTCCATGTTTTTTTTTTCATTTTTTCATTTTTGTTATTTTTAATTTTTTAATATTTTTTAAAACATCAACATAAATGTGTTCTACTAAAATAAGAACCAACTCTTACAATGATAATAAAAGAATAGAAAATTAAGAGAGAGAGAAAGAGAGAGAAAGAGAGAGCGGAGAGAGAAGAGAGAGGCGAGAGAGAGAGGAGAGAGAAGAAGAGAGAAAGAGAGAGAGTGGTGAGAGAAGAGAGAGGCGAGAGAGAAGAGAGAGAAAAAAGAGAGAGCGCGAGAGAAGATAGAGGCGAGAGAGGCGCGAGGAGAGAAAGAGAAGAGAGAAACGAGAGAGAGAGGCGAGAGAGGCGGCGAGAGAGAGAGAGAAGAGACGAGAGAGAGGAGAGAGGCGTGAGAGGAGAGAGGCGTGAGAGAGGGAGGCAGCGCGGCCCACGTTGCATGCATGCAACGTGGTGGGGCGCGCGAAGGCCGTGATGGGGGCGCGCCAGGTGGGCCGGGCGAGGGCGGCCTGGGTGCGGGCAGCAGGGCGCGGGCTGCTACTGCTGGCGCGACGCCGCTGGGTGCGGCCAGGGCGCGTGGCGGGCGCAGCAGGCGGTGTGGGGCGGCCTGGGCGAGGCCGGCTAGGGCTACGCGCGGGGGCAGGCACAGCAGGAGCGCGCGGGAAGGCGCGGCAGCGGGCGGCGGTGGCAGGTGGGCCTGGCGGGGTGCTGGGCGTGTGGAGCTGCTTCTATTCCTAAGAAAGAGAGACCGGGAGAGAGGAGAGGACAGAGAAAGGGAAAAAAGAAACTGGGAGAGGAAAAGAAGAGGAGGAAGGGTGTGTGCGCAAGAGAGAGGAGAGAGAGAGAAGTGAGAAAACCAATGAGAGAGAGAGAGGGAGGGTTTATAAAATAGTAGAGAAAGAGAGGAAGGGGGAGAGAAGAAAGGAAGGAGAAATTTTTGGAAAATAAGAGAGGAGATTTTTAAAAATAAAAAAGTGTTTTAAAAAATTAATAGAATCTCTCTTTTATTCTCTCTTGCTTCAATCCAATCTATTGGCCCATTTAACACTTTATTTTTTGGCCCTTTAATCCTGCAAATACAACACAATAGAGATTTAATCAATTATCATTTTTTGTAATAAAGTGACAATGAGTTTGTGTGAAATTAAAGACCATAAGATAATAAAATAACATGATTATCATCAATAACAACGCAATTATCACACCCCCAACTTACTCATTGCTAGTCCCTTAGCAATGCACACAAGTGAATAATTGGGACAAATAAGAGTTCAAAACATCATACTTCATGACAAGGAAATAAGAATGATGCTTGATCATAAGTATTTCAAGTTTCAGTTGAGAGTGTCAAAGGTAAATATGTCAGTTCATGTCATTAGATAGTTCCTCAAGATACACACAAAATTCCATGACTTTTTTTTTTGTTCAATGTTTGAGCATCAATAACAGGATGCATGGGCTTTTTACTTATCACTGAGGGATGGTATCAACTCTACACTCCTAAATTCAATCCTCGAATTACAGATAGCTTTCACTCTGCCTAATTCTCTTTTTTCATGCTCGTTTCTTTTTCTTTTCATTTACATGGTGCTGCACTTCCCTTCACCGTTTGACACGAGCCTCAACTCTTACCTTAGGAGCCACAGGCCCGGTTACTAAGATCAGAGGCATTTTCCATGTTTCTTTTTTTTTTCTTTTTGTTATTTTTTAATTTTTTTTAAACAATCAACAGAAATGTGTTCTACCAAACAAGCACCAACTGTTACAATGATAATAAAAAGAATAGAAAATTAAGAGAGAGAGAAGAGAGAGAGAGAAAAGAGAGAGCGGAGAGAGAAGAGAGAGGCGAGAGAGAGAGAGGAGAGAGAAGAGAGAGAGAGAAAAGAAGATAGCGGAGAGAGAAGAGAGAGGCGAGAGAGAGAGCGCGAGAGAAGAGAGAGAGCGCGAGAGAAGAGAGAGGCGAGAGAGGCGTGAGAGGAGAGAAAGAGAAGAGAGAAATGAGAGAGAGAGAGAGGCGAGAGAGGCAGCGAGAGGAGAGAGAGAGAAAAGAGAGAGCGGAGAGAGAAGAGAGAGAGGCGAGAGAGAGAGGAGAGAAGAGAGAGAGAGAAAAGAGAGATAGCGGAGAGAGAAGAGAGAGGCGAGAGAGAGAGCGCGAGAGAAGAGAGAGAGCGCGAGAGAAGAGAGAGGCGAGAGAGGCGTGAGAGGAGAGAAAGAGAAGAGAGAAATGAGAGAGAGAGAGAGGCGAGAGAGGCAGCGAGAGGAGAGAGAGACGAGAGAGAGGAGAGAGGCGTGAGAGGAGAGAGGCGTGAGAGAGGGAGGCAGCGCGGCCCATGTTGCATGCATGCAACATGGGTGGGGCGCGCGGGGGCCGCGAAGGGGGTGCGCCAGTTGGGCCGGGCGAGGGCGGCCTGGGTGCGGGCAATCGGGGCGCGGGCTACTGCTGGCAGGCGCGACACCGCTGGGCATGACCTGGGCGCGTGGCGGGCGCAGCAGGCGGTGCGGGGAGGCCTGAGCGAGGCCGACTGGGGCTGCGCGCGGAGGCAGGCGCAGCAGGCGCACTCGGGTAGGCGCGTCAGGCGGGCGGCGCTGGCAGGCGGGCCTGGCGGGGCGCTGGGTGCGTGGAGCTGCTTCTGTTCCTGGAAAGAGAGACCGGGAGAGAGGAGAGGACAGAGAAAGGGAAAGAAGAAATCGGGAGAGAAGAAGAAGAGGAGGAAGGGTGTGTGCGCAAGAGAGAGGAGAGAGAGAAAGTGAGAAACCAATGAGAGAGAAGGGGGAGGGTTTATAAAATAGTAGAGAAAGAGAGGAAGGGGGAGAGAAGAAAGGAAGGAGAGATTTTTGGAAAATAGGAGAGGAGATTTTTAAAAATAAGAAAGTGTTTTAAAAAATTAATAAAATCTCTCTTGCTTCAATCCAATCCATTGGCCCATTTGACACTTTATTTCTTGGCCCATTAATCTTGCAAATAAAACACAATAGAGATTTAATCAATTATCATTTTTTGTACTAAAGTGACAATGAGTTTGTATGAAATTAAGGACCATAAGATAATAAAATAACATGATTATCATCAATAACAGCGCAATTATCAACGTCATCTAGCTTACCTAAGACACAATAACAAATATCGAAGGGTGAGCGATAATGCCCGTAAGACTTAATCTCGTGAATCAAGCAGGCTTTAAATAATTAGTGCTTTAAAAGGCAGAGTAATAAATGATAGTGCGAGTCATGTAAAGTCGAGAGAGTAGTAGCACAAGTAACATGGTTCAGATAGCAGATGAATCAAGTATAGTACGATGATTAAAGTCAAGTCACGATAGAAATGATACAACACGATAGCAAATAACGTCAAATAATAGCAAGCAACATGTATAGCAAGGAGAGAGAAAGTAGTGGCCATATAGAGAGTAAAAGCACTTTGATTGATTTCTTATCAATCAAAATAGTATAGAACTTTTGATTAACTTTTGTCAATCGAAATAGTAATGACACTTTCGTTATCTGTAGATAGCTGAGAGAGAATATAGCACTTTTGTCGTCAATAGACAACGAGAGAATATATCACTTTTGTCGTCAATAGACAATGAGAGAATATAGCACTCTTTCGTTATCCGTAGATAGCTAATAGAGAATATAGCACTTTTGTCGTCAATAGACAACGAGAATATAGCACTTTTATCGTCAATAGACAACGAGAGAATATAGCACTTTGTGTTGATTGTCTTAGATTAATCTTGATATTATGGCACTTGGATGTAATGCCGACATCCTGATCATTTAACTCCCGAGGGCAAATTGCACTTTTGGGTGCTCTCCCAAGGACCAGATCGGGCCCAATTGCACTAGTATTTATTATGTTATTTATCTTTAGACAATCATTAATGGCCAATAGAGAGTACCAAGAAATAGATAAAAGCACTAGATGAATAGAAGAGATAGTAGAGTGAACGTGAATGATGAGCGAGTAGAGTATAGATGAGAGCTAAGGAAAATGCACATAACACTTCGAGTATAGCAGGCGATAGTAACAATTGCACAACATGCGCACTTAGTGTCGGCAGTCTAGTGGAACTCACGACCTTTCCACTGGCCATGTTAAGCACAGGTCCAGAGGTCCGACGTGATTCAAGATAAAAGCGAACTTCTAATAGCCGTTTGGATCATGTTGATCCCTAAAGGGTGTAATAGGTGTTAGGGTACAACTGGCTCATCGACCATGTGGGAATCCATGGACAGAGGAGACTTACGGAGGCCTTGAACAAGGATTCACTAGTTCGGTAGAAGGAGCATCTGACGGAGAGTTCATCCAAGTCAAGAGAGAGTGTGTATATAGAAATAAGTGCTCGACGTTCTATAGGAATTCCAGAATAGTGGAGCGTCGACAATGGTATTCCCAAAACATCGTGAGAAAACGTAGACAAGTCTATTGAAAATATGGCAATTTAATTACATAAATTACCAGATACATTATGAAGTATTTTCATGCTAAATTAAGCCATATTGGAGGGTTCAAGTGTGTGCATGTGTCATGAGATTGTAGATGGAAAAAGATCATGTGCATGTATTTTAATCACACATAAATGTTTAGCTTATGACAAGTGTAATTTTTTCTGTGTATGACTGTTAAACAATAGTACAAGCACTATAGAGATTCAGACCATCAGAAATTGGGGGTTTTCATTCAAAATCTGAGATCATGACGCACCCCAGTAAGGGTCATTACGACTGGGATCGTGATGGGGTTTTATACAGAACGCGACAGCCTTGTCCATTCAGGCAGACAGATCGCGACGGGGTCGATTGTGGGTCGCGACGGGCTCAACAGATCGGGCAGCCAGATCGCGACAACAGGCCCTATCGCGATCAGATCACGACGGAAGGCACTGTCGCAACGGCCCTGTGAACGCGGCCTATCGGGCCGTCGCATTCATAGGGTCTACGCCCGAGTTCGACAGGGAAAGAACATTATATTGGATTGCGGGCCAGACTTACCCTATTTGACATAGGGTGATTCAGAAAATCGTAACTAATTGTATAAGCGATGAAAAATCATAAAACTAGTTGCAAATTGATCTAGGCATGCATGGGTACTTACAATAAATAGGGATTGGAAAACAAACAGGGTCATATGTATTCATGAAGAATATGGAACAACACACAGATGAGATCAACGAGTTAATTCGCAAGATAGGATGAATGAAAATTAGGGCTTTTAGGGGCAAATGAAGCCTAACATGCATTATTATCCCTAATAAAAATTTCGTAGCATGTGGTTCATTATACATGGAGATCAAGAATTAAGAATAGGCTTCGGGGTCATGGTGTTTACAGAATTTTAAAAATTGAAAACAAAAGATTTGCTTGATGGAAAAATATGAGACAAGAGGGCTTTGATTCCTGAGGTTTAGATCAACCTACAGACGAAATTGATTTAGTTTTGCTCATGAGAATGCCTACCTTTAGTCGTTTTCCTCTTCTAGGGCTAGAACTTGAAGAACTCAGGTTGTAGCTTGATGAAGCCTCCTTCCCACGAATTCTCCCCCTCCTTGGCCTCTCCTCCTGGTCCAACAACTCTTGGCAATGAGCTAGGGCCGGCCATGGGGGTTTAGGAGAGTATTTATGTCTCTATGTTTCTAATTCCTAATAGAACTCTAACTCCTATTTAATCCGAGATTTTCTATGTAATTCCACCTTCCAAGCTTGCCATGTCCAATTGGGTTAGGTAGGATCCAAATTCGTGGCCAACCTATTAGGGTAGGTTTAGGAATCCAAATCGAACACAAACTACTTATTTTAATATTTTCATACCCCTTTCTATTTAGGTAATATTTAAGTTACGAATTTAGGGTATTTTCAAATTATTCATCTTTTAAAAATCCCTATTTTGGAACAATAAAATTTATATAGTCCATTTAACAAAGTCCATTATTTATTGAAATTTATCTTCTGGGATTTCCCTTTTCAATTAGGGTATAATAGAGTTACAAATTTTATTATATTTTTCTTGATTTTATTCATGGACTATGAGAGGTCCATTGGTCCAATTTCGATAATGGGTCATCAATACCCGATGTTGGAGGTCTTTTTGACATGTTCATTTAATTTACGAGCCCGTATATTTCCGTGTAATAGTTTTCTGACTTAGTTTCCAAATTTAGATAATTAGTCACGTTGCGACGTATACTTGGCCAATCGGATTTTTCGTTGCATGAATCTCTTCGTGGAACACTTAGGGATAATATTTGAGGTTTATTTACAATTTTTACAAAATTTTTAGATGTGTTCTTGCATATATGATAATGGTATGTATGTTTCTATTATTCTATTTTTTATAGAAGTTTATTATTTTGAATTTTTAAATACTGAATTTTCTGGGTTGCTACATGGAGAGCTTATGTAGACTCTCTCCAAGCTTCACAACCCCTTTCCCAAACTCTAGGGCATAAGAACAAACTCCTGGGGACATGTAGAACTCTCCTAAATCAAGAGAATAAGTTTTATTTATAATTCCAGGAGGTATCTCAAAATTTGGAAAAAGTAGGGGTGTTCATTTTTCGGTTTAACCTGAAAAACCGAACCGACCGGTTCGGTTCGGTTCGGGTTGAACAATGTCACAGTTCAGTTGGATTTCGCATAGGAAAACCAAATGAATCGAAATATATATTAAATATATTTAAATAATAAATAATCACCAAAGAAAGCCTAGCCCAGTAGGCTAGCGTCTTCTGTTCCTTTGGGTGGTCTTGGGTTCGATTCCCAGGACCGCCCATCTGCCCTTTCTCTATGTTTTTTTTTTTTCGGGTCAAACCTAACCGAACCGTTTGGTTCGGTTCAGTTTGAACATAATTTCGGTTTAGTTCGGTTTGAACAAAAAAAGGTCCAAACCGACCGAACCGAACCATGAATAGCCCTAGGAAAAAGTCCAACCTTCGTAGGACTCATTTTTGTAAAGTTTGCATCAAGAAATGCTGGAATCGGTCATCCGCTTTCAAACACTTGTATTTAGATTTGCTGACAATTTTTATTTAGGTTGACTAATTTTGTAAAATCGGTCTATTGATTTTACTGCTCCTACAGGACAAAATGTTACTAGCTAGGTCGGTCGACTGATTTTCAGAAACAGGTCGACCGATTCTGTTGGTTTTGTAGTATTTTAGTCAATCTTCTATCTCTACTTTGTCCAAGCCTTAGCCTATGTGAAGTCCACTTCATGTGCGACTTTTGGCATATTTTACTGCACACTTAACACACAAATTAGACTCTCAAATCAAATATGAATAGTTCAAACACTTGGGTCACGAAAATGAATGAGAATTGGTCTTTTGTGATTTTATCATCATGGATTAAATTAGTTTTTTTGTGATCATCAAAATCTATAGAGTACAACAATCTCCCCCTTTTTGATGATGACAAAACACTTGTGGATTTTTTACTCAAAACACAACATGCGATTTCATATGCCAATTTGTTGATCCATTTTTTTGTTTTGTTTTTATTTTACATGCATGCAAGCAGACATTCACATTCATGCAATATTACTACCCCTCTCAAAGATACATCTTACTCTCCCTTTTCTTTTAGACAAACTCTCTCTAAAACAAAAAATATAAAATCTACTATTCTCTCTACATATTCTCTCCCCTATTTTGACAGCATCAAAAAGTTGGTGGCAATAGGGTTAAGAAGTGCATTTGGCTCAAGAACAAAGTGGATATATAAAGATATCACTAAAGAGAGTATGACAGAGTGCATGCACTAAGAATTGGCCATATTACAGCCCATGTATTTAATCAAGTTCTCAAGACACACTCAAAAATACAAACCATAAAAAGTGATGTGTGAGATATGATTAATAGGCATCACACATGACGAGAGACAAAAATTCTAATTAACACTAACGAATACTCTCAATCTTAGCATGCATGATAGATCTTCGATTTTTGGTAGCTATTACTCTATCTTTTTATTATTATTTGAAAACAATTGATGTCAAAAAAAATTTTGTTTCTTTCTTTTCTTTTAATTTTGAGGAAAGTATTCTCGTTTGATGCGAGGCTTCTCACTTGTTCATGGAAAGACCTAGTTACTAAGCTCAGTTCCCCTTTCAATTTGGGACAGGTAGCTTTTCCTCACGAGTTACTACAAATTCGGTAGATTTGAAGCATTACAAGAGTGTTAAGAAAAATTTCCACCTATCATCAAGGTGATATCCAAAATCATAATCTAGTGCATAAGTGTGTTGGATTTAATTTTAAATGTATTTTGAGAATCAAGTTAAATACATTACTATTTAGCTCCCCCTTAATGTATGCACAAACTGATGCGAATTACTCCCCTTTAGTGATTGAATTAAAACACACTAAGTTTCAAGTCAATGCAATAGAAATAGCAAGAGACTATCAAACCATAGAAATAGTCAAAGAAGAAGTTTTACATATAAAGTACGTGCAAGTATATAAGGATAAACATCCAAATACAAACATGCAATAGACTCTAACCTATTTTTTTATTTTTCATTTTTTTATATATTTTTCAGATGTTCATCAAAATCTAAACAAGTAAACAATTAAGCCAAATGATAGATTCTAATTGAACTAAACAATGAGAATATGCATGAGTTTTCATGTCTTATCTTGAAAGTTCAATAACAAAAATACATGATACTCACAGGACAATTCCGACGTCTTGAATTTTACAGTAATGCCTCAGCTCCATAATTTTCAAGACACCTGCAACCAATGATCTCAAGTTGATTTCCTTGGTACCCAAAAGGTTTTAGGTCAATCACTGTTAGTTCTGGAAGGCAATAAATCCTTCCTAATCCAAACCAAGTTTAGTTTCTACATGTTTCTTTTTAACAAACAAGTAGAATTCATATGACCATGTCCACCACAGAAACAACATGTAACATTATAATTGCTTTGTGTGGGTTGTAGCCCATGAACAACATTGGGTGAAACATGCTTATGTTTTTTCATATGAGTTTGTTTCTTTGGTTGCACATGTTTCTTAGTATGAATTGATTTTTCAACATTAGCAGTTTTTTGAACATGAGATTGTGAGGTGCTTGAGATTTTAGAGGCATGGACAAAATATGTCTTGTTCTTAGACTCAAAGGAGTTAAATTTTGATTTCTTAGGTACATACCTAAGACCATGTCTATGGGTATTCACTTTCACACTAAGAACGTCATCTAATTTCTCTTTTCCCTTCAAGAGTCTAGAGACTGTAGACTTCATATCATTTTTTGTTTCATGCAATTTTTTAACTGAATTTTCAGAGACTTTAATAGTTTCATTAAGCACATGCACTTGGTTTTCAGTTCTTCATTTCTAGATTTGAAGGAAGTGTTTTCTTTTTCAAGCATGTTGAATTTGTCTGAAAAACCATTGTCAAGACCCATGTAGTCTATTTCTTGTTCATACAATTCAATTTTACTTTACATGATGTAAATTTCATCTTGAAAAACATTGCATTGTACATTCAACAAATCACATGATTTAGAAGGATATTCATTATGCAGAATATTATTGATTTTATTTTTCAATCCCTTATTTTCCTTTTTAACTTTCTTATATTTCTCATGCAAGGTAGAGTACATTTCTTCCATCTCCTCAAGGGTAAAAGATTCACGTTCAGAATTTACCTCAGGAGCTTCATCCTCAATCGCCATGAGACTGCAGTCCTCCTTCAAGGATTCTTCGACCTCTTCGACTCCAGAGGATGTTCGGTCAGAGTCACTCCCCATGGCGACCATGGCTTTACCCTTTTGGTTCTTCTATTTTTTTTGTCTTTTCAGAAATACCAAGAATTCAGATTTCATGTACCTTTTTTTTTTTTGTTTGAAGGGAACAGGAAGCCTGTCCTAAAATTTTATAAGATGAATAATGAGTGTAAAAAAACACCGGGGCATACCTCTACAGAGAGAGAGGCTAGCCTAAGCGGACATTAGGTAGACCAATCTTATCGAGAACCGTTGGACCTCTTACAGCATGAGGCAGTGTAGAAAAGGATGTAAAAACCTTATTTTTAGCTTCCGTACAACCATAGGATGCCAAAGCATCAACAACTTGATTTTCCTCTCTAAACACATGAGAAATAGTGGAACCATGTCTCTGGGAAATGGCTAAAGCAGGACCGCCACCATCTTTGACATTGCCAGCCCAGCGGAGAGTTGGATTGGATAGAGTTAACAAAAGTGGCAGATTCATGTAACTAATGCCTTGACATTCATAGCAGATTAACTCCTTTTTGCTAGACTCTCCTTCCTTATTTTTGCTCTTGTAATACTTAGAAGGTGTTGCATAGTGTGCCTTTTTCTTTCTCAGAAATTTTCTAAAGCTACGGGCTAGCTTGGCCACTTCCTCCACATCTTCACTTGAGGAATTTTCTTCAAAACTATATGCCTTAGATTTCCTTGCCTTGAGTGCTACATCCTTTTGCTTAATCATGGGTTGGTCAGCCTCCTCTCATTTTAGATTGATCTCATAAGCCATGAGACTCCCAATCAACTCCTCCATAGTAAGGCTTGACAAGTCCTTGGAGTCTTCAATGACCATGGCCTTAGTGTGCCACGTTAGTGGGAGGGATATCAAAATTTTATGGACTATTTCTATGTTTGTGTAATTCTTGCCACGAGCCTTCAGTCCATTTGTGATCTTGGAGAGCCTAGCGAACATATCAAAATATGACTCCATTGGGCTCATCTTGAACAACTCATACGCATAGACCATGATGTTTGCTTTAGTCTCTTTGACTTTTGAAGTGCCTTCATAGATTAGCTTCAATTTGTCTCATATCTCCTTTGCTGAGTTGCACATAAGACATGAGAATATTCATTAGGGTGTATGCATATTGCATTGTATTCATGGCACTAAAGTTAATTTGTGATTTTTTAATATTATCCTCTATCCACTTTTCCTCATCATATAGCAGCGTGTATGAATTGTACTCACAACTTTCCAGACCTCATAGTTTTGAGCTCTGAGAAAGACGTGCATACAATTTTTCCAATAAGAGTAGTTGTTGCAATCAAAGTATGGTGAACGGTGGATGGAATGACCTTCAGGCACAAATAGGGTTGCAAACGAACCAATACACTCGACAAGTAGCTCAAAACTCGGGTCGATAAAAACTCGACTCGACTCGTTTATTAGATAAACGAGCCGAGCTTGAACAAAATATAAGCTCGATTCATAAACGAGTCGAGCTTGAACAGAGATATGCTCGACTCGAATACGTTCGCGAACAGCTCGTTAAGATACTCGATAATATGCTTGTTAAAATACTCGATTAGTTACTCGTCAATATACTCGAATTATATTAATTTCTTATTATAAACATGAAAAATTTATTATTATTTTATTTTAAAAGAACTTTTGTTAAGGTACAAAATATTTATGAATACTAAAATGTAAAAGATTAAATATGGGGTGTAATACACTCGATAAGTAATCCGAATTCGACTCAGATGTTACTCGAATTTGGCTCATTTAATAAAGCAAATAAGTCAAGCTCAAACAAAAATTTAAGCTCATTTCATAAACGAGCCGAGTATGAGCAAATGCCTGCTCGGCTTGTTTAAGCTCGTGAACAAGTTCGTTTAATTTTTTAATTATAAAAATTATAAATATAGTTGTTAAATATTTTAAACATTATACTAAAATAATAAACAAGTAACTTATGAAGGATCTTGGGGTATGACCTTGAAATAAGATAAATTTGGGTCTTATAAACATTTAATTTTTTACTTGTAAATTGAATGGGCTATATATATCATAATATAGATACATATATATATATATATTATATATATAACTCGCAAATTCAATTGGGCTCGTTAAGATACTCGTTAAGAGCTCGAACTCGAAAGTATTTAAACGAACCAAGCTTGAACAACCATTTTCAATACTCGATAAAGCTCGAGCTCGATTAAAAATTAACGAACAGAGTTGAGCAGCATAATACTCAGCTCGACTCGACTCGTTTACACCTGTAGCACAAATCCCTGATTAGCCATCGCACACAGGATCACTCTAATATCAAGAGCCCTACTTTGATACCAATTGAAGAGAAAAATACATGAACATATGTGCGATGATCAACCAAGAAAGGAGGGGTGAATTGGTTACCGCCTATATAAAAGAAATTTCATAGAATAGACTAAATTCAATTAAACAAATCTAATTGTGAGATGCACAATGAAAAGTAACAATTAGAATAGCAAAACCAACTATCCTAACATGTGTAGAAAGGAGGTAGGAGAGATGGATCAAACCACAAAGTACATGCAGGATTTTGAGTGGTTCAGCAAACACACCCCCGTGTGTGCCTATGTCCATTACCTCACACCCGCATGAGGATTTCCACTAACTTGTTTCCCAGATACAAGTTACAAAGCCTCACAGCACACTGTTGTTTCTGAGGACAACCATAGGCATGCATCACACACCAACCATAAAAATTGTTCTTTACAGAGATAAAATAAATAAGAACATGGATAGGAGAGAGAACACTTAAATAAGCAAGGTATAGAGTTCTCCTATCTTAGAAGTTCGGCCTTTGTAATCGTCTTTGCCCGACGATGTCACAATGTAGAACTGGCTGATGTAGAATACTTCAAAACAGAGTCTTGCAAGATACAACACCAAGTCCACATCTTTTTGATGAAGAACACCTTCTTGGAACGTCTGGAAGGCTTTTGGATGATGAAGACTCGTTCTTCAGGCTTCTATAGGTGGAGAGCTTCTATAGACTCTCTCCAAGCTTCACAACCCCTCTGCTAAACTCTAGGGCACAAGAAAAAACTCTTGGGGGCATGTAGAACTCTCCCAAATCATGAGAATAAGTTATATTTATAATCCCAAGAGGTATCTCAAAATTTGGAAAGAGTCCAACCTTCGTAGGACTCATTTTGGAAAGTTCATGCCGAGAAACACCGGAATCGGCCGACCAATTTCACCAAATCGGTCATCCAATTTCAAACACTTGTATTTTGATGTGCTGACATTGTTCATTTAGGTTGACCAATTTTTCAAAATCAGTCGACCGATTTTACTGTTCCTGCAGAACAAAATGTCACTAGATAGGTTGGTTGACCGGTTTTCAGAAATAGGCCGACCGATTCTGTCAGTTTTGCAGTATTTTAGTTAGTCTTCTATCTCTGATTTATTACTCAGCCTCTACTAATAGAGATCCACAACACCAATCAAGAACTTAGGTATTGGCAACTCGAGGGTCACCTCTGCCCACTCTGAAGTCTGAAGGACGTGCGACTCATCAGGAATGTACCGCAACAACATGGAAATATGAAACACATAATGGAAACCTACCAACTCTAGAGGTAACTGTATTCTGTAAGCAAGGCCACCAATCCGCTCTACAATAGGAAATGGTATGATGTAGTAGGGACTCAACTTCCTATGCTTCCCGAACCTCATGACACCTTTCATATAGGATACACACACAAACACCTAATCCCCTACTTGGAACTCTAGTGGCCTTCTCTGCTGGTCAGCATAGCTTTTCTGTGGGCTCTGTGCTGTCTACAACCTTTGCCTGACAAGCTGCTCTATCTCAACACATTGCTGGACTAGCTCTGGTCCGGTGACAACTCTCTCACCAACCTCAAACTAGTCTAAAGGTGTGTGGCACAGTTTCCCGTAGATAGCCTCATATGGAGACATATCAATACCGGAATGATAGCTATTATTATATGCAAACTCAACCAGCAGTAAGTGCGCTACCCAAGAACCGTGCCACTCTAGACAATAATCTCATAGCATATCCTCAAGGGTTCGAATAGTCTGCTTTGACTGACCATCTGACTGAGGGTGGTAAGCTAAGCTAAGTGCTAACTCAGTCCTCAAAGCTCACTAAAAACTACACCAAAACACTGATGTGAAGTGAGGATCTCTATCTGACGTAAGAGAGATCGGCACCCCATGCAAAGGAACAACATGTTTCATATATAGTCTGGCCAACCTGCTAACTCCCCAGTTAGCTCTAATCGGCAGGAACCGGGTTGTCAATCTATCAACAATCACCCAGATACTGTCGTAACCTCCAAAGGTCCTTGACAGACCAATCATAAAGTTAGTAGTCACATGGTCCCATTTTTACATAAGAATCTCTTGTGGCTGCACTAAACAGCCTAAGCGTTGACGCTCGGCTTTCACCTACTAACAAACCAAGCATCTGGCGATGAACTCAGTAATGTCTCTCTTTATCCTGGGCCACCAATAGTGGAGTCTCAAAGTGTGATACATCTTGGTCGACCCTGAATGAATAGAGTATCGGGAACCATGTGCCTCCTGTAAAATAGCTCTCCTGACCTGCTCCTCAACTAATACATAGAGCCTGTCTCTGAATCGCACATTGCCATCCTCTATGAGCTCTACTTCAGGCAGCAAAAGTATTCTATATAACCATGGATCTACTTGTTGTGCCTCTACAACCTACTACACAACTGTTGGAGTAATAGAAAGGCTGGCCAACAAATGACACTGTCCACTGGAAAATCTAAAGGACCCCTCTACTGTAGACTGCCACAATTGCCACTCTCTCAGCATGAGATGTCTAATCCAAGCCTTTCTGCTTAAAGAATCTGTAACTACATTAGCCTTCCCAGGCTGGTACTCTATGTTGAAATCATAGTCATTTAGATATTCCATCCATCTCCTCTACTTCAAATTCAAATCCCTCTGAGAAAACACATACTGCAGACTTTGGTGGCCGGTCCTCACAATAAACCTCACACCGTAGAGGTAGTGCCGCCAGATCCTTAAAGCAAACACCACAACTGCTAACTCTAGGTCATGAGTAGGGTAGTTCTCCTCGTAAGGCTTAAGCTGTCAAAAAGCATAAGCCACTGCTCTACCTTACTGCATCAGAACTACTCCTAAATCGACTCTAGAAGCATCTGTGTAGACTCAAAATCGTCAGGACCTAAAGGTATGATGAGAATTGGTGTCGAAGTTAGAAACAACTTGAACTCTATGAAGCTCTGCTCACACAGTTTGACCACACAAATAGTACTCTATTCCTCGTCAAACAAGTCAGGGGTGTTGCAATCTGACGAACTCTCTGATTAATCTACGGTACATAGTAACTAGCCAAACCCATGAAAGTTCTCATCTTTGACACTATACGTGGTCTCTTCTACAGAAGCACAACCTCCACCTTCACTGGATCCACAAAAACACCATCATTTGAGATCACATGTCCTAAGAAATGCACTTTCCATAGCCAAAATTCACACTTGTTGAACTTGGAATATAGATAGTGATCTATCAGTGTCTAGAAAACTACTCTCAAGTGCTGGGCATGCTCCTCCTTAAAAGCAGAGTACACCAGTATGTCGTCAACAAACACCATGACAAACTAGTCCAAGTACTAGTGGAAGACCCTATTCATTAAATCCATAAAAGTTGTCGACACATTGGTGAGCCCAAAAGGCATCACCAAGAACTCTTAGTGCCCATATCTAGTCCTGAAAGCTGTCTTCTCCACATCCGAATCTCTAATACGAAGCTGATAATAACCTGATCGCAAATCAATCTTGGAGAAGACCCGAGCTGACTGTAGCTGATCAAAGAGATCATCAATCCTAAGCAAGGGATACCTATTCTTGATGGTCACTTGATTCAGTTGCCTATAGTATATACATAATCTTAATCTGTCATCTTTCTTTTTCACAAATAATATAGGAGACCCCTATGGAGAAAAGCTAGGGCGAATATAGCCTTCCTCCAACAGCTCCTCTAACTGCCGCTTCAGCTCTTGCAGCTCTGATGGTGCCATATGATACGGTGCCAGGGATATTGGAGTGGTACCCGGTACTAACTTGATGGAAAACTCAATCTCTCAGTGTAACAACCCAAGAATCTGATACTCGGAACCCTCTAAGTACTCGGCTCTTGGAGTCTTGGACCGCCACCCATGGGTCCGTAGACTCGGAAGGGTTGGGGAAGACCTGGCGAAGTAAGCAAAGAAAACAAACAAATGTAACCGTACAGTACTAAACAATACAAGCCCACATGGCAAGTACATTTTTGTCTATCTGTCTCAAGTACAAGTACAATAACAAAAGGAAATTACAAAATCCTTACGGGGCATACCCTGAGGGTGAAGCCTACACAAAACGGGGGAAACAGCTACTGAACCTGACGTCCCAAAGCTAACCCTCCGTTCAAGAGAAGTCTTGTTGGTGTTGCAAACTCTCATCTGTGAAAGGAAGAAGGGGGAGTGAGTTTCGTGAATGAAGCCCAGTAAGGAACCCAACCCCTCACTGGTTTGAACAACGAAAACAAGAACAGTGCAGCTAGACTAGGCAGGAGAAGCAGTAGTACTACATTAACCAACTATCTACTCTAAGTAGGAAGGTGGTGGTAACTCAAGTAAATCGCTCTACTAACTAAGCAGAGAAATATATAAAAATGATAACTGGGCAGATACTGATGTAAATAAATGGAAAGGTACGCGAGTCTACAAGTACTGCCAACTTGGTGCAACTACAGATAGTCTCAAACTTGGTAAGTATGCTCCGTGAACACGACTAGACCGTACATGCAGACGGAAGTCCTCGTCTAGACAATAGGCGCTAGCCACATACCAACCACTACTAGTCAGTGGTTAGATGTGCTCATTGGCATCTTACCGTTCGACTATAAGTCTAGGTCTCCCCTCCCATCGGAGTGAGATGAATGGACAAAATACAACCACAAGTTGTAGTCTAGTCAGACTACGGTCCTACATCTGTCCTCTCGACATGGCCCTAAAACCGTGCAAGGTGAGGCACTGAGAACGAACTAGTTGGATTGCACTGCGACCCTAAACTCTACAGGAACCGGACCAACTATGAGAGCTCTACAAATGACTCGACATTGCTGTCCAACATCGTTTTCCTTTCAGCTCAGAAAACCTCGACTAGCCCACTGGTAGTCCGGAGCACTACCTCAACAGAACTCATGAGGATGGCGGTCTCAAGAAATGACATCAACCTAAAGAGCACACCGTGCACTGGGACATGTCTTCAAGTGTCGCAACACTGGGCAGAGACTAGTAAGGCATAGTCCTAGGAAGTTAGCACAGGCATCATGAGTACGGTACAAAAGCTCGATGCGGAAACAGACCCACTAAGGTACCCAACAAACAATCAAACTCGAAAGTCCCTGATTACTACCTTAGACAGTTGGTCTGCCCTCGAAACTCATTCGACGGGTGCCGAAAACTCTAGCACGACTGTGCTACTTGACCGGTCAAATGGCCCTACAGACATGGTCGGAGCTAACCTGACAGGCCCTGTGCGACAGTCACAACCCTTAGGGACGACAACAAAAGAAATGAATAGGAGACTATCGACACCAGAGAGGGAAGGATGGGTCCTTACCAACAGAGGTAGGATCCATCGGCGTCCCGAACGTCGGCAGTGCAGGGCAGCGGCGACGACGATTACGGTCACAGTGGCGGTGCGGCGGCGCTCTCCCCTCCTCCTTGGTGCAGCACAGGTGATAACTACAAAATTTTTCGTGTTAAATTTAAACATATAGTTGATTTTAGACATTTTTGTCTATAAATAATGTGTAATTTAATTTTAATTCTCATTTCATCCATTAATAGATTTTTGAGTATTTTAGTTAAATTTTTGGGTAGAACACATAGTTAGATTTTCATTTAATAAGTTAATATTTTTTGAATAATTAAGTTGATTAATAAAGTGTTTTCTCTTTTTGAAAATACATTGTACATAAATAATTCTTGGTCTTACATTTTCATAAATAATTCTTGAAAATATTAATATGTAAATAATTAGATTCTTATATTAGTTGATAAGTAGAATACACTTGTTAGATTTTGGTTCAATTGACTATTTCTTTTTCAGATTGACTAAATCATGTTCATTTTTCTTTTCATTGGTACACTTTAAGAAATATTTGTATAGAAATATTGTATATAAATTTTGTTTTTGTAAATACTCATTAGTAATAATAAATAATAGTTTTGATAATAACACCCCAACCAATGGTCACAATCCCATTAAATAAATAATAATAATAAAATGATTTTAATATCCCACCAATACATGCCACTTCTCTCATCTCACTGGCCACCACTAACATTTCTTTATTTGTTTCTTTCATCCTATTAGGTTCATTGAAGCATATGGCTCTGGCGGTTTGGGGCAAATGGAAGACTCCAGAAGCCTGGGCTGGCCCTGGTTCCTGCGCAGAAACTGCTGGCGGAGAGCTCCTGTGAAGCAGCTATAAGCTGCTGCTCTGCTGAAGTCGGGGTTGGCCATGGCGGATGAAGGCGCGCGACGATGGCTGAGCTTGCGCGATGAGCTGGAGAGGCCGGAAGCAGGTGCGTGTGATGCGGCTGGTGGCCGATGCAGAAGGCGGAGGCCAACTGGCTGGGCAGGCTGGACTGGGTGCGCCTGGTGCTGTGCGGCTGTGGCCAGGGGAGGATGGCGCGAGGATAGGAGATGGCTGGGTGTGCTGCCGGATGCAGGCAGTGCGCAGCTAATGCAAGGCAGGTGTGCGATGCAGGCTTGGGGCACAGCGATCTAGAGGCGGATGCGGCTATGGCGGAGCGGACCAGGGGGCTGGCCAAAGCTGGTGCTGGTTTGTGTGGATCCGGGTGCTACTGGACCGTGCAGAGGCGGAGATGTGCAGAGGCTGTGCACGGTGGTGTGAAGACGGTGGGTGTGTGCGGTGCGCATGGTCCGATATTGGCGATGGCGTGCTGAGCTGGCGATCCTGGTGCCTGTGCGGAAGCGATTTGGGGCATAGCAGAGGCCCTGAGGCCTATAAAAGGACCCCAAGGTCCTCTTCTCTAGGGTTCCCTAGTTCCTAATCTGAAGATTTTTAGTTTCCTTTTAATCCTGTATTTTCTTTTCAGTAGAGCAGTGGAGGGGATTGAGAGGTTCAGAATTGTTGGAGTTTAATTTGTTTTGTATTTTCAATATTCAAGCAGAGATGGGAGTTGGTTGGTTGGTTCAAATTTTCAGATTTAATTTTAGTTTTTCTGTTCTTTCCATCTTTCTGTAAGGGCTTCGCCAGTAGATATTTCTAGGAATTTTTTCTTCCAGTTTATTTTTGTATTTTCTCATTTCTATTTGAGCAACTGAGCAAACGTAGATCCAGTTTAATTTCTCATTTCGTCTGTGTGAATTTTGTTGTTTCTTCTACATCTTGGAGGACCTCATCAGCAGGGATTCGACATTTAGGGGGTTCGGGGAGTTTCAGGTTTTGCAAATTTTCTGGGTTTCCTTCTTCCTTCTGCAAGGGGGATTCCAGGGAGTTGTTCTTGTTTCTTCGGTGTAAAGGTTGCTCAGGAGAGGGAGTTTGTGATTTTTCCTAGAATTGTTCTTTGCTATTTGATAGATTTCGGCTACTGTAAAGGGGCAATCTATTTCCAGTTTTGTTATGTTTAGTTAGATTAATTCGGTGGCAGTTGCTTCTTAAATTTCTTCTGCAATTTTTGTCTATTCTTCTGTGTTTAAGTGGTTTGATCCAGGAGGTAGACATTTATTTTGCAGTTTTCTTCTGCATTTTCTTCCTTTCAGCTGCTGTGTGAAGAGATAGATCTAGTGTGTTGCTTTTGTTTTCAATTCTGCTGTGTTTAGAATTCGATCCAGTGTCATTTTCCCTTTCCTTATGTTCCACAGGGTGATCCAGGGGCTATTATTGTTTAATTTTCCTTGCGTTTATATTGTTCATGTCTGCTGCATTTACTTGCTTCGATCCATTGCATTAGCTTAGTTTCTTCTGTTCTTGGTTGGATGGTTGAGCTCATTTCTTCTGTTCTTGGTTGGATGATTGAGCAGTGATAGTTAGTTTGACAGTTGAGAGAGTCCTGCGGTTGGGTTGTTCTGTGAGATTTTGGGCTGGAGTTTAGCATCTGGGAGAGTTGGAATTGTTGGGAGATTTTTGGATTTTCTTTATTTTGTTTTGGGAATCAGAGCAGGGGAGAGAGATCATATCTTGGAAGGTTTTGCTTCTACTATTTTGGGGGATTTTAGGTTGAGAATTTGGTATTTTCTTTACTATAAGGATTTGAGAATTCAACATGGGGGATTGATCTGGGTTTTGTTCTTCCGGAGTTCAACATATGTTTTGTTCAACATTTTTGGATATGGAATTCTTTCTTCTGCGGTTGGTTTGATCTGAAGAGTTGGTGATTTTTATTTGAGGTTTTCCTCCAATTTTCCTATTTCTTCTGTGGAGTCTCCGGAGGTACAGAGAGAGAAACCAGAATTGAGAGATCGGAGAGCTTGGTTCCCTTTTCCTGTTTTCTTTTGCTTCTTACTGAGAATTCTATTTCATTATTATCCTTCTTCTTCTTCCCCTGCCTAGATCAGAAGTTTGATGTGCGAGTTATATTTCTTAAATGATTGGTCTTGATCCCTCAATGGAGAGGGTATATTGATATCATTTCTCTTTTCATTTCAATTCAGCTGGTTCTTTCATTAATTTGGTCTGTCAAGATTGTGCGGATTTGATCATTGTTGTTTACACATTCACTTTTATTGCATTGTCATTAGAATGATTTCAAGTTAAAGTAGTTTAAATCAAGTTCTATTCACCTTCTTGTGGAAATGACCTGTTCTCACCACCATGCTAGTTCATCTTTGTTATTTTAATTTGTGAGTCATTTTAGAGGAAGTGCGCATCTTGACTTGTGTGAGGAACTCTGGACAACAAAAATATACAGTCAACAATGTCGCGCGTTCATCTTGGCGCCGTTGCCGGGGAGGCATTAGAGTTTGATTTAATCTGCTTTCATTTGATTTCATTTGCATTGGGCTTCTATTGACTTGTTGTTGGGCTTTCATTGACTTGTTATTGGGCTTTTATTTTAAATTTGCACATAAGGAGGAACTTGGAGATTGGGCTTGGCATTTGAAGCGCATTGGAGAAGCTTGCTTATTTCTTTTCCCATTTACTTTTAATTCAGTCTTTTAGATAGAAGAGATGAGTGAAATTTGTAGTGAGGCTTTGATGTATTCTCTGTGTATGTACAGAGATTTCTTTCTTGTTGGCATGTAATAATTGGACTCTCTTTCTGGTTTGTGTGGTTTGAGACTAGTCTATAGTACCACTTCATTTTTCTTAGTTAGTTTCATTTCATTTAATTCAAAAAACCAAATAAAAATTAAAAAATCTAAAATCTATTTTTTTTTCAAAATCGCTCTTTCATGTTAGCTTTTATTTGTAAATAAAAATTTCATTTCTCATATTAGAATCTCATGTTTTAGGACATTCATCATTTTAATTGTCATTAGAATTCTATTTTTTTCAGCATTGAAGAGTGCGGGGGAAAGGTAAGACTTCCATCGCTCGTTTCATGCATTAGACTTAGCATTAGACAACTCATTGTTTGAATCTGATATGTGTACTTCATGTTTTTAAATGGGACTGCTTAAGGGCTCCACCCATTAAAAAAAAGATAAGGTAAGGGATTTCATCACCCTTTCCTTTGCCCAAAAAGCACAAAAATTTCCACATTCTTGCATTTGCCTAAAGTTTTAATAAAAATCAGTAGACTTGGCCCTAGGGTTCATCATTAGATTTATCTTTCTTGAATTCAAAACTTCTCTTTAAGTCTGGTGTCTAGGATTAGAGGTTAAAAAGCTTACACTTAAGTGAGCTAGAGGTTATTTTGGGGTCCTTGCGAAAGCAAGGGGGCCTCCCTCTACTCCACCTCTTACCTGGCCGGTACAAGAAGAGTTAGAATTAGACTTAAGCAAGCATAAATTGATTTTGAGAAAAATAATATAAGTCCAAGAAACTTAGTGTCTAGGATAATTTGTTTTGAAAGTGTTTGATTGATTGAGTTTGTCATAAAAATTCAAAAATCAATAAAAAATTCAAAATCATAAATAGAGGCTTTTCATCTGTGCATGCTTGGTAGACGCTCCCAGAACTTAGATTTGGCTCAACCTATAGACGAGATTGAAGGATTCTTTCATAGGATGGTCAATTAAAACCAGAACCAAGTTGTTAGAAATGTAGAAGAGGCTGCACCCAGACAATGAAGGAATACTTCATTCCTTCTGACTATCAACCTCCCACTTGCATCAGGCCAGAAATTATTGCAAATCACTTTGAAATCAAGCCTGGAACCATTCAGATGTTGCCATCTTTCTATGGAAATCCCAATGAAGATCCTTATAGGCATATAGATGAGTTCCTAGAGATTTGTTCCACTGTTAGGATCCAAAATTTCACTGAAAATGCCTTAAGGTTGACCCTATTTCCATTCTCCTTAAAAGACAAGGCCAAACATTGGTTGGGAATCACAGGGAGAACTATCACAACATGGCCAGAAATGCAGCATGAATTTTTAAAGAAGTTTTACCCCATTGGCCAGACCATCACCATGAGAAAGGCAATAATTGGATTCTCCCAACACTCGGAGAATTAATGCATGAATCATGGGAAAGATTAAAAGAGTTGCTCAGGAAATGTCCCCACCATGGCCTGTCGAGGTGGCAAATAGTCTAAGCTTTTTATGAAGGTCTAACTGAATCAGATAGGCAAATAGTTGATGCCTCGTGTGGAGGAGCATTCATGACGAAGAGCGAGGATGAGGCATATAATTTGTTTGAGACATTGAGTGAGAATTCTATTAATCATGCCTCACTCCACTCTTATGAGAGAGCATTAGGACCAATAAAGAAGGCAGGGATGTATGAATTAAGAGGGAGAGAAGAGTCAGATTTGAGGGTAGACGATCTGTTAGCTAGACTTGACCAGTGATTGGAGCAGAAGTTGGAACAAAAATTCGATCAAATGCTATCTTTGACTGGGCAAGCCACACCTAAATTTTCTCAACCATCTGAAACTTGCGCTATATGTGCTAGCCCAGCTCATCCTACCAATGCTTGTCGCACTACTGCCTAATTGCCTCCTTTCATTCAGGAACAAGGCCAAGCTGCTCAAGGCTTTTACAAACCCTCCTATGATCCATACTCTAACACATACAACCCTGGTTGGAGGAACCATCTGAACTTTTCTTAGAAAAATCAATCTGAACAAGTTTCTCAAACTGCCTTTAAGCAATCCATGTACGGTCAAGCCTATCTCAATCAAAATTCGGGATTTGGCCAATCTTCTTACTCTAAACCTCCACAAGTCCAAGAAAATCAAAATTTAATCAATTTTCTCACACAAATTTCTACCAACCTTCATATCAACCACCACCTCCTCAGCCTAATTGGGATGATAAAATGAATCAAGTCCAAAATATGATGGCGACTTTATGCCAAACTGTGCAAGAACAACAAACTCAATATCAAACTCAAAACCAAAACTTTCAACAAAATTTGGCAAGGATAGAGTCTCAGATTGCTGATGTGTGTCATAGGAGGGAATTGGGTCAGTTGCCAAGTCAGCTATAGCAAACCCAAGGAACAACCCTCCCGGATTTTATCAGAACCAGCAATACCATCAAGCTCAGGGGTATAGACCACCTGCAAGACCAAATGCCCCTCCATCACAAAACCAACAACAAGCTTTTGTCCAGAATATTCCAGCACCACAAATTCAGAATCAACCTATACAACAGGACCATCCTCCTGCCCAAGCAAGGGCCCCCCAATGGAAGATGTCAAAACTGTGTCAACTTTAAGAAGTGGAAAAATCTTGATAAATCCTCACCCACACATGTCAACATTGAATGAGGATAAGAAAATGAAATTGAAGAGAATGTTGAAAATAAAAATCCAAGGAAAATAGAAAATGATAGGAGAATCCCTAGACAAAGTCAAAATGAATGAAGATCCAAGCTACTACGTTCCAAGAGTTCCTTTTCCTGAAGCTTTAAAACCAAAATCCAAAACAATCAACTGGTAATGAGAACTCTTGGAACTGTTTAAACAAGTTCACATCAACATTCCTCTCCTTGATGCCATTAAGCATGTGCCTGCTTATGCCAAATTCTTAAAAGAAATGTGCACTCCAAAACGTGAAATGAGGAATAAAATTGAAACAATCATTCTTCTAGAACTGTGAGTGCTGTTATCTTGAACCAACTCCCTAAGAAGCTTAAAGATCCAGGCACTCCACTAATTCCTTGCACCATCGGTGGAGTCACTTTTGAAAGCAGTCTTTTAGATTTGGGAGCCAGTGTCAATCTCCTACCTTATGCTATTTTTGAGAATTCAAGTTAGGAGAATTGAAAGCCACTTCTTTCGTCGTTCAACTAGCTGATCATTCTGTCACCACTCCTAAAGGCTTAGTTGAGGACGTTATTATAAAAATCAATGATTGTTACTTCCCTGCCGATTTCATCATTTTGGAGATGAACACTCCTCAGGATTTAACTCAGTCCACCATCATCCTTGGTAGACCCTTTTTGACTACAGCTAGAGCTAACATTAATTATGCTACCGGATGATGGATATATCATTTGGGGATGAGCGGGTTAGTATCAATATTTTTAAGGTATCTGGGCACCATGATCAAGGAGAGAATTGTCTAGTGGTAGACTCTTTAGAAGAATATTGTGTGGAGAAAGCAGTAGACCAACCCTGTGCTCTAGGGTTTAAGGGAGAGAAAAATCCAAAGCTAATGCCAAAAATCTATAAAGCCAAAGACAAAGCATTCCACGACAAACACATTCATAGAAAATTTTTTCAAGTGCATGATAAGGTCTAGCTATTCAATTCTAGGCTTCGTGGAAAATTGAAGTCCCGATGGGATGGTCCTTACACTGTTGTCAAAGCTTACGACAATGGTGCTGTCATTATTCTTGAGCCTAAAACTGGACAATCATTCACTGTTAATGGGCAGAGGTTAAAGCATTTCTTTGAAAGCCAATCTTTCTTGAAATTTGATTCTACCAAGCTAGCTGAGCCAAACGAGCCTAATTGCGTCCGGCTGAAGACGATAAATTTAGTGCTTCTTGGGAGGCAACCCAAGTGTACAGATTTCTCTGTCTTACTTTCTTTTCCTGTGAATAAGTAGGGGGGGGGGAGGTAGAATAAGCATGCATTCATAGTCCTCATCCCGAACATTGCTTCATTTCTTTTTTTTGAGCTTGTACATATGCAAATAAAAATTTCACAATGTTTCATCTTTGAATAAAAATGTGTGGCTTTGTGCTACCCATACTATGTGTCTGATCTTTAACCATTAAAAATTTGTAGTTGTCACACTCCTTTGCAAACATCCATGTTAGGTAGCCTCTAGTAAAGGATTACATGTACTTCTTGTCTACCTTATGTATGGATTTATGACAAGAGGTTTTCATACACACACTACACAGCCACTTAGACTAGCTGAACCCGAATGAAGCAAATTTGCTAAGGCTAGTAGGAGAGAGGTGATTGGTTTTCTCCCCTCCCTTTAAGTGAATTGCGAAGGAAGTGAAGGCATGTGATCAAGGAACCTGACTGTTCATCCTTTCGTAAAGAGGAAAAGAAAAAAGAAAAGCAAAAAGCAAAAGAAAATATCCATGAAAAATGCCCCAGATTTGAGTAAAGTTGGACTCGTTACTCTTGAAAAGTGATGTGTTGTGCAGCATTATGGATGAAATAGAAAAAAAAAATCTGAGTGCACAAAGTGCAAATAAAGAGGCAAGGTCCTCAGCTCAGAACAAAATAATCCTCAAGGAAGATGGGCAAGATGGAACTGAGAGAAACAACCCAATCTGACTGAGCAAGGATCTTACTCCACAATTCTTTTCTTCTCCATCGAATCAATCTAATCTCAAATGCTAGCTGAAACAAAGAAGCTTCAGAAGGGCTGATGTGAACTCTTAAGTGAGCTACCACTCGTGCACTAATTTCTTGCCATAGCCCTTACAATTAAGACAGACATATCTCTACATTAATCTTTTACATGATGGCTGTCTAGCATTTTATCTTCTAATCCCACATCAAGAGCAGTTTTTTTGTTAAGGGACTAGCAATGTTTAAGTAAGGGGGAGTGATAACTACCAAATTTCGGGTTAAATTTTAAACATATAGTTGATTTTAGACATCTTGTCTATAAATAATGTGCAATTTAATTTTAATTCTCATTTCATCCATTAATAGATTTTCGAGTATTTTAGTTAAATTTTTGGGTAGAACACATAGTTAGATTTTTATTTAATAAAGTTAATACTTTTTGAATAATTAAGTTGATTAATAAAGTGTTTTCTCTTTTTGAAAATACATTGTACATAAATAATTCTTGGTCGTACATTTTCATAAATAATTCTTGAAAATATTAATATGTAAATAAATTAGATTCTTATATTAGTTGATAAGTAGATACACTTGTTAGATTTTGGTTCAATTTACTATTTCTTTTTCAGATTGACTAAATCATGTTCATTTTTCTTTTCATTGGTACACTTTAAGAAATATTTGTAAATAAATATTGTATAAATTTTGTTTTTGTAAATACTTATTTAGTAATAAATAAATAATAGTTTTGATAATAACACCCCAACCAATGGTCACAATCCCATTAAATAATAATAATAATAAAATGATTTTAATATCCCCCAATACATGCCACTTCTCTCATCTCACTAGCCATCACTACATTTCTTTATTTTGTTTCTTTCATCCTATTAGGTTCACTGGAAGCATATGGCTCTGGTGGTTTGGGGCAAAATGGAAGACTCCAGAAGCCTGGGCTGGCCCTGGTTCCGGCGCAGAAGCTGTTGGCGGAGAGCTCCTGTAAAGCAGCCTGTGAGCTGCTGCTCTGCTGAAGTCGGGGTTGGCCAGGGCGGATGAAGGCACGCGAAGATGGCTGAGCTGGCGCGATGAGCTGGAGAGGCCAGAAGTAGGTGCGTGCGATGCGGCTGGTGGTCGATGCAGGAGGCAGAGGCCAGCTGGCTGGGCAGGCTAGGCTGGGTGCGCCTGGTGCTATGCGCGGCTGTGGCCAGGGGAGGATGGCACGAGGATAGGAGATGGCTGGGTGTGCTGCCGGATGCAGGCAGTGCACAGCTGATGCAAGGTAGGTGTGTGATGCAGGCTTGGGGCACAGCGATCTAGAGGCGGATGCTGCTATGGCGGAGTGGACCAGGGGCTAGCCAAAGCTGGTGCTGGTTCATGTGGATCCGGGTGCTACTGGACCGTGCAGAGGCAGAGATGTGCAGAGGCTGTGCACGGTGTGTGAGACGGTGGGTTGTGTGTGGTGCGCATGGTCTGGATCTTGGCGATGGCGTGCTGAGCTGGCGATCCTGGTGCCCGTGCGGAAACGATTTAGGGCAGAGCAGAGGCCTTGAGGCCTATAAAAGGACCCCAAGGTCCTCTTCTCCGGTGGTTCCTTGGTTCGGAATTCTGAAGATTTTTAGTTTCCTTTTATTTCCTGTATTTTCTTTTCAGTAGAGCAGTGGAGGGGATTGAGAGGTTCAGAATTGTTGGGAGTTTAATTTGTTTTGTATTTTCAATATTCAAGCAGAGATGGGAGTTGGTTGGTTGGTTCGAATTTTAGATTTAATTTTAATTTTTCTGTTCTTCCATCTTTTTGTAAGGGCTTTGCCAGTAGATATTTCTAGGAATTTTTTTCTTCAGTTTATTTTTGTTTTTCTCATTTCTGTTTGAGCAACTGAGCAAACGTAGATCCAGTTTAATTTCTCATTTCGTCTGTGTGAATTTTGTTGTTTCTTCTACATCCGGGAGGACCTCATCACAGGGATTCGGCATCTAGGGGGTTCGGGGAGTTTTAGGTTCTGGAAATTTTCTGGGTTTCCTTCTTCCTTCTGCAAGGGGATTCCAGGGAGTTGTTCTTGTTTCTTCGTGTATAAGGTTGCTCAGGAGAGGGAGTTTGTGATTTTTCCTGGAATTGTTCTTTGCTATTTGATAGATTTCTGCTACTATTAAAGGGGCAATCTATTTCCAGTTTTGTTATGTTTAGTTAGATTAATTCGGTGGCAGTTGCTTAATTAAATTTCTTCTGCAATTTTTGTCTATTCTTCTGTGTTTAAGTGGTTTGATCCAGGAGGTAGACATTTATTTTGCAGTTTTCTTCTGCATTTTCTTCCTTTCAGCTGTCGTGTGAAGAGATAGATCTAGTGTGTTGCTTTTGTTTTCAATTCTGCTGTGTTTAGAATTCGATCCAGTGTCATTTTCCATTTCCTTATGCTCCACTGGGTGATCCAGGGGCTATTATTGTTTAATTTTCCTTGCGTTTATATTGTTCATGTCTGCATTTACTTGCTTCATCCATTGCATTAGCTTAGTTCTTCTTTCTTGGTTGATGGTTGAGCTCATTTCTTCTGTTCTTGGTTGGATGATTGAGCAGTGATAGTTAGTTCGACAGTTGAGAGAGTCCTGTAGTTGGGTTGTTCTGTGAGATTTTGGGCTGGAGTTTAGCATCTGGGAGAGTTGGAATTGTTGGGAGATTTTTGGATTTTCTTTATTTTGTTTTGGGAATCAGAGCAGGGGAGAGTGATCAGATCTTGGAAGGTTTTGCTTCTACTATTTTTGGGGATTTTTAGGTTGAGAATTTGAGATTTTCTTTATATAGGATTTGAGAATTCAACAATTGGGGATTGATCTGGGTTTTGTTCTTCCGGAGTTCAACATATGTTTTGTTCAGCTTTTTTTTATAATGGAATTCTTTCTTCTACAGTTGGTTTGATCTGAAGAGTTGGTGATTTTTATTTGAGGTTTTCCTCCAATTTTCCTATTTCTTCTGTGGATCCTCCGGAGGTAGCAGAGAGAGTAACCAGAAATTGAGATCGGAGAGCTTGGTTCCCTTTCCTGTTTTCTTTTGTTTCTTTTTAGAATTGTATTTCTTGTTATCCTTCTTCTTCCCTCTGCCTAGATCAGAAGTTTGATGTGCGAGTTATATTTCTTAAATTGATTTGGTCTTGATCCCTCAATGGAGAGGGTATATTGATATCATTTCTCTTTTCATTTCAATTTAGTTGCTTCTTTCATTAATTTGATCTATCAAGATTGTGCGGGATTTGATCGGTGTTGTTTACACATTCACTTTTAATGCATTGTCGTTAGAATGATTTCAAGTTAAAGTAGTTTAAATCTAGTTCTATTCAGCCTCCTTGTGGAAATGACCTATTCTCACCACCATGCTAGTTCATCTTTGTTATTTTAAATTTGTGAGTCAATTAGAGGAAGTGCGCATCTTGACTTGTGTGAGGACTCTGGACAACAAAAATGCACAGTCAACAATGTCGCGCGTTCAACAGGCAGGGGGAGGAGAGGGGAGAGGCAGCAGCGATGCGGAAGATAGGTGGCAGCAGACAGTGGCGTGGCGGCGGCGGTGCTCTTCCTCCTCCTCAGTGCAACACAAGCGAAGGGGGAGGAGAGGGGAGAGGCGGCAGTGATGGCGCAGCGGATGGGAGGCGGCACAGTGGTGAAGCAGCAGCAGCAGTATTGTGAGCTGTGTAGAGCGAAAGAGAGATTGGGACACAGGCGAGATAAAGAGAAGTGAAAGGGGGGGATCGCGGCTGTGAGGGGGAAGAAAGTGGGAAGGAAGAAGAAGAAGAAAAAAGGAGGGGGGCAGGGTCTGCATGGGGAAGAAAGAAAGGTGGCGGGCAAGGTCAAAAAAGGGGGATGTATGGGGAAGTGGGAAAGGAAGGGCAGAGAAGTCAACAAAGGGGGGCAGTCCTCCCTCCCAAGGTGGCAGACACCACACCCATGTGGTGGTAGAATTGGAAAGTCATCTGAGAACACATAAGGAAACTCATACACCACAGGGATGTCCTACACTCTCTAAGAAGTCTGCTTAACAAGAACAGCATAAGCAAGAAAGCCCTGATACCCACTAGCAAGCAACCTCCTGGCTCGAAAAGCATAAATAAGATGACAGGAAGGAGAAGGCACAATACCCTAGAAGTAGAAAGTGTCCCCTAGGCATATGGAAGTACACCCTCTTCTTCCAGCAGTCAACAACTGTGCCATACTACTCAAGCCAATCTATGCCCAAAAAAACATCATAATCCTGTAGCTGCATAGCATATAGAGAGGCCATCAAACTCTAACTCTTGAATTGCACTGGTACCTCCTCAACACGGTATGAGGTAACACAAAGTCACCAGTTAGAAGCTCCACAACAAGGTCACATGACACTCCTATGCCTGCCTCCTCAACAAACTCTAAAAAGTCCTCAGAAATAAAAGAGTGGCAAGCATCAGAATCAAACAACACTCTAGTTGCACAACCAAGAATAGTCATGGTACCTTCCACAATGTGAGCTACCTCTGCCTCTACTCTGGTCAGGTGCATGACACAACCCCGGACCTCTGCCTCCCAGAACTAGATGCTACTACTATGGTTGTTGCTACATCTACTACTACTACTGCACACAGAACTGTGGTTGAGACTGTTGCTGCGAAAAGTCTCGAGGCAACAATGGACATTCTTGCGCCATGTGGACCCTACTGGTCACACTGTAAACACCTCCCAGCAAAAGAACGCTTACCTTGATGTACAATCTGAGTACTAGGCTAGTGAACACTATCTGAAGAAATCTGCTTCTGCTCAAATTGCCTCCTGCCACCTCTACAAATCCTCCTCCTGTACGTCGACCTTGAAGACACCCCTAGTGAAGACGGCGTAAACGAGGTCGCGGCTCCTTTGAAGTTGCTTTGTAGTACTCGACTGAGGCTACTGTGTAGTACTCGATTGGGGCTACCTGGACTGAGAAGGACCCTCTTGAGCCTGAGTCTGAGCATCTCTAACCTACTCTCAGGTCTGCAAAGAGTTCGCCTCCACACTGGCATAGTATGATTGGTCACGTCCAAGTCATCAATTCAACACGGGCCACTATTAGAGCCTGCCTTAACTTAGTCATCAAGCCTCGAATGAACTGATGCATCCTCAAACTCTCATCTGTCATGATTTGTGGGGCATAGAGTCCAAGCTCCACAAATTTGGCTTAGTACTGCTCAACAGTCATATCACCCTGGGTCAGCTCCAAAAAATAGATACATCCAAGTTGTGCTGACGTAAACATGGCAGTAAGCCCTCTCAAAATCAGCTATAAACTCTTGCAAGGTAATCTGCCTGAGCGGCTTATTAGGATCGGATAGGTGGATGGATCAGATCTAGAAGGGGGGGGTTGAATAGATCTAACACCAATTAACGTGGAAGCTCAAGCAATTTAAAAATACTTTGAATCAAATATCAATTCACCCAAACAATTTACTGATCTGAGGTGTGATTAGTGTGTGTGAGAAAATCAATTAGATGTGTGAGTGAAATCCCTATGCATGCATCTAGCACAATACAATGTCAAACCACAATTCAAACCACTGCACAGAGGATTTTTAGGTGGTTCGGAAATCACCTCCACTGACTCCTATGTCCAACCCTCACACAATGAGGCCACACTACTCAAAACTTGAGTACAACACACACTAGAGCATGACGACTCCAAACCCTTGAGAACGATGACTCAAGAAACAACTGGAGCATGATGACTCCAAACCCTTTGAGTACGATGACTCAAAGAAAACCCAGGAGATAGGTACGACGACCTACTCCACAAACCACTTATGAGTACGACGGTCCACAAGCACTTGAGCACAACGGCTCAAAATTGGAGCACTACGGCTCCAAACCTTTGGACACGAAAGATCCAAGTTCTGCTAGAACAAGCTCAATTAGATAATAGATCCTCTAGCCCAATCTATCTCAATACAATGATAAAAATTGAATAAACAGAATTAAGTAATCTGTGTAAACACATACACAGATCACACAATGAAAAACTGGATGAACACTCCAAGAAAATAAATGAAATAGATGAGACTTGGATGTTCCTTGATGGAGAAGACTTACAGAAGCTTGGATTGAAGATGCTTGAAGGAATTCGTTGGAGATATTCTTCAATCCACGATGCTCTGCTTTGATGGCATCTGAAATGCCAGAAATCCTTCTTCTCCTACTCTTATGCTCCTCAATCTAATGGCGGTGCTCTGCTCCCTATCTGGATGCAGATGCTTTATCCACTCTCCTCTTCTCTTCTTCTTTACGTTCTCCTTCCAAGCATTACCTCTCTGCTCCCTCTTTCCCTTCCTGCAGTCGTCAGACCCTATTCTGAAGATCCTAGTCTCTCTTTTCATGGGATGCTTTGGAGTGCCAAGGACATGGGTATTTATAGCCCCATATGTCCATAAAGAACCTTAGGGTATGTGGGCAAAAAAACCTAGGCAGATCCCCTTGAACCTAGCCAACCAGGTGTCCAGATGAATTCTAGATTTTGAGTTTCAGCCGGAGTGTGTCGACACTACCAGGGAGTGTGTCGACACACTGTCCCAAATTGGCAAAAATGGTCCTCTGGGAAGGGTCACTAGTGTCGACACTACTTCAGGCTTTGTCGTCACACTATCCAGAACTGACAAACTGGTCTTCTGGGAACTGGATCTAGTGTCGACACTGCCTGGGACTGTGTCGACACACTGTCCCAGTCAAGAAACTGGGTCTTCTGGAGACTGGGACTAGTGTCGACACTACTTGATCCTGTGTCGACACCACTTGACCGTTTCTTCTTCATTTTGCCTTGGGGTTTGAAACACTATGTCGACACCAGTAAGGGGTGTGTCGACACTACCAAGACAAAATCTGTAACACCTGCAAAATTAACACATAAGCCATTAGTACAAGATATTATCATAAAATATGAGATATTAAACATCAAAAACATGTTGTTTGAACATTAACATGTTCCACCCATAAGCACTGAAATCACAACATGTCATCGTTAAAATCAAAGTATGTCATCATTAAAACCACAATATGTCATCATCAAAATCAAAGTATGAGTGATGTTCATTGGATATCATTAAAATACAACTTTAGGAAATTCAAAAACACACTCAACCCAACAATCTCCCCCTTTTTGATGATGACAAAACATATGCATAATCTCACAATATCTTGACTCCCTTGACTACAAAAACTCCCCCTTTGACCATATATGATAATATCACAATTATCATGAATAATCATGTCATTTTGATGACTAATACTTGATAAATTCATATGATTTCTATTATCATGAACGTTAATTGATTAAATTCATCATGTGTTGTATTTGCAGGTTAATGGGCCATTTTATGAAGTGCTTAACGGGCCAATGAATCAAGCAATCCAACAAGGGCAAATCTGGCTTATACAAAAAGTTGCAAAACCCTAGCCACCTTCCTTCTTCTTTCTCTCTCTTCTATTTTTAAAATATTCTCTCCCTATTTTAAAATCTCTCTCCTCTCATCTATTTAAAAAACCCCTCTCTCTCACCCGCACACAACTTTCTCTCTCTCTTTCCTCCGATCCCTTCTTCCTCTCTTCTCCTTCTCTTTCTTCTGCCCTTCTTCCTCTTCTCCTATCTCTCTCTGGCCCGGTTTCTCTCTCTTGCAGAAGACGCACAGCAGAAGCAGCCGCACAGCAAGCAGCGCACAGCAGGCGCCCAGGCACCGCCGGCCGCACCGCCCGCGGTCGCCACCCGCCTGCCCGCGCGCGCGCCTGCCCTCGCCCGCGCGCACCGCCTGCCTCGCCCAGCCGCGCCCGCCGCGCGCGGACCCCAGCCGACTGGCCCCCTGCCGCCTGGCCCCTGCACCCGGCTCTGCCGCCCACGTTGCATGCGATGCATGCAACGTGGCCGGTCGCGCCGCGCGCCCTCTCTCCTCTCTCCTCTCTCTCGCCTCTCTCCTCTCTAACGTTTCTCTCTTCTCTCTCTCTCTTCTCTCTCTCGCGTTCTCTTCTCTCTCTTCTCTCTCCGCTCTCTCTCTTCTCTCTCCGCTCTCTCTCTTCTCCCTCTCGCCCTCTCCTATCTCTCTCCTCTCGCGCTTCTCTCTTCCCTCTCTATTTTCTCTTTTCTCTCTCCTCTATTCTCTCTTCTCTGTCTTTTCTCTCTCTCTCTCTCTCTCTCTTATTCTCCCTCTTAGTTTCTATTTTCTTTCTCGTTATTTCATTGTAATTGATTAATGACTTTTGATGAGAATAATCTTTGTGTTAAACTTATTGTTCTTATAGTTTTTTCTTAGTAGTGTCTTGCATTCTCTCATTCCCTCTTTCTCTATCTTATTTATCTAGTTTAAGTAGTTTAGTTTTACTTGATGCAACTTAGTTTAAATATCACCACGCTATTTTCTTAACTAAAAACCCAACGTTTTCAACTCTAAAATCTAGTTCTCCGTGGATTCGACTCGGCTCTCACCACTTAACTACTGTAAAAATATTAGTGTAGGCCGATAATTTTGAGATTGTTAGTCACGTTTGTAACGACGCATTCGCGGGCTATCAATTTTTGGCGCCGTTGCCGGGGATTAGATTTTTAGTTTTGATATTTTGGTGTTTTTTGTATATATTCAGGCTAACATTTTCTTTCTTTTTGTAGGTATCAAATAAAAAGTGAAAAAAATCCAAAAAATTTCATGAAAAATAAAAAAATGGGTAAGTGAGGTGAGTTTCCTTCTCTCACTCTTTCCATTTGTTTTCATTTCCAAAAAACGAGGGATTGCGTTGAAGGTAAGTACCATTAAAACCCTCTTGGTTGAGTTTCCTTTTCTTAGTTGCCATGTTTAGACAATTAACAAAATCAAAAATCCAAAAAAAAATCAATCACTGGAATCCAATCAAAGATGTCATGTCAAGATTAGGAACTTTCCATCTTTAGGACATGCATCATTTAGATTTCCATCTTTAGGTAATTTCTTTTTTTTTTTAAAGTTTCCTTTCTTGTCGAAGATTGTGGGAGGTAAGGTGAGAATCTGAATTTTTTTTTTAGAAAGCATGATCATGCATTGCCATGCTTGCATAAAACCCCTTGCTTGATTTTGTGGTGTGCACATCATTTCTAAAATATTTTAAGGGCAGTTTCCTTAACAAGATAAGGTGGGGATTTGATCACCCTTCCTTAGCCCACAAACCACAACTTCCTGCATCTTTTGCATTCCCAAGCCCAATAAAAGAAAGTAGAAAGTTGACCTAGGGTTCGCTTTGAGACTTAGGCCCACTTGGGCCCACTATCAAGTTTGGAGACTGGTGTCTAAGGCTAGAGGTTTATTGGCAAACGCCTAAGTGGACAAGTGGTTACTTAATTAGGTCCCTGTGAGAGCAGGGGGAACCTCCCACTTTCCCACCTCTTACCTGGCCAGTGAACGAGCTTGAGAGTGGATTTGAGTTAGGCCTCAGTTGATTAGTGAGAAATCAATTGTTTATATCTTAGGGGACCATAGGTGTCATAGGATTAATTGTTGCTAACTTGTGTGAAATAAAAAAAAAAAAAAAATCAAATATTTCAAAACAACAAAAAAAAAATAAAAAAATATAAAAAGAGAGAAAAAAAAAAGTCTCATCTTTCCCATTCACCATCATATGTGGGCCAACCCAGCACATTATATAGGCCATGGCCCAAACCAATTTTCATCTCTCATTCAACATGGCCCAGCCTACTTTGAAAATACACAACTCTTGTCAGCCCATTATGAAAGTACATCCCCTGGGGTGGCCCAACTCTCACATTTTACCAAGATCAGGCCCACCATACTAATTTGTTCCATAATCGGCCATCTTTCACCCAAGCAGAAACACAATATTTTCAATGGCCTCCATCTCCACTTCTTACTCAAAAGATGAACAATATGTCCCTCCTACAGAATTGAGTTTGCTTTACCAAGACCCACAAGGGGAAATTCAAGGACCATTTCTTGGTGCCGAAATCATATCATGGTTCGATCAAAAATTTTTGGCATTGATCTGCCGGTGTGCTTAACAAATGCTCCTGAAGGCACACCCTTCCAACCACTTGGAGAATTAATGCCACATTTAACACTTAGAGATCAACCTATTCTGGCCCAAGCCCAAAGTCCACCTATCACAACTTTCATCCTTGGGCCCAATTTCAGAATAATATTCATGATCAAGGCCATGATGGGGGACAACCTGCAGATCCGCAGTCCATTTATACTTCTCCCCCACCATCAGGCCTATTTGATGATCAATTTGGGCAATATACAAAAGATCTATGATGCTCAACAAGTCTTTGAGCAAACATTCACCCACCAACAACAAGAATGGAAAAATCTTTTACCAAACTGACCTTCTAATTGATCAATTGATAGAAATCAGAAAGAGGCAAAATATTCAATTACCAACTCAATCAATTGACAATTATGAAACTCAATATCATGATTTTGATCAGCAATTTGACCCACAACTTTCACTTGAAACTTCACAGCCTAATTGACTATGGACATGTCCACTTGGCAAACTGAGTGTAATTCAGATCAAGAGGAGATGGGTAGTACTACAAATCAATCCATAAATTTTACCCAACTTGAATTTGACTGCCAAGAAGAGCCCAGCCATGATGTCACCTGTGAAGAATACTCTAGGGAGTTAGTTGAACTCAAGTGGAGGGAGAACAAGAGGAAGTGGACAAGCTAGATGATGATAAAACTTTATTTCTTGCCCTTCCTAGGTCTGATGTGACCTTAACCCAAGGAGGGGATGAAGAAAAGATGAGTTTGGAGATGGAATGGAGTCAAGTCATAAACCATTCTACTTGGATAAGGGAAGAGTTGAAAATTTTGTCTGGCAGTAACTCTAATGGGGACTTTCATGATTTAGGGGATGATGTGGATCTAACACCCATCCTTGACATTGGCAAAGCTAAAGTCAATTTGAGCATTATGCAATTAGCCAACTGGTCAAATCCACTTGGAATTGATGAAAATCTTTGTGTTAAAGAGCCTCCGCATCTAATTCCCAACAATTATGGTCTCCTTGACACTAGACATATGGTGGAATCTCCAAGGATCCATGATACCCAAACCCTTTCTCACCTCAACAATATGAATATGAATCCTAAAATCGAGGTTGAAGAAAAGAATTTGGAAAAAAAATTAAGGTCCAAATTGAAGTGTTCAATACATTTGAAGACCTTAAGTGTGTAGAGGAATATTTTATAATTGAAGACATGATTCTTCCTCTATCATTTTCTGACTCTCTTAGGCAACAGGTTGGCCCACGTATGTATAGATCCAGTCTTTTCCTCCAATGGTACAAGAGCTGGCACTTAAAGGAGGATAAGATCACATGGTGGCTCATTCTTAATGCAACTCGTTGGTTATGGAGCTTCATTGTGTCTGGCTGAAGACATTAAACTTAGCGCTTGTTGGGAGGCAACCAATATTTTAGGAGGAAAATTGATTTTATTGATTTGTTTTTATTTGTCTTAGGTGTTTGTTGGCCACTATCCCTTGATGAAACTAGTGTGCAACCACTCGCATGTGATCATCAGGTTGCATCTCTCCTTTCTTAACTTACATTGGTTTATTCTATTTCATTATTTTTATGCCATTGAGGACAATGTCATTTAAGTTGGGGGGAGAGACAAATTGTATTTCAATTTTTGTCCCTAACATTGTGCTTCATGCTTCATATTTCATGCAAGAAATTTTTATTTTCCAGCTTGACTCATAGTATGTTTTGTGAAGGTGGTGAGTTGAAGGGTAAGTTAACTAGTTATGTTTTTAGCATCTTCCTCAGAATACATTTGAAATTTCATTAACATAGTAAAGTATTGTTAGGAGCTATTCAAATGGATGATGAGAGTTTTACCGAACATTCAGGTTGATTGATTGATATTCTACATCCTATTGATGACCAATCGTGGGGAAAAAGCTACCTGCCTACAAATAAATGTGAAAATGTGTGTAGTAGTGAAAAAAAAAAAAAACATGGAAAATGCCCCGATCTTAGTAACCGGGCCTGTGGCTCCTAAGGTAAGAGTTGAGGCTCGCGTCAAACAGTGAAGGGAAGTGCAGCACCATGTAAATGAAAAAAAAAAAAGAGCATAAAAAAAAGAATTAGGCAGAGTGAAAGCTACCTGTAATTCGAGGATCGAATTTAAGAGTGTAGAGTTGATACCATCCCTAGTGATAAGTAAAAAGCCCATGCATCCCCTTATTAATGCTCAAACATTGTACAAAAAGTCATGAAATTTTGTGTGTATTTTGAGGAACTGTCTAATGACATGAACTGACATATTTGCCTTTAACACTCTCGATTGGAACTTGAAATACTTATGACCAAGTATTTCTTCTTACTTTCTTGTCATGAAGTATGGTTTTGAACTCTTGTTTGTCCCAATTATTACTTATGTGCATTGCTAAGGGACTAGCAATGAGTAAGTTGGGGGATGTGATAATATCACAATTATCATGAATAATCATGTCATTTTGATGACTAATACTTGATAAATTCATATGATTTCTATATCATGAACGTTAATTGATTAAATTCAATCATGGGTTGTATTGCAGGTTAATGGGCCATTTTATGAAGTGCTTAACGGGCCAATGAATCAAGCCATCCAACAAGGGCAAATCTGGCTTATACAAAAAGTTGCAAAACCCTAGCCACCTTCCTTCTTCTTTCTCTCTCTTCTTTCTATTTTTAAAATATTCTCTCCCTATTTTAAAATCTCTCTCCTCTCATCTATTTAAAAAACCCCTCTCTCTCACCGCACACAACTTTCTCTCTCTCTTTCCTCCGATCCCTTTTCCTCTCTTCTCCTTCTCTTTCTTCTGCCCTTCTTCTTCTCCTATCTCTCTCTGGCCGGTTTCTCTCTCTTGCAGAAGACGCACAGCAGAAGCAGAGCACAGCAAGCAGCCGCACAGCAGGCGCCCAGGCACCTGCCGGCCGCACCGCCCGCGGTCGCACCCGCCTGCCCGCGCGCGCGCCTGCCCGCCCGCGCGCACCGCTGCCTCGCCCAGCCGCGCCCGCCCGCGCGCGGACCCCAGCCGACTGGCCCCCTGCCGCCGGCCCCTGCACCCGGCTCTGCCGCCCACGTTGCATCGATTGCATGCAACGTGGCCGGTCGCGCGCGCGCCCTCTCTCCTCTCTCCTCTCTCTCGCCTCTCTCCTCTCTAACGTTTCTCTCTTCTCTCTCTTCTCTTTCTCTCCTCTCGCGTTCTCGTCTCTCTCTTCTCTCTCCGCTCTCTCTCTTCTCTCTCCGCTCTCTCTCTTCTCCATCTCGCCCTCTTCCTATCTCTCTCCTCTCGCGCTTCTCTCTCTCTTCCTCTCTATTTTCTCTTTTCTCTCTCCTCTATTCTCTCTTCTCTGTCTTTTCTCTCTCTCTCTCTCTCTCTCTTATTCTCCCTCTTAGTTTCTATTTTCTTTCTCGTTATTTCATTGTAATTGATTAATGACTTTTGATGAGACTATAATCTTTGTGTTAAACTTATTGTTCTTATAGTTTTTCTAGTAGTTTTTTTTGTGTCTTGCATTCTCTCATTCCCTCTTTCTCTATCTTTATTATCTAGTTTAAGTAGTTTAGTTTTACTTGATGCAACTTAGTTTAAATATCACCACGCTATTTTCTTAACTAAAAACCCAACGTTTTCAACTCTAAAATCTAGTTCTCCGTGGATTCGACTCGGCTCTCACCACTTAACTACTGTTAAAATATTTAGTGTAGGCCGATAATTTTGAGATTGTTAGTCACGTTTGTAACGACGCATTCGCGGGCTATCAATTTTTGGCGCCGTTGCGGGGGAATTAGATTTTTAGTTTTGATAATTTTGTTTTTTGTATATATTCAGGCTAACATTTTCTTTCTTTTTGTAGGTATCAAATAAAAAGTGAAAAAAAATCCAAAAAATTTCATGAAAAATAAAAAAATGGGTAAGTGAGGTGAGTTTCCTTCTCTCACTCTTTCCATTTGTTTTCATTTCCAAAAGAACGAGGGATTGCGTTGAAGGTAAGTACCATTAAAACCCTCTTGGTTGAGTTCCTTTTCTTAGTTGCCATGTTTAGACAATTAACAAAATCAAAAATCAAAAAAAAATCAATCACTGGAATCCAATCAAAGATGTCATGTCAAGATTAGGAACTTTCCATCTTAGGACATGCATCATTTAGATTCCATCTTTAGGTAATTTCTTTTTTTTTTTAAAGTTTCCTTTCTTGTCGAAGATTGTGGGAGGTAAGGTGAGAATCTGAATTTTTTTTTTAGAAAGCATGATCATGCATTGCCATGCTTGCATAAAACCCCTTGCTTGATTTTGTGGTGTGCACATCATTTCTAAAATATTTTAAGGGCAGTTTCCTTAACAAGATAAGGTGGGGATTTGATCACCCTTCCTTAGCCCACAAACCACAATTCCTGCATCTTTTGCATTCCCAAGCCCAAT
Source organism: Colocasia esculenta (assembly GCA_014218235.1). NCBI lineage: Eukaryota > Viridiplantae > Streptophyta > Magnoliopsida > Alismatales > Araceae > Colocasia > Colocasia esculenta. Next base: position 33,058,186 of record CM024754.1, read on the forward strand.
AAAAGAAAGTAGAAAGTTGACCTAGGGTTCGCTTTGAGACTTAGGCCCACTTGGGCCCACTATCAAGTTTGGAGACTGGTGTCTAAGGCTAGAGGTTATTGGCAAACGCCTAAGTGGACAAGTGGTTACTTAATTAGGTCCCTGTGAGAGCAGGGGGAACCTCCCACTTTCCCACCTCTTACCTGGCCAGTGAACGAGCTTGAGAGTGGATTTGAGTTAGGCCTCAGTTGATTAGTGAGAAATCAATTGTTTATATCTTAGGGGACCATAGGTGTCATAGGATTAATTGTTGCTAACTTGTGTGAAAATACAAAAAAAAAAAAAATCAAATATTCAAAACAACAAAAAAAAAATAAAAAAATATAAAAAGAGAGAAAAAAAAAAGTCTCATCTTTCCCATTCACCATCATATGTGGGCCAACCCAGCACATTATATAGGCCATGGCCCAACCAATTTTCATCTCTCATTCAACATGGCCCAGCCTACTTTGAAAATACACAATTCTTGTCAGCCCATTATGAAAGTACATCCCCTGGGGTGGCCCAACTCTCACATTTTACCCAAGATCAGGCCCACCATAATTTGTTCCATAATCGGCCATCTTTCACCCAAGCAGAAACACAATATTTTCAATGGCCCTCCATCTCCACTTCTTACTCAAAAGATGAACAATATGTCCCTCCTACAGAATTGAGTTTGCTTTACCAAGACCCACAAGGGGAAATTCAAGGACCATTTCTTGGTGCGAAATCATATCATGGTTCGATCAAAAATTTTTGGCATTGATCTGCCGGTGTGCTTAACAAATGCTCCTGAAGGCACCCTTCCAACCACTTGGAGAATTAATGCCACATTTAACACTTAGAGATCAACCTATTCTGGCCCAAGCCCAAAGTCCACCTATCAACAACTTTCATCCTTGGGCCCAATTTCAGAATAATATTCATGATCAAGGCCATGATGGGGGACAACCTGCAGATCCGCAGTCCATTTATACTTCTCCCCCACCATCAGGCCTATTTGATGATCAATTTGGGCAATCTATACAAAAGATCTATGATGCTCAACAAGTCTTTGAGCAAACATTCACCCACCAACAACAAGAATTGGAAAAATCTTTTACCAAAAGACCTTCTAATTGATCAATTGATAGAAATCAGAAAGAGGCAAAATATTCAATTACCAACTCAATCAATTGACAATTATGAAACTCAATATCATGATTTTGATCAGCAATTTGACCCACAACTTTCACTTGAAACTTCACAGCCTAATTTGACTATGGACATGTCCACTGGCAAACATGTAATTCATACTCTCAAAAGAAGAGAGAGTAACTACAAATCAATATAATTTATCAACCAAAATTAACTGATTTGACTGCCAAGAAGAGCCCAGCCATGATGTCACCTGTGAAGAATACTCTAGGGAGTTAGTTGAACTCAAGTTGGAGGGAGAACAGAGGGAGGAACAAGAGGAAGTGGACAAGCTAGATGATGATAAAACTTTATTTCTTGCCCTTCCTAGGTCTGATGTGACCTTAACCCAAGGAGGGGATGAAGAAAAGATGAGTTTGGAGATGGAATGGAGTCAAGTCATAAACCATTCTACTTGGATAAGGGAAGAGTTGAAAATTTTGTCTGGCAGTAACTCTAATGGGGACTTTCATGATTTAGGGGATGATGTGGATCTAACACCCATCCTTGACATTGGCAAAGCTAAAGTCAATTTGAGCATTATGCAATTAGCAACTGGTCAAATCCACTTGGAATTGATGAAAATCTTTGTGTTAAAGAGCCTCCGCATCTAATTCCCAACAATTATGGTCTCCTTGACACTAGACATATGGTGGAATCTCCAAGGATCCATGATACCCAAACCCTTTCACCTCAACAATATGAATATGAATCCTAAAATCGAGGTTGAAGAAAAGAATTTGAAAAAAATTAAGGTCCAAATTGAAGTGTTCAATACATTTGAAGACCTTAAGTGTGTAGAGGAATATTTTATAATTGAAGACATGATTCTTCCTCTATCATTTTCTGACTCTCTTAGGCAACAGGTTGGCCCACGTATGTATAGATCCAGTCTTTTCCTCCAATGGTACAAGAGCTGGCACTTAAAGGAGGATAAGATCACATGGTGGCTCATTCTTAATGCAACTCGTTGGTATGGAGCTTCATGGTGTCTGGCTGAAGACATAAACTTAGCGCTTGTTGGGAGGCAACCAATATTTTAGGAAAATTGATTTTTATGATTTTGTTTTATTTTGTCTTAGGTGTTTGTTGGCCACTATCCCTTGATGAACTAGTGTGCAACACTCGCATGTGATCATCAGGTTGCATCTCTCCTTCTTAACTTACATTGGTTTATTCTATTTCATTATTTTTATGCCATTGAGGACAATGTCATTTAAGTTGGGGGGAGAGACAAATTGTATTTCAATTTTTGTCCCTAACATGTGCTTCATGCTTCATATTTCATGCAAGAAATTTTTATTTTCCAGCTTGACTCATAGTGTGTTCTTGTGAAGGTGGTGAGTTGAAGGGGGGTAAGTAACTAGTTATGTTTTTAGCATCTTCCTCAGAATACATTTGAAATTTCAAACATAGTAAAGTATTGTTAGGAGCTATTCAAATGGATGATGAGAGTTTTACCGAACATTCAGGTTGATTGATTGATATTCTACATTCTATTGATGACCAATCGTGGGGAAAAAGCTACCTGCCTACAAATAAATGTGAAAATGTGTGTAGTAGTGAAAAAAAAAAAAAAAAAAAAAAGGAAAATGCCCCTGATCTTAGTAACCGGGCCTGTGGCTCCTAAGGTAAGAGTTGAGGCTCGCGTCAAACAGTGAAGGGAAGTGCAGCACCATGTAAATGAAAAAAAAAAAAAGAGCATAAAAAAAAGAATTAGGCAGAGTGAAAGCTACCTGTAATTCGAGGATCGAATTTAAGGAGTGTAGAGTTGATACCATCCCTTAGTGATAAGAAAAGCCATGCATCCCCTTATTAATGCTCAAACATTGTACAAAAAGTCATGAAATTTTGTGTGTATTTTGAGGAACTGTCTAATGACATGAACTGACATATTTGCCTTTAACACTCTCGATTGGAACTTGAAATACTTATGACCAAGATTCTCATTCTTACTTCTTGTCATGAAGTATGATGTTTTGAACTCTTGTTTGTCCCAATTATTTATGTGCATTGCTAAGGGACTAGCAATGAGTAAGTTGGGGGATGTGATAATATCACAATTATCATGAATAATCATGTCATTTTGATGACTATACTTGATAAATCATATGATTTCTATTATCATGAACGTTAATTGATTAAATTCATCATGTTGTATTTGCAGGTTAATGGGCCATTTTATGAAGTGCTTAAAGGGCCAATGAATCAAGCAATCCAACAAGGGCAAATCTGGCTTATACAAAAAGTGCAAAACCCTAGCCACCTTCCTTCTTCTTTCTCTCTCTTCTTTCTATTTTTAAAATAGTCTCCCTATTTTAAAATCTCTCTCTCTCATCTATTTAAAAAACCCCTCTCTCTCACACGCACACAACTTTCTCTCTCTCTTTCCTCCGATCCCTTCTTCCTCTCTTCTCCTTCTCTTTCTTCTGCCCTTCTTCCTTTCTCCTATCTCTCTCTGGCCCGGTTCTCTCTCTTGCAGAAGACGCACAGCAGAAGAAGCAGAGCACAGCAAGCAGCCGCACAGCAGGCGCCCAGGCACCTGCAGGCCGCACCGCCACGGTCGCACCGCCTGCCCGCCGCGCGCGCCTGCCCTCGCCCGCGCGCACCGCCTGCCTCGCCCAGCCGCGCCCGCCGCGCGCGGAACCCAGCCGACTGGCCCCCTGCCGCCTGGCCCCTGCACCCGGCTCTGCCGCCCACGTTGCATGCGATTGCATGCAACGGGTGTGCCGGGTCGAGCCGCGCGCCCTCTCTCCTCTCTCCTCTCTCTCGCCTCTCTCCTCTCTAACGTTTCTCTCTTCTCTCTCTTCTCTTGCTCTCCTCTGCGTTTCTTCTCTCTCTTCTCTCTCCGCTCTCTCTCTTCTCTCTCGCTCTCTCTCTTCTCATCTCGCCCTCTCCTATCTCTCTCCTCCGCGCTTCTCTCTTCCCTCTCTATTTTCTCTTTTCTCTCTCCTCTATTCTCTCTTCTCGTCTCTTTCTCTCTCTCTCTCTCTCTCTCTTATTCTCCTCTTAGTTTCTATTTTCTTCTCGTTATTTCATTGTAATTGTTAATGACTTTTGATGAGAATATAATCTTTGTGTTAAACTTATTGTTCTTTAGTTTTTCTAGTAGTGTCTTGCATTCTCTCATTCCCTCTTTCTCTATCTGTATTTATCTAGTTTAAGTAGTTTAGTTTTACTTGATGCAACTTAGTTAAATATCACCACGCTATTTTCTAACTAAAAACCCAACGTTTTCAACTCTAAAATCTAGTTCTCCGTGGATTCGACTCGGCTCTCACCACGTAACTACTGTTAAAATATTTAGTGTAGCCGATAATTTTGAGATTGTTAGTCACGTTTGTAACGACGCATTCGCGGGCTATCAATATACACCCTTTGACCTTTCTCCCCCTATAGACCTTTATCCCCCCCCCCTTGTTTTTTAAAGCCTTTTCTCCCCCTTTTTGACAGCATCAAAAGGACAGATAAAAGAGAAAAACTAAGAATAGTAGGAGATCAAGAAATGAAATGTAGGAAAGGAATGGTCATAAATGATCAAAATAAATGAGACAAAGTGATATTGACAAATGAGAGAAATGATGTGTTTTAGTATTGTACAACAAAGTTAATCACAAAGACACACTCAACACACGGTATTACAAGATATAAGGACTGAATGTAGTTAAAAAATGATGCAAAGTGAAGTAAAGTGACCTATATGAGTGAGCAGAAATATTTAACAATGATGCTAGGAGCTTTAAGTTTAACACAATGTAAAATAATAGGTCTTAAACTCAGTATACATGAACTTTATGAAGGTCTTAAGCTTTTTCATCTTGTCAATTGATTTTCATTAATTTTTAACTGGGAAAGAATACAAGAATAAATTAGTTAAATCTCACTTTTCAGTGCAAGAGATAACATTGATTAGATGCAAGATCTCCTGATTACTTAGTGGTTTAACTTTCATTATCTTATACAAAGTTGAAAACTTGATTTCCACTTTTTGACGCGAAACAAATCACTTTTTAGGTGAAATGGTCCAGTTACTCAGTGGTTCAAGAATTTGCATTGCTCTGTTTGCATCTTTCCAGATTTTTGATCATTTTCTTTTGATGTTTTGTAGGAATATGATTGCTTTGACCAGAAAAGACATGACTACAAATTTAGAGAAATTACTCTAACATGTGGTAAAAATGAAGCTTAAACATGCACATGTAAATAGTAAAGCCACTCATGTGTCTACAAGTGTTTTGCAAATCATTTTAAAACATTCAGTATTAAGATTGCTTAACCTTGAAATGATAATGAATCTTGAAATTAAACTAAGTGCACAATGAGTTTAGTTCAATGTCTTAATTCTCTCATCAGAAAATAGCACAAGGACTCAAAAATTCTGATGAGTTTGGGGTTCAAAATAGACAACAAATGTCAAGAGAAATGAGTGAAGAATAGACAATAACTCCCCCTCAACATACACCCCTCAACAATTGCATAAAGGAATCTTGATACTTGGCAGAGACATATACTCACGCATAGTGAAAGTGTCCAGACAAGCCCGACTTGTCTTTCTTCAAATCACTATTTGATATACTAAGAATACTAATGCAATGTGAGAGGAGGAATTATTTGCAAGAACAGGAAGTCTTTTATTAAGAAGTTTTGCAAAAATTTTGTCAACAAATGAATGGTGGGTGTTGATAAATCAGACATGAAAGAATATTTCTTCAACATTTCACTCAAAGATTCTTTTGACTCACACCACCATAAGTATGCATGATATGAAATGATCATTTAAGCAATTCAGATATGTTCATTCCAAGCAGTTTGCACATAAAGATTATGAGCATGATCAAGCATATATCAACAGGTAATTATTGAAGGGAAAAGTTTTCCACATGATTATGCACACCATTAACTTTAAGCATAACATGACTTTTGGTACTTTGCGAAGTATTTTAGTCACGCATAATGAAAGTTTCCAAACAAGCATAACTTGTTTTTCCACATGTCATCATTTGATATACCAAAAAGTCAAAGCAGTTGATATGCACACAGAATCATGGGCACAGTTAAGCAAGCATGATAACACAAACATGATTCCAAGTGTTAAGACACAAAGTTGTGTTGGGAGCAACATCAAAACACACTCTTCATTGTTTAGATAAGACTCTAAGAATTTTCTTTAACTTAAGCAGTTCAACTGGAAATGATATGAAGTTTTACCTAAACAGTCTTCATTTCTTTTTCAAGATTTACCTGTGTTCTCCAATCATTCTTGCCTTACACAACCAATATCTTGAATCCATTTACAATGTATGGCTGCAAGACTCCTCAGCTTGCTGATCAAGCTGGTTTGGGACGCACACTTGCTTGGGTCCTGCAATGAAATCAATGTTAGAGTGCAACAAAGATTTCTTAATCCAACATGATTTTATTTTTAGTATAGATTCATTCTATCATTGTTAGAACTATGAGCAGAATTAGTTCCAGATTTTCTTTTTGCCTTGCTCAATGCATCTATGGTTTCATGATGTTTTCTATTTTTGGATTTTTAATAAAAGCAAAAATAGAATGATTTTGTGCAGCATTTCTTACCTATACACATGGAATTTCTGAACATTTTAGTATGAACATGATATTATTCCTATGTGTATGAGCATATGCATTAGACTGAAATTTCTGAGCATGCACAACAAAATCATTTCTGTACCAACAGTCCCTAGAAATATGACCAATTGTATGACAATGAAAATATTGGACTGATTTGACATATTTATTGAAATTTTGATTTCTAATCGAGCAATGTTGGCAAGATGACCAAGTTTATTGCATTTAAGAAAATGAGAGTATTTCTTACCTGGTACTTACGGTGGCATGTATGCATTTGCTGGAATCTTCTTTTCAGTAAGGAGGCTACCATGAGGAGAAGGAGGTACCTTTTGGTGGCTCTGGCATGATGTGAATTTGAACTTGTCTTGGAGCTTTTTAGACTAATGTTGGAAGTAGCTGAATCTCTTGACAGTAGCATTTTTCTTTTTCTCTGTCTATTTCTGAGCAAGACTTTCACTAGTTTTTCATTAGATTAGAAGAGTTCTTGTTGCAGCAGCTTTAACAAAAGTAATTTATTTTATTTTCAGTTTTCTTATCCCTCACAGAAGCAAGACTTGTGTATTTATTATTTTTCAATTCATGTTGAAGCTTCTGTTTTTCAGCTTTTAATGCAACTTCTTTTTCTGAAATTTGAAGTTTATTTGGCATGATATCCAAACCATTTTCATCTTGTTCTTTTCATTTTCAAATTGAGCAATTTGTTTTCCAAATCGGCAATTTTATTACTCAATTGCTACATTCATTGTCCAATGGTTGTCATGCAACAAGCATTCAATCTTCCTTTTAGATGACTATTTTCTTCAACAAGTTGTTTGCATCTTTCATTTATTTGATGATCATGAGCCATGTTAGAAATCTATTGTTTAATTGATCATTGTCAAATTTAAAGTTTCATTAAGATCAATCAATTTTTCATTTTTATCTTTCAAATCAAGATTCAAATTCCAACTGATCATGATCTTCTTTTAACTTGGACAACTTGTTTTCACAAATTTTGATTTTATCTTCAGACTTTCTTTTTCAGAATTCAGTTCTGAACTTCATTTTTCAAATTCTCATTTTCTTTTGAAAGATCTTATCATTATCTGGAGCAATTCAAGTGTATTTTCAATTTTTCACTCTCTTTATGGCAATGATTTAAAGTCTTTTTCAGATCTTATTTTTAGTGTTTAGTTTTTCATTAAGATTTTGTATCTTCTCACAGAATTTAATCAATTCAGCATAAGACATGTCTTCATCTGCATCAAAATCAGAATTAGAATACATAGATGGATCTGGAATTGATTTACTTGACCTTGTATATCCATTTGAACTTTTGTGTTCTGAAGAGGATGAAGAATGCTCTGAGCTCTTAGAATGTGCAGTGAGAGCCACAACCTTTTGAATTGTTGATTTTCTAGATTCATGAGCTCTTCTTTGCCATCATGTACTTGTGAATTTCTTTTGTGCTTCCACTGAAAAACTTGATGAAGGTGAGATTGAGGATTTCTCTGAAATTATAATAGGAAATTCATGTAGGTTAAATAAATTTTCCATTATACCAAAATTCAAAAAACATTAGATCTAATCACAGTGAATCAAAGTAACAAGGAATTTGATCTAACAATTAGAGTGGTTAACCCGCTCTAATACCAAATGTAGGAATCAGAGGGATTAAGCACACAGAGACAGTGAAAGATCAAGCAAACAGTTCAAGCAATAAAACAGAGATCAAATAGAAGCAATCAAATTAGATCAGTAACAGACATTAACTTGCTCTGATACCAATTGTTAGGATCGGATGGGTGGATGGATCAGATCTAGAAGGAGGGGTTGAATAGATCTAACACCAATTAATGCGAAGCTCGAGCAATTTAAAAATACTTTGAATCAGAGATCAATTCAACAAAACAATTTACTGATCTGAGGTGTGATTAGTGTGTGTGAGCAAATCAATTAGAAGTGTGAGCAAAATCCCTATGCATGCATCTAGCGCAATACAAAGTCAAACCACAATTCAAACCACTGCACAGAGGATTTTAGGTGGTTCAAAAATCACCTACAGTGACTCCTACGTCCACCCCTCACACAGTGAGGCCACACAACTTAAAACCTCGAGTACAACACACTTGGAGCACGATGACTCCAAACATCCTTGAGCATGACGACTTAAGAAACAACCGGAGCACAACGACTCCAAACCCTTGAGTACGACGACTCAAAGAAAACCCAGAAGATAGGAACGACGACCTACTCCACAAACCACTTATGAGTACGACGACTCACAAGTACTTGAGCACAACGGCTCAAATTGGAGCACTACGGCTCCAAACCTTTGGACCACGAAAGATCCAAGTTCTGCTATAACAAGCTCAATTAGAGAATAGATCCTCTAGCCCGATCTATCTCAATACAATGATAAAAATCGAATAAACAGAATTAAGTAATCTGTGTAGAACATATACACAGATCACACAATGAAAAACTGGATGAACACTCCACGAAAATAAATGAAATAGATGAGACTTGGATGTTCCTTGGTGGAGAAGACTTACAGAAGCTTGGATTGAAGACGCTTGAAGGAATTCATTGGAGATCTTCTTCAATCCACGATGCTCTGCTTTAATGGCATCTGAAATGCCAGAAATCCTTCTTCTCCTGCTCTTCTGCTCCTCAATCTGATGGCGCTGCTCTGCTCCCTGTCTAGATGCAGATGGTTTATCCTCTCTCCCTTCTCTTCTCTTCTTCTTCATGTTCTCCTTCCAAGCATTACCTCTCTGCTCCCTCTTTCCCTTCTGCAGCCGCCAGTGTTGCCCAGTTGACGAGCCCAGAGGGGTGAATGGGTCTTTTAAAATTAATCTATTAATACATGTAAATCAAAAACATTCACACAACAACGTTCTTCGATAGAGGTTAGTAGTTGTAGTTTGAAAGGCAATCACACAAGGAAAACAATCACACAACACAAGAATTATCCTGGTTCGGACCTCCTCTCCTTAGGAGTCCTATGTCCAGTCCCTGAGCAACACTCAGGATTTCACTACTAGGTACAGTCCCTCTAAGGACTACTACAACCCAGCTCAGCTGGTCTTCCTTCACACCCGAAGGGAAATAACAACATCCTTGATACCCCACCAGGTCTTCCTTCACAACTGAAGGGAAATAGCACCTGGATACCCACCAGGTCTTCCTTCACAACTGAAGGGAAAACACTCCTCAAAGAGAAATGAATGAAATTCAAGCCCCTAGATCAAGCTTTTGACAAGCTAAGATCTGAAGCAACTAGCACTGAGAGAAAAGTTTCTAAGCTAAGTACACTCTCAGAACTACACAAGCTCTCTCAAGATTTTCACTACAGAGTAGAGAGCAAAGAGCAACACGAGAAGGAATGAAGTTCTTGGCTCTTAGAATTCTGTCAGAAGATTTGAATCGCTTGATCGAGTGTTCTCTGCTTAGATGATCCTTATTCTTCTCTTCTATCTTTAATTTCTATCTTCTTTTGAAATCCGACCGTTGAAGTAACCGTTATCTTTAAATTGGTAGACGTTAGACTGCTTGACACTTGGAAGCATCAACAATCTTTTATCCATTTGAGCACGCAAAGAGATAATGTCTTTTGGCGACGTTATGGTCCAACGTTGTATGATAGACATCTTTAGGACCCTGCATAAATTAAATGCTAGAAAAGTAGACAGCTAGGCTGTCTCTTGTTGTTAGTAAACGTTGACATGAGTATCACCAAAACAGCAATGCAAAATAGTTTGTCCGAAAAGATGTTGACAGAGAATTGCACGATAATGAAAAGATATCATGTATGCATGCAGAGATATGTTCAGTCTCCATTAAATGCATAGCAGTCAAACAGTAAAAAGAAGACTTTGACTATTCAACGCTTTAAGAGATAAGATAATCATCAAGTCGTTATAGGCTATAACATCGTTTCTATATGACTTATGAAATCGTTATGAATACTGAGGAAATCGTTATGGAAAGAAACTCATTGTATTTATTACAGAAATCATTATAGTCACTTAACAAATCGTTATGAACATTAAAGAAGTTGTTGCGCGAAGCAAATCGTTATGAGTTCTGAAGAAATCGTTGCACAAAGCAAATCGTTATGAGCGCTAAAGAAGTCGTTACGGCGAACAAGTCGTTGCGAGTTCTAAAGAAATCGTTACAGCGAGCAAGTCATTGCGAGTTCTAAAGAAATCATACATCAAGCAAGTCGTTGCGAGTTCTAAAGAAATCATTACAGCGAGCAAGTCGTTGCGAGTTCTAAAGAAATCGTTACATCGAGCAAGTCGTTGTGAGTTCTAAAGAATCGTTATGATGACTTATAGAATCGTTATGACAGGCAAGTCGTTATGCTTTCTAAAGAAATCGTTGCGATGACTTATAGAATCGTTATGACAAGCAAGTCGTTATGCTTCTAAAGAAATCGTTGCGATGACTTATAGAATCGTTATGACAAGCAAGTCGTTACGCTTTCTAAAGAAATTGTTGCGATGATTTATAGAATCGTTATGACAAACAAGTTGTTATGCTTTCTAAAGAAATCGTGCGATGACTTATAGAATCGTTATGACAAGCAAGTCATTACGCTTTCTAAAGAAATCGATGCGATGACTTATAGAATCGTTATGACAAGCTAGTCGTTACGCTTTCTAAAGAAATCATTGCAATGACTTATATAATTGTTATGGTATCGATTTGATTGAAACAACATGACTTTCCAATCTTATAAGGAAATCGTTAAAACTTTCAACAGAAGTCGATGTGGACTTAGAGAAATATCATTCTGAAAAGATTAAGGCTTCAGAGAGGTAATGCATACCTTTATATGGCTTGTTTGGCCTTGGTATTTTTCCTGTACTTAAGACTTATGAAATATTCATTAGATATATTGATAAAATCTAGTTTAGTATTGTTAATTACCAAAATACATATGTAGTTAATTAAAATTACATGGGGACAGACTGATCATCAATCTCCCCTTTTTGGTGATGGTAAAACTGAACAATAAGCATGGATGAAAAAACCTGAAATCAGTCTGAAGATATGACATGCTAATTTTTCCCTAAATATTAATGAATGTAGTTCAGACATGCTAATTTCTCCCCCTTTTTATCATTTAGCAAAGACAATCTGACAAAGAAAGAAGAGAAAAAGAAAATAGGAGTACACAAAGAAAGAGATTTCATTAACTTTGCAGAGGTACAGGTAAATAGAAGGAAGGAAACAAAAGAGAGGCAAAATGGGAGATGGTTTCCCATGCCTGTGCTTCCTGCTCTTCAAAATGAGTTTTAAAACTCCAAAAGACAAAGAGTAGGCTGGTCCCATGGAGGAAGCCATCCTTTTGAGATGAAGATCTAGGTGCTTGTAAAGAAGATCAGCATAAGCATTCTTATCCATAGTCATCTTTAGGAACCCGACGAGTCCCAAAGCTGGCACAAATAAGAAACTGATCCATGGAGTCAGGTAGTGATTGTGATTGTCTCTGAGAGCTTTATGAAGACTACATAACCTTGTATCGTTCCTCCCAGACTTTGAAAGGGTCATTAACAAGATGTATAGAGTTCATATCCAAGAAAGTAGCTAGAGAGATAGCTGGTTTGCCTTCCCTGCCTGAGCTTCATTCAGGGTCAAAGCTGCTGAGCAGACAAAGGATAGAATCAACTCCATTCTGAGGATGTCAACCTTTCACATTCAGACAGAATGGGGCGAGAACTTCAGCACTTACATGCCCCTGGTGATATTCCCTAAATAGGAATCTAGGAAAAGCAACAGGCAGCCTTTCTGCACTCTAATTTTGCCCATTACTCTGGCAAATGCTCAAAGATGCTGGATCCTACAGAGGATTCCATGACAACGAAATGGATTTGAGGAAGGGCTATCTCTTCAGGCACTTGGAGGGTAGCAAAATCTACCGAACATCTGAAGTGTGTGAGATACCCGGAGCAGAGCTGAAATGGCCTTTTGAATTGGCTAAGCTGCACTTCTGGAAGTCTATGGACATATCTGTAATTGTTGAAAATCATGAAATGCCTGATCATTTTGATTTCCTTTTGAATGAAGGGTGCCCAGGTATCTTTATGATAAATATTGAACCACTTTGATAAGGTCAGGGAGTGGTCCCTTGGAGGGAATCTGGCAGATTTGGCAAGAATGAATTTCTTGAAGAGATCCTTGCGACCTTTGCCCCATTGGTCTTCAGATTTGGAATGGGCAAGAGAGAATATTCTGGATTTTTCTGATTTGGAAAGAGAAGTGTAGGGTAGAATGGTGTGCAAATGATCGGTGAGATGTGGAAGGGAGGATTAATGATAGTTGCAAGAACAACCTTTGAGAGGTATTCTCTGTACAGTGGTTTATTTTGCTTTGCTGTCTACTGTGAGGGAAACCACCAAGGTAGGTATTGAGGTTCAGAGGAAATGGAGGATGTAGAAGAAATTTTCCTCTTCTTAGGTGCAGGACTGGAGGAGTCTGCCCTATGCATGTGCTCCCTAACCTTCAGCATAGACCTGAGATTGCCTTCTTCAAACTCATCATTTATCTTTCCAAAAGAGAGAGTTAAGTTTGGCTCTTTCAGGTATGATAGTGATTAAGAGGTGAAGGAGTAGGATGAAGAAAAGAATGTGAAGTATTGGAGGTCATGAACTGGTCCAAGGGAGGGACTAGAGGAGGAGGAGGCTCCAGCTGAGGATGCTGGAGGGGCCTCAAAAATAGGAGAAGGAGATGTGTGGAATGAGGAGGAAAAGGAGTGGGAGAGGAAATGGTCTGGATTGAGGCTTCTTGAATGTTTATGGAGCAGGAGGAGCTATAGGAGCTGATGGTGGAGTTGGAGGAATAGGTGTGTGAGAGAGAGAAGAGGGAGCTGGGGGCTTGGTTGCCAAGGACTCTTCTTCGGCCTCTTTCTGCACTAATTCAAACTCCACTGGCCTGATGGCCCTGACCCTTGCTCAAATGGCCCTAGAGGCCCTTCAACCTGATCAACTGGCCCAGATGGCCCTTGCACATTCACTGCTGCCTCTGCTGGTGCTGCTGCTGCTTCTAGCCCTGCCTCTACTGGAGCTGCTACTTCTGGCCCTGTTGGCCCTACCTCTGAGCTGATGGCCGGACTCCGGAACCTGGCTGCAGGAGGTGGAGGAGGAGAATTTTGAGCTCCAACCACCTTAGAATTTCTCCCACCAAACTTTTCATGGTGCCCATTTCCTGTTAAACCACTTCATGGCATTTCTTATATTGGAGATTTCCCTTAAGCTGATGCTTGGCTCATGAAGATCGAATTAACATCTGATTGGAGTGAACATAGAATAGTTCCTTAAGCATCAAGACTCTCAATTACAGGTTTCAATTTATCACAATTTTCTGCCTCATCTGTCTTTCAAATGGAGTATTTGATAAGAGTAGGACTTCAGACTCCACTTCTTTCCCTTTGTTTCTATCCTCTAAAGCTGGAGGAGGCTGGTCATCATCAAAATCAGAGGAGCTTGCTATCTCCCCATCTCTGGCATCAGCTGGTACACTGCCCATGGGCTCATCACTGCGGGATACTTCTACTGGACCTTCTTTGATTGCTCCCCCTGAACAGGAGCAACCTTTTCTAATGGTTCTTGCTCCCCCTGAATGGGAGCATCCTCTTCCAAAATAGTATTATCAGGAGCATCTAATTGCTCCTCCTAAACAGGTATTTCAAGAGATTCTGCAATGTGGCCTGATGCCACAGCTTATGCCACTGATTCTCCGCCAGTCTCTGGAGTGACTGGAGTGGAGTGAATAGAATCCAATACCTCTTTAAGGATAGAGGCAACGATGGAAGTGGGTGAGGGATCTGCTGCACTTGCCATTGCTTCTTCTACTGGTGCTTCGATTAAAGGTGATCCTGCTAATTCTTGAGCTGATGGTGCTGTTGGCTCAATTGCTACAGAAGCTTCTACTGCTGCTGACTGGACTGCTACTGGCTGCTTTGCTGCTGTTTCTGCTGCTTCTTCCTGAACATCAGGAAAACTACCTATGATGGCCTCACCTTCTGCTACTAAATCTTTGGACCAGGTACCATTTTGAAATGAAAAACTGCTTTTCTTTAGGTTTCTGGACCTAATTGCTTGGCCCATCTTCTCAGTGACTGCCCCTGATAGATCAACACCAAAGTGTTTGAATACTTTGGTGAGCAGGTGAGCATAAGGCAGAGAGACGTTTAGCTTGCTCTTGGTATCCTAAATCTGATCTCTGACGAACTTCATCCTTTCTATCATAACCTCAGCCATATTGATTTCCCTGTTTGGATGCCCAAAACATCAAGTCTGAGTCGCCTTGGTACAAGATGAGAAGGTGGCACTTCTTGGAGCCAGAATCTGACACACTATGAAATGTAAAATCCTATTGAAAGCATTTAGCTGATTGATGTCCAGCTTTCCATCTTTCAGCATGAAGTCTGGACCAATGATATCTAGACCCTTTGCTTGAATATCCATTGAGTGGATTCCACTCTGACCAGATGTACATACACCAACTAGGTTTTCAAGAACTCACAGTCGATCCTGATTTGGATTCCCTTGACAGAGAATGTCAGGGATCCATCTGCCTCTGATTTCAAACAAACATAAAATGCCTTGACAAGGTCTGGATAGCTTACTTCCAAGTGGGTTGCGATTCCCATCTATTGCATCCTGATAATTGCGGCCACCACACTGTGCATCCCATTTTTCTCCAGATCTGCAATATCAACCTCTTTATTTCCAAACAGCTTCGTCTTTACGAAAGTGAATCTCTCCTTCTGCTCCGGAGTAAGGAACTCGGCGCTGTAGCCACCTAAACTCCCAGTAACGGCTGATTCGGCCATGGAATCAAGTGAAGAAGTTTTCTGGAGGGTTGACAAGGAAGGAGGAGTGAAAGCTCTCAAGAAATTTCGCGGGAAGGAGAGAGAGGCTTCAAACTTTGCAGAGAGTCGATGTCAAACTTTCTTAGGGCATCGGCTCAAGTAACCAGACGAAGGAGGGTAAAGGTAGAAGATGGGATATGAATCATTCTCTCATCGATTTTATGAGTAAATAAATACGATGTGGAAAGAGAGGCGCCAACAGTGGCAGAATACGACAAAGGAGTTTGACCATTCAAACCGACTTTAATAAGAGAGTGACTAGGAGGATAATTTGAATTCTTTTGTTTAAAGCATGGAGGGAAAAACTACTTAATTCTGAAATTTAATGTGCCAGTTTTAAACAGAACCTTTTTCACAAATTGCACATGCCTAACTCCCTTCTAAGAGATGTGAATCTCTCCTCGAGTAAGGCTTTTGTGAAAATGTCTGCTAACTGACTATTTGTATCAATAAAAGATATTTCAATCTAACATTGTGCTACATGATCTCGAATAAAATGATATCTAACCTCAATATGCTTGTCCTTGCATGTTGAACTGGATTCTTGGTAAGATTAATGGCACTGGTGTTGTCGCACAACAGTGGAATTGATTTGATATTTAATCCAAAATCTTCAAGTTGTTGCTTTATCCATAAGAGTTGTGTACAGCAACTCCAGCAGCTACGTATTCAGCTTCAGCTGTAGATAGTGCCACTGAATTTTATTTCTTTGAGACCAAGATATCAAACATCCTGCAAGAAATTGACAACAACCACTGGTGTTTTTTCTATCTAATTTGCATCCAGCATAGTCAGCATCAGAATAACCTATTAAGTTAATTTCACAACATTTTGGATACCACATACATAAGTCATGAGTTCTTGCTAAATATCTAAATATTCATTTCACAGAAATTAAATGTGATTCTCTAGGATCTGCTTGATACCTAGCACACATACATACACTAACAAGATGTCAGGTCTACTAGCTGTCAAATAGAGTAGTGACCTATCATACCTCTGTAGATCTTTTGATCTACTTTCTTACCATCTTTATCACTGTCCATCCTTGTTGATGTACTCATTGGTGTTGACAGTGGTTTGGTATTATCGAATCCAATTTCTTCAAGAGTTCTTTTGTGTACTTGCTTGACAGATGTGAGTTCCTTCCTTTCCTTGTTTGATTTGTAATCCAAGGAAATAATTGAGTTCTCCCATCATGCTCATTTCAAATTCTCCCTGCATTAACTTTTCAAAATACTTGCAAAGGTTCATCAGTAGAACTAAAAATAATATCATCTACATAAATTTGACCAGTAGAATGTGTTTGACCTTTGACTTTATGAAAAGAGTGCTATCTACTTGACCTATACTGAAACCATGGTTTAAGAGAATGAACTAAGCCTTTCATATCATGCTCTAGGTGCTTGCTTTACACCATATAATGCATTGTGAAGTTTGAAAACTGATTAGGAAATTCCGTGTCATAAAAACCCGGGGGTTGTTCCACATAACTTCCTCTTTTATAAAACCATTCAAGAATGCAGATTTAACATCCATTTGAAATAGTTTAAAATCTAATGCTGATGCATATGAAAATAGTATTCTAATAGCCTCAAGTCTAGCCACAGGTGCATAGGTTTCATCAAAATCTATGCCTTCCTCTTGAGAGTAGCCTTGAGCTACCAATCTGGCCTTGTTTCTTAGGATTACTCCATTTCATCCATTTATTTTTGAACACCCATTTGGTGCCAATGACTGGATGGTCTGATGGTCTAGGAACAAGTGACCATACTTGGTTTCTCTTGAACTGATTTAGTTCATCTTGCATGGCTAGTATCCAAGATTCATCACAATAGGTGTCATTGACTGTCCTTGGCTCTATTTGAGATACAAATGCTAGGTAATCATAGGGAATTACATTATCTCTTGTTCTTACCCCTACAGATGGATCACCAATAATATTTTCGGGTGGGTGATCTTTCTTGTGTCTCCATTCCTTTGGAAGATTTTCATGAGTAATTTCCTTTTGTTGCAAGTCTTCCAGAGGTGGATCATCCTTGTCCTCAATTGATGTATTCTTTAGTTTCTTGGACAGCTCATCTGTATCATCATTATCACTATCTTCTTCCTTCTCAATAAGGGTTAGTTTCATCAAAATAATATGTACAGACTGTTCAATTAATAAAGTGTGTTTATTAAATACTCTATACCTTTGGGTTTAGAGGTGTACCCCATGAAGATGCCTTCATATGATTTGGCATCCAACTTACCATGTCCCTTTTTCCATTGTTGTGGATGAAACAAGGACATCCAAAAGTCTTGAAGTGGCTGATCTTTGGCTTCTTCCCTTTGAACAGTTCATATGCAGTCTTCTTCAGGATTGGCCTGATCATTACTCGGTTGATAATGTAGCTTGCTGTGTTGACTGCTTCAGCCCAGAAGTATCTTGCAGATCATATTCTGATGCATAGTTCTTGCCATATCCAATAGGGTTCTGTTCATTCTCTCAGCGATACCATTTTGCTGTGGTGTTCTTGGTGCTGAGAAATTATGCTCAATTCCCTGATCATCACAGAATTTAACAAACTTTTCATTCTAAAATTCACTACCATGATCTGATTGAATAGACACAATGCTGAACTTCTGATCTTTCTCGACTTTCTTGCTGAAACTAACGAAGTTTTCGAAAGTATCATCTTTATGCTCTAGGAATGATATCCAAGTGAATCTTGAGTAGTCATCGACTATGACAATCCAAAGTTCTTTCCTCCAAGACTGGTAGTCCTCATTGGCCCAAATAATCCATATGAAGGAGCTCTAAGGGTTTTGAGGTGGTCACCACCGTCTTTGACTTGTAGGAGCTCTTGGTGTGCTTTCCCTTAGCACAAGGTCTACAGACACCATCCATTTGTGCACTGACCTTAGGTAGACCTTCCACAAGATTCTTCTTCAGTAATTTTCGCATGCCATCTATGCTGCAATGACCTAGTCGTCTGTGTCATAATTCAGTAGATTTATCCTTATTTGCTGCCAGACAGACGTTTTGTTCCTTGAGTTCCTCAAGATAGAGCACATACAAATCTTTTCTCTATTAGCTTCAAAGATGACTGCTCCATCCTTCAGTATGCTGCATTTTGACTCTTGAAACATGATCTGATGGCCTCTATCACACAGCTGGCTGATGCTGATGACATTGTGTTTTAATCCCTTGACTAATAACACATCTTCTATCATTGTTTTTCCTTTGTTATTCACAGAGCCACTGCCTATCACTGTTCCTTTCCCATTATCTTTATAAGTGACTGTTCCTTCTTCAGCTTGGAGATGAGAGAATAACTTCTGGTTTCCTGACATGTGCTCTGAGCACCCACTATCCAAACACCATTTGGATGCTCGAAGGATAACCTGAAATAAAAACATCAAGTTTTAGGTACCCAAATTCTTTTAGGTCCTGATGGGTTAGTATCATTGATTTTACTTTTTATTATCCATTTCTTATGTCTTGTTGGGCATGTCGTTAAGATATGTCCTAACTTGTTGCAGTGACTACAATAGGATAATTTGGTTACTTTTTCTATATACTTGAAATCAGCTTTGTATGCTATATCTTGTTCAGGTACAAATTTTGGTGTTGGATATGTTTTAGGATAAACTATGGTTTCTTCATTATCTGGGGGTGTATATCCTAATCTATTTTTCTTCTTACCTGATCTTCTAGCATCTTTTATATCAGAGAGTTTTTACCATTAGTAAATTTTTCTAATGTGCTCGATAGTTTATCATTTTCTTCATTTAAGTTTTTAATTTCTTTCCTCAATTCATCTGCACTTTCCTGTTTTTTCTAGTTTTATTATTTGTTTATTTTATCATTTAAATCTTCACATAGTAGTTCATTCCTTCTTTTAAGTTCAGTTATTTGTTTTTCTAGTTCTTCATTTTCTGTTTTCAGATCAGAGTTAGTGTTTTCTAAACAAGCATTATTTTCTTACTTGTTTTTAGCATTTGGTTATTTCTCTATATTTATCATAAAGTTCATTAAATGCTTCCTCTAGATTATCTGAATCAGATTCATTACATGAATCAAAAGAGGAGTCATAAGTTACCTTGTCTTCGGTATTTGCCATGAAGGCCAGATTGGCTTCTTCTTCATCGCTGCAGGAGCTTGACTCACTGTCTGAGTCACTGCTATTTTCCCACGCGGCTGGCATTGCCTTCTTTTTATATTTCTTGAATCCTCTGAAGTTATTTTTCTTCTTGTGTCTATCTTTCTTGAGCTTTGGACAATCTGCCTTGATGTGTCCAAGCTTCTTGCATCATAGCATGTAGGTTCTCCTTTCCTCAGATCTTTTCCTTCTGGCTTCTTAAACTCTTTATTTCTCTTGAAGAATCTTCTGCCAGATTGAAACTTTTTCTTTTTGGCTAGAATTTGTTGAAGTCTTCTGGATAGCATAGCTTCTTCATCATCACTGTCCTTGTTGTTCTCACTGTTTTCCAGTGATTCTTCTGACAATTCTTCATCAGCTTTGAGCGCATTTGATTGCTTTTTTCTGCTGGAGGATTCTCCTAATCTCTCCATGTTTATCTCATGGGCCATAAGGGACCTAATGAGCTTTTCTAAGGACATTCTTTTTAGATCACTAGCTTCCTCAATGGCTGTTACTTTTGGGGTCCATGAGGATGGTAAAGATCTGAGAATCTTTCTGACCATATCTCCCATTTCATAGGTCTTTCCTAGTCCAGCTAGCCCATTTTTAATATCTGTGAATCTACTAAATATTTGGGTAATGGACTCACTGATTGCATTTGAAATCTTTCGTACTGTGCTACAAGAATGTCTATTCTTGTTTCCTTTACCTTATTTGTGCCTTCATAGGTGATTCTGAGCTTTTATCACATTTCCATTGTGAATTTGCATGCTGAAACTCTGTTGAACTCCTCTTACTTAGAGCACAGCATAAGATGCTCTTTGCTTTGCAATTCAAGGAGATCTTCTTTCTGTCATCATCTGTCCATTGGGCTTTCTCATTTGTGACCACGAGATCACCTTCTTCTATTATGGACCAAATCTGATAGTTGTGGCCTTGCAGAAAATACTCCATTCTGGTTTTCCAATATGTGTAATCTTCTCCATCGAACAATGGTGGTTGGTTGACAGACTGACCTTCGTTGTGACTTTGGGCTGCCATGGATCTTTACTCTTCAGATCGTTGAATCCTTTCTTTGTCGAAGAGACTTGCTCTGATACCACTGTTGCCCAGTTAACGAGCCCAGAGGGGGGGTGAATGGGTCTTTTAAAATTATTCTATTAATACCTGTAAATCAAAAACATTCACACAACAATGTTCTTCGATAGAGGTTAGTAGCTGTTAGTTTGAAAGGCAATCACACAAGGAAAACAATCAGACAACACAAGAATTATCCTGGTTCGGACCTCCACTCCTTAGGAGTCCTACGTCCAGTCCCTGAGCAACAACTCAGGATTTCACTACTAGGGTACAGTCCCCCTAAGGACGCTACAACACCCAGCTCAGCTGGTCTTCCTTCACATCCAAGGGAATAACAACACCCTGGATAACCCACCAGGTCTTCTTCACAACTGAAGGGAAACAACACCCTGGATACCCCACCAGGTCTTCCTTCACAACTGAAGGGAAAACACTTCTCAAAGAGAAATGAATGAAATTCAAGCCCCTAGATCAAGCTCTTGACAAGCCAAGATCTAAAGCAACTAGCACTGAGAGCAAAGTTTCTAAGCTAAGTACACTCTCAGAACTACACAAGCTCTCTCAAGATTTTCACTACAGAGTGGAGAGCAAAGAGCAACACGAGAAGGAATGAAGTTCTTGGCTCTTAGAATTCTGTCAGAAGATTTGAATCGCATGATCGAGTGTTCTCTGCTTAGCTGATCCTTATTCTTCTCTTCTGTCTTGAATTTATATCTTATTTTGAAATCCGGCCATTGAAGTAAGCGTTGTCTCTTAAATTGGTAGATGTTAGATTGCTTGACACTTGGAAGCTTCAACAATCTTTTATCTATTTGAGCACGCAAAGAGATAATGTCTTCTGGCGACATATGGTCCAATGTTGTATGACAGAACATCTTAGGAACCTGCATAAATTAAATGCTCGAAAAGTAGTCAGCTAGGCTGTCTCTTGTTGTTAGTAAACGTTGACATGAGTATTCACCAAAACAGCAATGCAAAATAGTTTGTCCGAAAAGATGTTGGCAGAGAATTGCACGATAATGAAAAGATATCATCTGTATGCATGCAGAGATATGTTCAGTCTCCATTAAATGCATAGCAGTCAAACAGATAAAAATAAGACTTTGACTATTCAACGCTTTAAGAGATAAGATAATCATCAAGTCGTTATAGGCTATAACGTTGTTGTCTATATGACTTATGAAATGTTATGAATACTGAGGAAATCGTTATGGAAAGCAACTCATTGTATTTATTACAGAAATCGTTATAGTCACTTAACAATCATTATGAACTTAAAGAAGTCGTTGCACGAAGCAAATCGTTATGAAATCTGAAGAATCGTTGCGCAAAGCAAATCGTTATGAGCGCTAAAGAAGTCGTTACGGCGAACAAGTCGTTGTGAGTTCTAAAGAAATCGTTACATCGAGCAAGTCGTTGCGAGTTCTAAAGAAATCATTATGAAGACTTATAGAATCGTTATGACAGGCAAGTCATTATGCTTTCTAAAGAAATCATTGCGATGACTTATAGAATCGTTATGACAAGCAAGTCGTTATGCTTTCTAAAGAAATTGTTGCGATGACTTATAGAATCGTTATGACAAGCAAGTCGTTACGCTTTCTAAAGAAATCATTGCGATGACTTATAGAATCATTATGACAAGCAAGTCTTTACGCTTTCTAAAGAAATCGTTGTGATGACTTATAGAATTGTTATGACAAGCAAGTCATTAAGCTTTCTAAAGAAATCGTTGCGATAACTTATAGAATTGTTATGACAAGCAAGTCGTTACGGTTTCTAAAGAAATTGTTGCGATGACTTATAGAATCGTTATGGTATCGATTTGATTGAAACAACATGACATTCCAGTCTTACAAGGAAATCGTTAAAACTTTCAACATAAGTCGATGTGGACTTAGAGAAATATTATTCTGAAAGGATTAAGGCTTCAGAGAGGTAATGCATACCTTTATATGGCTTGTTTGGCCTTGGTATTTTTCCTATACATAAGACTTATGAAATATTCATTAGATATTATTGATAAAATCTAGTTTAGTTTTGTTAATTACCAAAATACATATGTAATTAATTAAAATTACAAGGGGACAGACTGATCATCAGCCAGAACCTTTCTGAAGATCCCTAGTCTCTCTTTTCGTGGGATGCTTGGAGTGCCAAGGACATGGCTATTTATGGCCCCATACGTCATAAAGAACCTTAGGGTACGTGGGCACAAAAACCTAGGCAAATCCCCTTGAACCCTAGCCAGCCACGTGTTTAGATGAATTCTGATTTTGAGTTTTAGCCAGAGTGTGTCGACACTACCAGGGAGTGTGTCAACACACCATCCCAAATTGGTAAAATTGGTCCTCTGGGAAGGGTCACTAGTGTCGACACTACTTCAGGTTGTGTCGACACACTATCCAGAACTGACAAACAGGCCTTCTGGGAACTGGATCTAGTGTTGACACTGCCGGACTGTATCGACACACTGTCCCGGTCAGGCAACTGGATCTTCTGAAGACTGGGACTAGTGTCGACACCACTTGACCATTTCTTCTTCATTTGCCTTGGGGTTTGAGACACTGTGTCGACACCAGTAAGGGGTGTGTCGAAACTACCAAGACAAAATCTGTATACACCTGCAAAATTAACACATAAGCTATTAGTACAAGATATTATCATTAAAATATGAGATATTAAACATCAAAAATATGTTGTTTGAACATTAACATGTTCCACCCATTAAGCATTGAAATCACAACATGTCATCATTAAAATCAAAGTATGTCATCATTAAAACCACAATATGTCATCATCAAAATCAAAGTATGAGTGATGTTCATTGGATATCATTAAAATACAACTTTAGGAAATTCCAAAACACACTCAACCCAATACGGTTGAGACTGAAAGCCTAACTCTAAAACTAATAACTAGCCAGCAGAACCCTCTCCTTGTCACCACACTCCATGGAACGTAACATCCACTCCATGGCCTCAAGCCAAGACCTAACCACATCTATATCCTGCTAACCTTCAAACTGGAGAGGTTGAAATTGAAGAAACTCTCTCAACACTTTGGTGGGACCTCCCTAAGCTGGTGGAGCATCACGGTGCTGAGTGTAAAATTTCACTGTCCTTTCACGAAAATGAGCCAATTCCGGATCTGGAACTACATGAGGAGGTGGTGGAGGGGGCGCAACACCAATGTGCTCATCTTATGACCCTAGTTACACTTGCTGTGGCATTAGGGCATCATGAGGCTCATGCCACTGAATTGCAGGCTCCTCACGAGGAACCTGCCCTGTAGCCTCAGCCAACCACCTACACCTACGTGCCATAGAGGACTTGAGTAGGACAACTCACTTAATTAAACTAAACACATAACTCCAATAAACACTAGCTACCAATTGTACTCATTGCTTTAAGTGCTCAAACTAGATCAATTTCTTATATGCTTCGAAAGCCCTTGCTCTGATACCAACTGTAACTACCCAAGATCCAAGGTACCGATTACCCAGCAGTATGCTCGAACCCTGAACTACCGCCCACGAGCCAAAGCTTGGAACGGTTAAGTGAAGGTACTTAAGGAAGCATATAAGAGAACCAAACCACAACTGAGAACACAACTCCAATATATATGTATATATGAAAATATAAGGTGACAACCTAGAGCACAAGTACAGCAAAAGGAAAATACAACAAAACATATTGAGCAGGTAGAGTCGACAGCCAGCTAGGACCACTGGAGAAGCTCTGCACCTTCGTGCCCTGACCTAACTGCACCTCACCTGAAAGTGAAAGGGAGTGAGCCTAGACTCAAGGCCGAGTAGGAACACTAACCACACCGGCTAAATAGAACACAGGTAAACAAGTGCAAAAAATCAAGTGTAGCGCAAGTGAAAGATAGTGCACAACTGACCACATGCTGGAAACTGAGTCACAGAGGCTGCCTCTACTCTAGAAGCAATGTAAACAAACAAGTACCTCATAGGCATAAGCACACCAACATAGCTCAACCACACACATAGAGTAGGACTAGCTAGGGTCTATGGCTTGGCGCCTCGACACCATAGAGTCCTCAAACCCTAGCCACATGTGCCTACTCAGATGTTGTCTCATGTCTGGTCCACGACCAATTTTCCCCTATGCTGGACTCTAATGGATGGAGAAGGGGCCCTACAGAAACTGGCTCAAAACCACCACAAGTGTAACATTCTGTTTTCTTGGCCAAACACCCTTCTGTCAGGGTCGCGACGTATGAGGCTGTCGCCTTCTGAAGACGACAGGGGTGACCATCGCATTCTAGTTAAGAACCCGACGGGTTACCCCGTCACAACTCTGCACTTGTGGGCTTGTCCGATGAGAGGTTGTTACCGTTACAAGAACCCCCAGTCCCTGCGCGCCTATTTGAGGGAGTTCTCCGGGCAGCGAGTGACCTCGAGTCTATGGACTCCGGTAGCAGAGGGGAAAACGGTGGGGACAATGGCATAGAATCATTTGTAGAGCTCTCTTAGCTGAGTCTGCGATGTCGAGGTGGTTTGGTGCTCCTCCAGCGCATATCTGCTAGTCCTTCTCACTGCCTCACTCTACATGGTTCCGGAACCATTTAGAGGGGCCAGGCGTGGGACCGGTTTTTATTTATTAACTTTTAAACATGGAATATTTTTTTGTCAAAATATGTGCAACAAGATCTACAACCGGTGAGCTACACAGAATTATATTAATAAGATGTGGATAGTACAGGATCAATGGGGCATACCCCTGAGAGAACAATATCAAGACTCTCTAAAACTCCAAAGACCCATCCGATCCCCAATAATGGCAAGAAAACAGGGGCGGGGAAATTGCCTAGATGAGGTGAAGACCTCATTACAATGCACAGAACACGCATAATTAGCCAAAGCATCCGCCACTTGGTTGGCTTCCCTAAAGACATGAGTCACTCTAACACCACGATGCTGAACAAACTCAAGAACAATCTTCCACCATGTGTAGCAGTCCCAGGAAGGAGCAACACCTGTATGAAGAGAGGTAATAAGAATCAATGAGTCTGAACAAATATCAGTAATCATGAGACCTGCTCAATAGCTAATAAAACACCATCGCTCATGGCCTGAACTTCAGCAAGAAGCTAGAACCAGCACCATAAAGATGAGAAAAGGCAAAAGATACAGTGCCATAAGACTTCCTGAAGACAGTGTTGTGTTGAGTGTGTTTTGGAATTTCTTAATAATGTTTTCTAATGATAACCAATAAACAACACTCATATTTTAATTTTGATGATGACATATTGTACATATTGAATATATCACAATAATGCTCAAACAACATGTTCTTGATATTTAATATTTCATGTTTTGATGGTCTGCTCTTCATTTGTATAGGTTCACAGAGTTTTTACAAAAGTAGGTCGACTCTAGTTCACAGACAGGTCGACACTACCAGACTACCCAGCAAGCTCCTGAAGAAAAAGTCTCAGACATGTCGACTCTATCTGATAGATAGGTCGACTCTCAAAGTCTACCCAACAAGTTCCTAAAGAACAAGCTACCAGTCAGGTTGACTGTAGCTGAGAGTTGAGGTCGACACTAGTTTCAATCTAGTGAACAAGTTTTAGAGGAATACACAAGAGGTCGACTCTGTCTGTCGAATAGGCCGACTCTACCTGTTGATCAGGTCGACACTAAGTGTCTGTCTGGTCGACACTAGTGTTCTACCAGTAAGCCTTGGACTGATGTTGGTCAGTAGGTCGACTCTCTTGAAGAATGAGGTGACTCTCTCCTTCTGTGCAAACCCAAAATTGTGTAGAGGATGAATCCGATGGCTGAGATTTCGTTCTGAGGTCCTTATGAGAGATGCTATATTTACTAAATTGCCCTTTCATCCAAGTGGCAATATGATGAAGACCTTTTGGAAACATGGTGGCCCAAGATGCTTTCTAGGTTACTGTGCAAATTCCCTTTACATAAAAGGGACTATACGGAGGTTATAAAAGTAATTGTCTCTGTTCTGAAGCAAGAGCGCCCAAGAGAGCAATTCAGAGCCTGCGACCCTCCAGCCTTCCAACAATTACATCCAAAGGAATGTGGTGATCAAGGTTAAGCTGTGTTGTGATGAGAAAGGAAGTAGATCGAGCAGAAGAGAAGCAGAAGAAGAAGAAGTTCTGGTAATTTAGATGCCACTAAAGCAGAGCATTGAGAATTGAAGAGGATCATCATTGAATTCCATCAAGACTCTTCAATTCAAGCTTTTGCATGACTTCTTCATTGAGGAACATCCAATCCACATCTATTTACATATCTTTTGGAGTGTTCATCTCTTTTTCGTCTGAGAGATATGTGCATGAAGTTCTATGCAGATTTCTGTGTACGATTGAGTATGTGAATCAGATCATTGCTAGAGGATCTGATCTCTTATGTTTTTGATCTAGCCTGTGTGTGAGCCGTCGTGCTCAAGTTTGTGAGTCGTCGCACTCACTGTGTGTTTGAGCCATCATGCTCAAGTTGGAGTTGTTGTGCTCCGTTTGTGCTTTGAGCCATTGAGCTCAAAGGTGTGTTGGAGTCGTGATACTACAGTTGTGTGTTGAGCCATCGTGGTCAAGGTGTTTTGGAGTCGTCGTGCTCCGGTGTGAGTTGTACTTGAGTTTGAGTAGTGAAGCCTCACTGTGTAAGGGGTGGATGTAGGAATCACTGGTGTGATCTTCGAACCACCTAAAAATCCCTGTGCAATGGTTTGATCTGTCTCCTTGCGCTAGATGATTGCATAGGATTTTGCTTTCACTCTCTTTTCAATTGATTCACACATCATATCCACACAATCACACTTACTAATGTCAAATCAGTAAGAGTTTCTGATTGAATGGATCTATAATTCTGAGCTATTCTCAAATTGCTTAAGCTTCTGCATCGAATTGGTGTTAGATCTAATCAACCCCCCCCCCCCCTTCTAGATCTGTTCATACTCTGAATTCGATTCTACAGTTGGTATCAGAGCGAGTTAATATCTATTTCTGATCTAACTTGATTACTTCTGTTTGATCTGTGTGTTCTATTTGCTTGAATTGCTTGTTTGCTCTTTCACTGCATCTTAATCTAATCCATGGATTCTCGAGGATTTTTAGCTGAGGGCCATTCCATTAATAGACCACCATTTTTTGATGGGTCTTATTACTCCTATTGGAAGAATCGCATGCAAATTTTTCTAAGGGCACAAAACTATGAAATCTGGAAAATAGTTGACAAGGGTCCTTATGAAAATCAGGGAGATAAGGAAAATTGGACTAGAGAGAAAATTAGGAAAGCTACTCTAACTATAGTGCCATAAACATGCTTCAGTGTGCAGTTCACCCTAAGGAATATTCAAGAATATCCATGTGTAAATCTGCTAAGGAAATGTGGGATAAGCTTGAATAATGTATGAGGGAACATCTCAAGTTAGGAAAACCAAAGCAAACATACTTATTTCTGAATATGAACTGTTTATGATGAAAACTGATGAGTCAAATTCTGAAATATTTGCTAGGTTTATGACAATTGTCAATGGATTGAAGGCACTAGGTAAAGAGTACACTGATGTGATTGGTAAGAAAAATCTTGCGCTCTCTATCATCTAGCTGGCACATAAATGCTACAGTGATTGAAGATTCTAAGGATTTATCCAAAACATCTTTGGAGAACTCATAGGATCTTTAATGACTTATGAAATAAATTTGAAAAGAATCGAAGAACATATACTTAAGGCTAAACTAGTAGCACTTAAGAGCTTCATCAAGCAACAAAAAGAAAAGTCAAGAAAAATCAAGTTCTGAAGAGTATGCGTCTGATGAGGATGAACTTGCCTCATAACTAGGCAATTCAGAAAATTTTTAAAATCAAGAAAAAGAAAACAAATGTTTGAGAAAGAAATTTGAAAATGTCTTGCATGATACTTCCTTAAATAGAAGAATTTCTGAACTGGAAAATGAAATATTTGAACTTCATGATGAAAAGGAAAAGCTTCTAAATGAAATGGATGAATTTAAGATTCCATCTCAAAAGGCCAACAATGACTTTGAAAAACTTTTTGAAAGAATAAAATTACAACAAAATGAAAACAACAAGCTTTAGATGAAATTTAGAAACTTAAGAAGTTGCTGGCTGAAAAGGATCAAGTAATAAAAAATTTCACAAATGGAAAAGAAAATCTTGATGCCTTGTTAGGTTTAAGAATGAATGCTGAAAAATATGGACTAGGATTCACCACAGAAAAATCAGTGAAAAATAAACCTGTTGAAAAGAGAGAAAAACTTTCAAAATTTCTTTGATAAAATTTGTCAAAAGCACTAGTCCAAAAGCAAAATAAATAAGAATCAAAGAAAATAACTGAAATAATCAAAACCAAAATAAAAGATAATGTCTAATCAGAAGAACAAAACAGGTCGACACATGTTGTAGACAGGTCGACACATGTTAACCATAAGGCCAAGCCTGTGGTCACTGAGTCGACTCTACCTCAACATAGGTCGACTCTGCTTCATATAGGTCGACTCTGCCTCAACACGGTCGACCTATCCACTTCTGAACAACACAGATAATTCACAAAAATTCAAATAAAAATCTAAAAATTATAAAAACATAAAAACACACACTTTTATGATGATTATTAGAGATCCAGACTTCATACAATCCAATTGAATCAATTCATGGAATCATGTATCACAATCCTCATTGGTACCATTCAAAATCTTTCTATCCAAATTTCCAAGATATCAACAGAATTCTTGGTCTGGATTTCTATACATGAACAATCATCTCAAAATGCATAATTTATCTCCTTATGAAAGAAAAACATTGGCTTTTCACTCCAAATCAGAGTGTTTAAAATCCAAAAAGGGAAATCATTTCTGAAATAAAACAAAAACAAAACAACTCAAGTATGGATCAGAAAAGACTTATTGTTTTTTGCTCAAACAAACCGATGGTCCAACAATGTTTGGGTAACAAATCTTTTCTTCTCTGATCTAATTTATGTAGGAAGGTCCTGCACCCAGCTCCAATATGTGGGTTCTTGACAGTGGGTGTTCAAGACACATGACAGGAGACAGAACAAAGTTCTTATTGCTGATTGAAAAGGAAGGAGGATATGTTACTTTTAGAGGTAAAAATAAAGGGGAATAATTGGATCCAGAAAGGTTGTAAATCCTCCTTAAACTCAATTGAAAATATTTTGTTAATTGATGGTTTGAATTACAATCTTTTGAGTATAGCCAACTGTGTGACAAGGGCCACAAAGTTATCTTTGAATCATACTTTTGCAAAATTCTTGATTCTTCACCTGAAAAAATAAAATCTTTGGAAAAAGAAAAAACAATGTCTACAAGATCAATATTGATAAAAACTTTGCTGAAAACTTCTGTTTGGTTGCTAATAAGAGTGAATTACATGGACATGGCACAAAAGATTGTCATATATAGTTTCAACATAATAAATAAACTCTTAGGCTAAATTTGGTTAAAGGACTTCCTGAATCTTTTCCAAATGTTGAAAATCAACTTTGTGGGATATACGTGCTCAAGGAAAACAAACCAGAAAATCTTTTAAAATTTTCAATGATGTACTCACTTCTAAGCACTAGAATTACTTCATATGGACATTTTTGGCCACCAGAATTCTCAGTCTTAGTGGCAAAGATATGGATTTGTATCATTGATGATTTTACTAGATACACTTGGTCATCTTTCTATCACACAAAAGTGATGCTTGTCAAGAATTTAGAAAATTTTGCACCACTACCTTAATGGTTTTTTCACATAAAATCAAATCCATTTTGACTGATCATGGGGGCGAATTTAGAACAAGAATTTTTCTGATTTATGTGCTGAACTGAATATTTTCCACAAGATTCTCTTCTCCAAGAACTCCAGAATAAAATGGAGTTGTGGAAAGGAGAATAGAACCCTTGTGGAAATGGCTAGATCTATGCTCTTAGAAAGTAAATTGCCCAAATCTTCTGGGTTGAAGCTATGAACACAGCAAATCACATCTTCAATAGAGTGGTCAGACAAAAAATCAGAAAAATCCTCTATGAACTTTTGAAAAATAAAAGCCAAAATTGTCTTATTTTAAAATCTTTGGTTGCAAGTGTTTTGTACATAACAATAATAAAGAAAATCTTGATAAATTTGATGCCAAAAGTCTTGAACCATTTTCCTTGGTTATTCAAAAATATCTGGAGCTTATAGAGTTTACATTCTCAAGAATAAAACTGTAGAAGAATCTCCACATGTAGTTTTTGATGAAAACTCATATCAAACTGATGACTCTACATCTTGCAGGGTTCCTCAAAATAATGAATAGGATGACTTCGTTGTCGAATCTTCACCAACTGTTGAAGAGGATGAAAATCTATTTGAAAATCTAGACAATCAATTACCTACCACAAGTGGTTCAGGTAATATTGTTCCAGAACTGAATGCATCCCAAGAGGTAATTCCTGAAAACAGATTTTTAAGAGATCATCCAATTGAGAATGTAGTTAGTAATGTGCATGATAGAGTTAGAACTATATCATTTTTTCTAAATGTAATAAATGAAGACCCACTAGTACTAATTTCTCAAATTGAACCTAAGTCTATTAATGAAGCTATAACCAGTGATGATTGGATCAATGCAATGCATGATGAACTTCATCAATTTGACAGAAATCAAGTGTGAGAATTAGTACCCAGAGCTAGTGATAAATCTGTGATTGGTACTAGATGGGTATTCAAAAATAAATGAATGAAAATGGGTAGGTTGTAAGGAATAAAGTTAGACTAGTTGCCAAGGGGTACAATCAAGAGTTTGGTATTGATTTTGAAGAATCATATGCCCCTGCAGCTAGACTAGAAGCTGTGAGGATATTTCTTGCTTTTGCATCATCTTTGAAATTCAAAGTTTATCAAATGGATCTAAAAAGTGCTTTTTTGAATGGCTACATCAAAGAAAATGTTTTTGTAGAACAACCTCCCAGTTTTGAAAATGAAAAATTTTCTGATCATGTTTTCAAACTTAATAAGGCTCTCTATGGTCTTAAGCAAGCTCCAAGAGCTAGGTATGACCGTCTGAGCTCATTTTTTCTGAATAAAAGTTACTCAAGAGGTAATGTAGACCAAACATTGTTTACCAAAATTGTCAATAATCAAATCATTGCTATCCAAATCTATGTTGATGACATAACTTTTGGGTCTACAAACAAAATTTTTTGCACTGAATTTGTTGATCTTATGAAAACTGAATTATAAATGAGTTTGATAGGTGACTTACAATTCTTATTGGATTGCAGGTACATCAAACAAGTGAAGGGATTTTTATAAGTCAAAGAAAGTATGTGAAAGAACTTTTGAAAAGATTTAACTTTCAGCACCTTAAGCACACCCATGGCCATAAATGTAAGATTAGAGGAAGATTCATCTGGTAAGTCAGTAGATCCAAAGACATACAGAGGTATGATGGTTCTCTACTTTATCTCACAACCTCTAGACCTGACATTCAATTTAGTGTGTGCATGTGTGCTAGATTTCAAGCAAATCCTAAAGAAAGTCACATGTTAGCTGTTAAAAGAATTTTTAAATATCTTGTTGGAACATGTGAACTTGGAATTTGGTATCCTAATGGTTGCAAGTTAGATTTAATTGCTTATTGTGATGCTGATTATACTGGTTGTAAACATGAAAGAAAAAGTACTAGTGGTTTGTGTTTATATCTAGGTGGATGCTTAATTTCTTGGGCTTCTAAAAAGCAACATTTAGTAGCTTTATCCACTGCTGAGGCTGAATATGTTGCGGCTGGTTATTGTGGCACTCAAATACTTTGGGTGAAACACCAGCTCCTAGACTATAATCACAAATTAGGTTGTATTCCTACTTTGTGTGATAACACTAGTGCTATTAATTTGTCTAAAAATCCAATTCAGCATTCACGAACAAAGCACATTGAAATAAGGCACCATTTTCTCAGAGATGAGGTTGCTAAGAAATCCTTTGAGCTTCACTTCATTGAAACTGAAAAAGAGATAGCTGACATTTTTACTAAGCCTCTTCCAGAAAATAGATTTTCATCTTTAAGGAGAGAGCTTGGTTTGTGCAAACTTCCACATCGTTAATCTTTCATCTTCTGTTTGCAAATAAAATCTGTGAGTCTTTCAAATAAAAGCTTTCTTGCTTTCGTAAATAAATTCCACTTCTCACATTGCATTGGCATTCTTGGTATATCAAATAGTGATTTGAAGAGAGATAAGTTAGGCTTGTCTGGACACTTTCACTATGCGTAAGTATATGTCCCCGCCAAGTATCAAGTGCCTTTATATGCAACTGTTGAGGGGGAGCCTTGCTTTTCAATAAAACACTCATGTTGATTCTACTCTCATTTTTTGTATTATCTATTTATCTTCATTTCATAAAATCCCTCCTTCTTCAATAATTTTCATGATCACCTTGTCAGGGAAAGATTAATGCTAAGGGGAGTCATTTGAGATATGAAATTGTGCTCTTTGTCAATCCTTCTCTCATATGATATTAAAAATTCTTGACACTGGTTGTCAATCTTTAGCCCCAAATCATCAGAATTTTTGAGTCTCGGTGCTATTTTTATATGAGAGATTTAATACATTTAAAATAAACTCATTGTGCATTTAGTTTAATTTCAAAGATTCATTTTCATATCAAGGTTATGTCGTCTTAATACTGAATGTCTTTAAAATGATTTGCAAAACACTTGTAAGCACATGAGTGGCATTAATGTTTAACAAATGCAAGTTTAAGCTTACTTTTACCACATGTTAAGAATAATTTCTCTATATTCGTAGTCATGACTTTTCTGGTCAAAGCAAACAAAATCCTGTAGAATATTAAAAGAAAATGAACAACAATCTGGAAAGATACAAACAGAGCAATGCAAATTCTTGAACCACTGAGTAACCAGACCATTTCAACTAAAAAGTGATTTGTTTCGCGTCAAAAAGTGGAAAACAAAATTTTCAACTCTGTGTAAGATAATGAAAGTTAAACCACTGAGTAATCAGGAGATCTTGCATCTGATAAATGTGATCTCTTACACTGAAAAGTGAGATTTAACTAATCTATTCTTGTATCCTTTCTCAGTTAAAATGAAAGAAATTCAAATAGACATATAGAAAAGCTTCAGACCTAAATAAAGTTCTTGTTTACTGAATTTAGACCTATTATTCTACATTGTGTTACATTTAAAGCTTCTAACTTCCTTGTTGAATACTTCTGTTCACTCACATAGGTCACTGTAAATCACATTTGCATCATCATTTTAACTACATTTAGATAATTATATTTTGCTATACTTTGTGCTGAGTGTGTCCTTGTGATTAAACTTTAGTGCACAATCGTAAAAACACAATAATCTCTCTCATATGTCCATATCACTTTGTCTCATTTATTTTGATCATTTCTGAACATTCCTCTTTCATAACTTCAGTTCCTGAATTCCTACCTTTTTCGTTTTCATGTCTATCCTTTTGATGCTGTCAAAAAGGGGGAGAAATTCTATAAAAAGGGAAATACAATTGGTTAAAGTGGGAGAAATAAAATTGATTGGTACTTTGGTATGAGAAATGGGAGAAACTACAGTCAGGGGGGTATTAAGAGACCAAGTTTGAGTATTTGTTTTGTCATCATCAAAAAGGAGGAGATTGTTGTGTTGAGTGTGTTTTAGAATTTCTTAATAATGTTTTCTAATGATAACCAATAAACAACACTCATATTTTAATTTTGATGATGACATATTGATGACATAATGTACATATTGAATATATCAGAATAATGCTCAAACAACATGTGTTGATATTTAATATTTCATATCTTACTGTTAATGACATGTTTTGATGGTCTACTCTTCATTTGTACAGGTTCACAAGTTTTTACAAAAGTAGGTCGACTCTAGTTCACAAACAAGTCGACACTACCAGACTGCCCAGCAAGCTCCTGAAAAAAAAGTCACAGACAGGTCGACTCTATCTGATAGATAGGTCGACTCTCAAAGTCTACCCAGCAAGTTCCTGAAGAACAAGCTGCCAGTCAGGTTGACTCTAGCTGAGAGTGAGGTCGACACTAGTTTCCATCTAGTGAATCAATTTTAGAGGAATACACAAGAGGTCGACTCTGTCTGTTGAATAGGCCGACTCTACCTGTTGATCAGGTCGACACTAAGTGTCTGTCAGGTCGACACTAGTGTTCTGACCAGTAAGCCTTGGACTGATGTTGGTCAGTAGGTCGACTCTTTTGAAGAATGAGGTCGACTCTCTCCTTCTATGCAAACCTAGAATTGTGCAGAGGATGAATCTGATGGCTGAGATTTCGTTCTGAGGTCTTTATGAGAGATGCTATATTTACTAAATTGCCCTTTCATCCAAGTGGCAATATGATGAAGACCTTTTGGACACGTGGCAGCCCAAGATGCTTTCTAGGTTACTGTGCACATTCCCTTCACGTAAAAGGGACTATACGGAGGTTATAAAAGTAATTGTCTCTGTTCTGAAGCAAGAGTTCCCAAGAGAGCAATTCAGAGCCTGTGAGCCTCCAGCCTTCCAACAATTACATCCAAAGGAACGTGGTGATCAAGGCTAAGTTGTGTTGTGCTGAGAAAGGAAGCAGATCGAGCAGAAGAGAAGCAGCAGAAGAAGAAGTTCTGGCAATTCAGATGCCACTGAA
This sequence comes from Colocasia esculenta, assembly GCA_014218235.1. Taxonomy (NCBI): domain Eukaryota; kingdom Viridiplantae; phylum Streptophyta; class Magnoliopsida; order Alismatales; family Araceae; genus Colocasia; species Colocasia esculenta. The sequence goes on from CM024754.1 coordinate 33,093,730, forward strand.
GCAGAGCATCGAGAATTGAAGAGGATCTTCATTGAAATCCATCAACACTCTTCAATTCAAGCTTCTGCAAGACTTCTTCACCGAGGAACATCCAATCCACATCTATTTTACATATCTCTTGGAGTGTTCATCTCTTTTTCGTCTGAGAGATCTGTGCATGAAGTTCTATGCAGATTTCTGTGTACGATTGAGTCTGTGAATCAGATCATTGCTAGAGGATCTGATCTCTTATGTTTTTGATCTAGCCTGTGTGTGAGCCGTTGTGCTCAGTGTATGAGCCGCAGTGCTCAGGTTTGTGAGTCATCGCACTCACTGTGTGTTTGAGCCGTCGAGCTCAAAGGTGTGTTGGAGTCGTCGTGCTCCAGTTGTGTGTTGAGCCGTCGTGCTCAAGGTGGTTTGGAGTCGTCGTGCTCCGGTGTGAGTTGTACTCGAGTTTGAGTAGTGAAGCCTCACTGTGTGAGGGGTGAATGTAGGAATCACTGGTGTGGTTTCCGAACCACCTAAAAATCCCTGGGCAATGATTTGATCTTTCTCCTTGCGCTAGATGATTGCATAGGATTTCACTTTCACTCTCTTTTCAATTGATTCACACATCATATCCACACAATCACACTTACTAATGTCAGATCAGTAAGAGTTCCTGTTTGAATGGATCTATAATTCTAAGCTATTCTCAAATTGCTTAAGCTTCCGCATCGAATTGGTGTTAGATCTATTCAACCCCCCCCCCCCCCCCCCCCCCTTCTAGATCTATTCATACTCTGAATTCGATCCTATAGACAGCTTCACCCCCACAAGGGTCCGGGTTACCTTTGCATGCTCCATCAACGTTAAGCATAAGACCACGTTCAGGTGTGATTCATCTCACAAATTTGCTTAGCTTAATAGGTACATTAACAAGAAAGACAAGATCAAGAATGGCTTCCATTTGCTGAGGCGTGGAATTATTTTTAAAAGCCATCTTGCCAATAGCAGTAGCAACAAGTGCAAGGATATTATGGCGTAAAGAATCTGGAGAAATATTAGCTTGTTCAAACTTCATTTTGCACCTGGTTTTCCAAAGTTCCCAGACAATAAGCATGGAGCAGTAAATGGTCATGAAACCATGGGGATGAGTAGGGCTGCATGACTTGAGGATGTCCCAAATGCGAAGAGAAATGTTCACTTGAATACCTTGGCCAGCAACAAGAAGAGGAGAAACCCATTCCAAAGGGGTTTAGCTAGGTCACTTTGAACAAAAAGATGATTCATATCCTCAACATGAGGACTCCTGCAACAAACACAGTGAGAAGGAAGTGGGATACCACACTCGGCAATTCGTTCATCAATAGGGACAACTCTATGAAGCAATTTCTAGGAAAACATGGAAGCACGCCTGCTAAAATGATGGTGCCAGATACGAAGAAGAGGCATGCGCTTCACTCCATAACTACGAGTCAGATTATAAGCACTTCTCATGGAAAAAGCGCCATTACTAGTAGGAGGCCAAACACGAATATCATCATTATTAGAAATCTGCAAATGATCCAGATTAACATGGATAAGTGAACGCAGATGATGACTATTATCAAGGAGGACCTCCTGAACAGTAGGTGAAGGGTCCAAAAAAGGTGTAGATAAATTGTTCCAAAGAGGCGTCTGACCAACCCAGATATCATCCAAGAAACTAATACTAGCACCATTGCCCAAGATCCATTTAGTATTATGTTTAACAATGTCATGCGCAGCAAAGAATAACTTCTTGGAGATACCATGCGGGTGACTAGTAAGCTGACCACCATGAAAGAATCTGTCCTTGGCATAGGTAACCCACAGAGAAGACCCATTAAAAATATTCCAGAGAAGTTTAATCACCATAGAGATTTGGACATGTCAAAGGCTACGGACCCCAAGACCACCTTCCAATATAGGCTTCTGAATGGTCACCCAAGAAACCCAGTGCCTACGAGTCTGATTAGGAGATCCAGCCCAGAAAAAGGTAGCACAAAGGTGCTCAACATAAGAGAGAACAGTTTTAGGAATAGAAGCAGCAGTAGCAAGATACACAGGCATAGAGGATAGCACTAAATTAACTAGAGTAATTCTGCCTACTTTAGACAAAAATCTAGATTTCCAGTTGCTAATGCGAGCACTAATTCTATCCATCAAAGACTTGAAATCAGCCACCAAAATTCTACCTTGCTTAATAGGCATGCCCAGATAATGCATTGTGCCCTTTTGACGCTGGAATCTAGTAAGACGACTGATCTTAGAGGCCACATGAATGGGGGCGGAATTGGAGATGAGAAAGTTGCTTTTGCCATGATTAACCCTTTGCCCAGAAGAATCCTCATACATCTTAATGAATTTCATGATTTTACGGATATTAGTAGCCTGGCAATTCAGGAAAATGAGAGTGTCATCAGCATATAAAAGGTGAGAAATGTGCTTACAGCTCCTAGGACCCGAATAAGGCAGGATAGTTTGGTTATCCAGCAACATATGCAGACCCCAACTCAAAACATCCTCCATGATAATAAAGAGAGCCGAAGCAAGAGGATCCCCCTGATGCCAACCTCTGGAGTACTTAAAAAAGCCAGCAAGGGAGCCATTAAATAAGACTGAGAACCAACAATTAGAAATAAGCATAGCCACGTAGGAATTGAATCTAGAAGAGAAGCCAAACTTCCGAAGAACAGCCAAAAGGAAGTCCCATTCAACCCTGTCATAAGCTTTCATTATGTCAAGTTTAAAAATCACAATGTGCTAGCGAACTTTCCTGCCAAGGTCAGAGACCAACTGACACGCCAAAAAAATGTTGTCCATGATACTCCTCCCTTTGACAAAAGCGCACTGCTCCATGGAAATGAGAGAAGGCAGAACAGTATTGAGCCTATTACAAATGATAGAAGACATAATTTTATAGCCACAAACAACATCAACCACATCATTACGAATGATGTGTCAGTAGGAGGTAAAAAAATTTTCCAGTGAAGCCATCAGGACCGAAGCGCTATCACCATTCATACTCCAAACTATAAGTTTAACTTCTTCAACTGTAGGCATAGAATTGAGCATCCGATTGTCCACATCAGAAATAAGGTGAGGGATGGAGAGAAGCAGGTTGTTGTCAATAATGTGATGTTCAGAAGACAAAAAAATTTTAAAGTAACTCTCAGCCTCCAGTTTATGTATCTCTTGATCATCACACCAAGCATCATCAATCTTCAGCCTATGAATGAAATTCCGGCTACGTTGACCTTGGACAGCAGCATGGTAGAAAGAAGTGTTACGATCACCCTCTTCCAGCCATTGAATTCTAGATTTTTGACACCAAAAAATTTCCTGGCAATGTAGGATCTTCCTAAGTTTGGCATTAGCTTCATTGAGATCAGACCGGTTATCCTCAATAGGAGAAGCATCAAAAACTTGTTGTTTGATATTGATTTCTCCTCAGCTCTCCTGATATTGTCATCAATATGACCAAACACATTTTTATTCCAATTTTTAAGGGAAACCTTAACAGCCTTAAGCTTATCCTGAAGTTTATAGAAGGGGTTAGGATACCACTTATCCTCACCCGTCCAAGCTTATTTAACACAATTCAAGAAGGTATCATGATTAATCCACATACTCTGAAATATAAACCATGATGGCTGGGAATAAATATTATGCAAATTGATAAGGAGAGGAGCATGGTCAGAAGGACTACAAGATAGGTGCTGAACACTGAACCCAGGATTAGTTTTATGGTACAAGTTGTTAACAAAAACTCTATCCAGTCTAGCCTTAATCAAATGACTGCCAATCCTATTGTTAGACCAGGTGTAAGGAGAACCTTTAAACCCAACATCCAATAAACAAGAAGCCGAAATGAAAGCATTAAACTCAAGAGTATAAGTTGTATTGTGCATCAGGCCGCCTTTCTTCTCGGAGGACTGGGCTATGCAATTAAAATCACCCCCAACCAACCAAGGAAGATCCACAGAATCAGCCAAAGCAAGAAGGTCATTAAACAAAATTCTTCTGTCATTAATGTTGCAACTAGCATAGATAGAGGAGATAAAGAGAAGAGGATTGTCTCCTTTCATAACCATACCCGAAGCATACTGAGAAGAATAAGTTAACACCTTAAAAGAGAAAGGTTTATTGAGGAAAATCCAAATTTTGGAATGCTCCTGAAGATCCTCAACAAAAGAATCCATATGTAAATAAGCGCAAAGGCGGGAAGCCTTACATAAATTCATCTTTGGTTAAAAAATAGCCAGGAACTGCAATTTGTGCTTTTTGATCAACAGATTGAGAGCACGTTTAGAGGCCAGATTGGAGAGACCCCAGATATTCCAAAAAAGCATGTGGGACATCATGAGGAACCATACCCACTTTGGACCGCAGCCACTTTAGCCTTAGATCTAGTGTAGATACCATCGTTGAGAAGAATACCACCATCTTTAGAAACATCCACATGAGGCATTAAGATATTCTCAACAGCTTCCCATAGAGAAGATTGCGATAAGGACGTATCCATGCAAGGTAAGGACATAGCTGGCCTACCATCAGCAGACCCAGCCACTGGCAAAGCAAACATCTTAATGTCCTCAACTCCGGCAACCAGACTGCCAAGAAGCAGTGGAGTGGGAGCAACAGAAACACCATTACAGCCCATGCATGTATCCTGTGGCTGAGCAGGAACAGTACCATGCACACGTAAAGTAACATCCTTATCGACTAAAGCCTACTACTGCTCAATAGAAGTCGACTGCTTGTCAATAGATTGCTTGTCAATAGACTTCTACTGCTTATCAATGGAATCCATTCGCTTTTCAATGGAAGTCGACTTAACAATGGAAGTCGACTGTTGAAGAGTCGGTTGCTTAAGAGTTGACTACTTCTCAATGTAAGTCGGCTACTTTTCAATATTCAAAACATTCAAAGAATTGGAACATGGTTGAGACGGATGCAAGAGCTGGTTAACTGGAACAACCTCTCCACTATTCAGAGGTTCCAAAACATGATCAAAACATCCATCAACTACATCAACCTGCTTTAACACATTATTAACCTGACAATCCTCCATCAGATTTTGAAAACCCTCCCTTAGACGCTCAAAAGCATTGCTGACAGAGACCTCAGAAGTAGCCACCAAATTCTTAGTTTTCCTCCAACGAACAGGCCACCATTCATTTATAGTAGGAACAAGAACGACAGAAGCTCCGTGAAATTCATAAACATGTTTAGGAGAACTGTTCTTATGTTTCTTATGACAAGAATCCTCACTGTGGCCAATGCGATTATAGAACTTACACAGAGAAGGAACTCTATGGTAATTAATCTTCTGCCACAACCCTTGATCGGCATAGCCTATCCAAATTCTCTCTTGGAGTGGAGCAGCGATATCCACATCAATACACACTAAGGCTTCAACTATAACGACCCCGAGGCCTGGACCCTCGGCTACCACCAAGAATCCGAACATCGGGACAGCCGCCCACGGGTCCAGAGACCCGGAAGGGCTAACGGATTGGTCTAACAAGATATGTAATAGAGATAAATAACAACAAACGTACTAAAGTGCACCACAAGTGGAAGAAAAAGGTCCAACACAAATGTAACAGTCTAGTACAATCCCAAAGTAAATAAAGTACGAGTGCTGAAATAAAAGGGAAAGAACACATCCCTTAGGGGCATACCCCGAGGGTGAAGTACACAAACTGGGGGAAACACTGCTCACTAGAGACGCAAACTACTGTGGGCCTGTCTCCTTAGTCCGTCGCGGAGGGAACTTCTGTGAAGTCTCACCTGCAAAAGAGGGAGTGAGCTTCACGAAGAAGCCCAGTAGGGACTACCAATCTCCCACTGGTTCTAACAGTAGAATAGAACTAAGTGCAATAAATAAATAAAGCAGTAAATTCTATTTACTAAACAGAGTCAAGTGCGGAAGCGTGAAAGAAACTACACGGTCAACGGTCTAGGCTACAAGGCGAGACCGGAAAACCATGTAAAACACGGCATCAGAGAACCCAAGGCTGTAACACAGACAGTCAGGACTGCCTGGACAAACACACTAGCTACAGTACACTACACTAGTCAGTCGGTCAGGTGCGCCATGCCCCTTACCCTCGACAACCAGTCTCGCAGACAAGCCGTCAAGTTCCTAGCACCGGGCGAAGAGAGACTAGAGTAGCACTGCACTAAGAACATCACAGGTGCCAAGAAAACCAAGTCGCAGCGTAAGCAAAACATCAAACCTGCTGACAGTCGCTCTCGGTCAGAGAGGCGACGTATCGGCACGTCACGACCAGAACGCGACAGTTCTGCCTGTCACGACAAAAAAACCGGAAGGCAACCCTTAAGACCGTTGCGATAAGAATGCGACGGCTAAGGGCGCCGCAACAAGCCTGAGTCTTCTGAACGCGACACGTACCTCGTCGCGATCTCAGAGCGACGGAGACGGCGGTCGTGATCCGACGAGACCCCGAAGTCCTGAACACCGCCACATACTCGACGCGTTTGCTAGATTCGACGGGGGCTGGGGCACGTTCACGAGAACGTGAAGCAACGATACATCGCGACCAGGTTGTGACTGGGAAACCCGCCGCGACCTCAGCCGAGTGCTCAACAGGGCAACTCCTACCATCCCAAAGCACCAAATTGATACAACACGGGGGGAATCATCCACATGATGAAAACAAGCTTAACTAGTACCAAGCCACCCTTAGGAAACCCCATGCATGCTAAAGAAGAGATCTACACTCTAGATTCCTCACATGCACCATGAAAACCCTCACTACAAAACACCCCTCCAAAGCATAAACCAAACATCACAAGCCAACCACATGGATCACAAAGCACAATGCACCTCCTAATCATGGAGTCTAGGCTTGGAGAAGGGGGTTTAGCCCTAGCATGATAGAACTAGGGGATGGTTTGGGGGTCCCTACCTCAATATGAAGATCCACCCAAGATGGGCCTTCTCGTAGGATTGCACCCCTCCACCTCCGAGCTCAACGCTCCAAGAGCCGCCTCCCACGAGCCGAGTACGCCCTTCACAAGCCGATGGAGAGAAACCAAGGTGCATGCCACAGAGAAGGGGAAGGAGAAGATAGTGAGAGGGGGAAGCACAGATTTCACACCCACCAACACAAACAAACCATGCACTTACCTTCACCAAACACCACACACACCACAAGCCTTCCCCAAGCTCCCCACAGAGCAGCCAAGCCATAAGAATCACCGGAGAGGGAGAACACAGGCAAAAGGGCCAAATGGGGGTTCTGCTCTCGGTGAAGCACTTAGCACAAACGTTGAGAACGCGACAGGGGTGGTTGTCGCGTTACCACCTTAACGCGACGGTCTCCTACGTCGCGATCTCAACGCGCCTGCAGCCCTGGCGGTCAAACACGACATGTGGCTTGCATACAAACCTGACACATGATCGTGACGTGCCAGTATGTCGCATTCATACATGCAAGCCGACACGTGTCTCCACCGTCCAGACAACAAAACGACAAAAGGAGAGTCTACTGTCAGACCCCTGTCACGACAGGGGCGGCCGACGCGTTCCAAACCTGAACGTGACGGTCACCTAAGTCATCTTCAGAACGTGACGGGTCTACCTGTCGCGACCTTAGCCGGGAGAGCTAACCCTTAAGGTAACGGGATGTTAAATCTAACCAACAAAAAACAATTTTGTCCTCGAAATTAAGGGCGAAACTAGGGGGAAAAAGGGTAAACAAAGTACCTGTCACTCGAACAAGTAAGGAAACTGCTCCCGCATCTCGTCCTCACACTCCCAAGTGGCCTCGCCACCGGTGCGGTGCTCCCAAACCACCTTGATGAGCGGGATCTGCTTCCTGCGAAGCTGCTGCACCCTACGGTCCACCACGCTGACTGGGTACTCCAACACGGACAGGTCTGGAGCGACCTCTAGCTGCGAGTAGTCGAGTACATGCGACGGGTCCGACATTTACTTCCTCAGTTACGACACGTGGAAGACGTCGTGGACACCTGCCAACTCAGATGGAAGAGTCAACCTATAAGCGACCTCGCCAACCCGCTCCAGGATGGGAAAGGGGCCAACAAACCTCGGGCTGAGCTTGCCCCTCTTCCCAAACCTAAGAACGCCCTTAGTGGGCGAGATCCGAAAAACACAATGTCGCCGACCTCAAACTCAGTGGCCTTCTGCAGACGTCGGTGTAGCTCTTCTGCCTGCTCTGCGTTGTCTGCAACCTCTGTCTGATCAGCCTCACGGTATCTGCGCACTGCTGCACCAACTCTGGACCCAGTACTGCTGCCTCTTGCCACCTCATGCCAGTGCAACAGTGTCTTGCACGGTCGACCATACAGAGCCTCATAGGGCGCCATCCCAATGTTGGAGTGAAAGCTACTATTATACGAAAAACTCCACCATGGGAAGTGTGACTCCCACGTGCCGCCCTAGTCTAGGAAACACACTCTCAACAAGTCCTCAAGGGTCTGAATGGTCCTCTCTGACTGCCCGTCTGTCTGTGGGTGGTAGGCTGAACTCAACCTCAGCTCAGTGCCAAGTGCCCGCTGAAAAACTGCGCCAAAAACGAGAAGTGAACCTCGGATCTCTATCTGATACAATAGAGATCGGGGTCCCATGCAAAGGCACCACCCTGTCCACACAACCGAGCCAGTCTGTCCACTGACCACGCTGCTCTGATCGGTAGGAAGCGAGCTATCTTCGTCAGCCGTCGACGATGACCAAACGCTGTCGTGCCCCGTTGAAGTGCGAGGTAAGCCGGAAAAAAGTCCATGGTGACGTGCTCCCACTTCCACAAGAGAATGGAAAGTGACTGTAACTCACCACCAGGATGCTGGTGCTCTCCCTTCACCTGCTGACATGTAAGGTAGCGCAAAACAAACTCAGCGATATCTCTCTTCATCCCAGGCCACCAAAAGATTACCCTAAATTCGTGGTACATATTGGTGAAGCCCGGATGAATAGAGTATCGCGACCGGTGCGCCTCAGACAATACCTCCTCCCTGACGTCCTCTGGAACGTAGAGTCTGTCTCGGAACCAAACCTCATTGTCCTCATCCAGCACCACCTCAATCAACTGCAACACGTCTACCAAGTCTGTGTCTGCACTCTACGCCTCAATCACTGCTGATATATCAACGGCGAACTGTCATGCTAGCCAACACTGCTCTCTCCGGAGGCTAACGGCGTGAACACACCCTGAGTGGCGTCCTCCAGGAGTCTCCAGTGTCTAACCAACAAAGAAATCAAGTGGGCTCTCCTACTCAAAGCGTCTGCTACGACATTAGCCTTTCCCGGTGATAGGAAAGGGTAAAGTCGTAGTCCTTCAAGTACTCGAGCCACCTGCGCTGCCTGAGGTTCAGATCTCTCTGGGTGAAGACGTACTATAAGCTCCGGTGATCTGTGAAGACCTCGAACACCTCGCTGTACAAGTAGTGCCTCCACACCTCAAGGCGAACACACCGCTGCAAGCTCCAGGTCCGTGTGTCGGGTAGTGCTGCTCATGCTTCTTCAGTTGACGAGAACATAAGCAACTACTCGACCATGCTGCATCAGCACAGCACCCAAACCAGTCCCTGACGCGTCTATGTAGACAACAAAGCCACCGCTGTCAGAAGGTGCCACAAGGATTGGAGCTGAAGTCAGCCGGCTCTTCAGCTCCTGAAAACTGCGCCATCACACTCTGCGTCCACACAAACCGAGTCTCCCACCTGGTCAACTAGGTCAAAGGCTCTGCAACTCTGGCGAAGTCCTGCATGAACCTCCTGTAGTAGCTTGCCAGCCCCAGAAACTGCAAACCTCTGCAACTAAAGTGGGCTGGCCCCAAGAAACCACAACCTCAACCTTGGCGGGATGAACCGCCACACCCTGCACCAGAAACAACGTGACCCGAAAGCACCTCCTTTAGCCAAAATTCACACTTGCTGAATTGGCGTAAAGTTGGTGACCCTCAAAGCCTGCAAACCAGCCTCAAGCGAACCTCGTGCTCCTCTACCGTCGCTGAGTACACCAGGTTGTCGTCGACGAACACCACACGAACCGGTCCAGGTACTCTCAGAAACCTAGCATCAGTTCCATGAACACTGCAGGTGCATTCGTGAGCCCAAAAGGCATCATGACAACTCGAAGTGGCCGTAGCGGGGTATGAAAGGTGATCTGGTGATGTCTGACTTGCGGATCCACAACTGGTAGTAGCCGACCTCAAGTCGATCTTCTAGAACATTGAAGCTGACTGCAACTAGTCGAACAAATCATCGATCCTAGGCAAAGAATACTTGTTCTTCACGGTCACCTGATTCAGTTGTCGATAATCAATACACATTCTGAGGCTGCCATCTTTCTTTCTCACAAACAAAACTGGTGCTCCACACAGCGAACGACTAGGACGAATGAAGCTCAACGCAAGTAGCTCCTCTAGTTGGCGCTTCAACTCCCGCAGCTCCGTCGGCGCCATCCAATACGATGCCTTGGACACAGGCATCGTCCCTAGAAGCAACTCAATGGAGAAATCTACCTCCCGCTCAGGCGGCAAGCCAGGAAGATCCTTCGAAAACACGTCGGAAAACTCACAAACAACAGGCACATCTGAAACAGAAATCTCACCAGAATCTGAGACACACACAGAGGCCAAGAAAGCAACACAACCGTCTCAGATGAGGCACCGAGCTCTATAGAAAGAGACAAAAGGTCGGGGGACAGACCGGGTACCTCGGAAGCTAAGCACAAGTGCTCCAGGTATCTCAAACCTCACAATCTTCCACTGACAATCTACCAGTGCAGAGTGCGCCTCTAACCAGACCATGCCAAGAATGGCATCAAGACATGGAGCTGCAAGGCAAACAGTCTGGCTGGTAGCTGGTGGCCCTGTACCTCGACGATGACACTCTCCAAGTAACCAAGGGTATGCACAAAGTCACCCGACGGCAGCTCAACTACAAGGTCACAGGTCTGCTCCGGAGCAAACTCAGACAAGGAAGCAAAGAACTCCTCAGAAGCAAAACAGTGCATGGCACCCAGATCAATCAAAACTCTAGTAGCCTTACCAAGGATGGGAACCGTACTGATGACCAGATTAGAGGCCTCCGCCTCCTCTCTGGTGATGTTCATCACCCAACCGCGTCCACGTCCTCGCTGAGGCTGCTACTGCTGTCGCTGCTGCTGGCGGCTACTGGAACTGACCCAAGTGCTGCTGCTGGCGCTGCGCCGGCTGGGGTGGAGGAAACTGCGCTTGAGGTGCCTGTTGTTGCTGCTGCTGCCTCAACAACGGACACTCTCGCCTGTAGTGACCCGTTGCCTGCAGTGGAAACAACCCATGCCCTGCTAGCTCTGCTCTGCTCCCTGCTGCATCGACTGCTCCACTGGCTGCTGCTCCGGCTGACGTCGCTACTGCTGCTGCCTGTAATGACGCCTGCCTCCACGAGTGAACAACTTCTTCAACTTCGAGGTCAAGCCAGCACCGCCTGCCCCGAAGAGAAGAAGAGGAACACTCCCTCGACTGCCCGAAGGGCGCTGGTATGGAGAAGACCTCGTCGAGCCTCCACTCTGCTGCGGCTGAAACTGACATCCTACTCCATGGCGGTGGCTCTCGCCACTTCCGTCCCAAAGTGTCGCAGAGGTGGCCAGCCATGGCCCACCTCAACTCTGAGCGTACCCGCTAATGAACTGCTCGGTACGAGCCTGCTCACTAGCTGCCACGTGAGGGACGTGTCGAAGTAGCTGCACAAACCTCTGGTGGTACTGTGCCACGGTAAAGTCTCCCTGCCCAACTCGTGGAACTGGTCCCTCCTCTTACGGAAAGTGTAGTCGGGGAAGAACTCGCCGTGAAAGGCTACTAGGAACTCTGCCCAAGTGATATGGTTCAGCCTCCTGCCATGAAAACTAGTCTGCCTCACTACTCTCCACCACTCGTGGCTGACCCCTTCAGTTGATACACTGCTAACCTGACCTGATCCAGCTCTGCACAGTCCATGGTCTCGAAGGTGTGCTCGAGCTCATGACCCAACTCTCTACCCAGTCCGGATCACGGTCGCCAGAAAACGTCGGAGGCGAAGATGAAGAAACCTTTCCAGAAGCGCCGTGCGGTCGTTGGGTGCTGCCGCTGCAACTGAGTCTGCTGTCGTACTACTAGTGGCACCTCTGGCTGAACAGGTGCTGCCTGCGGGGTCGGTGGTGGCTGCTCCTCTGCTGCCATCTCTGCGAACTACTGACCTCCTGCCGGCATCTACTGGTACAGCTGGTACTGAGGGTACTACGGGTACTGCCACAGACCCTATAACATTGCTCTCCACCACTGCTACATGACGGCCAGCGGGGGCAGGGGCGGAAACCACTGCTGCTGCTGCGGCCCTCCCTGCTGCAATGGAACGCCGTGCGGCAACGGGTCTCCAGGCTGCTCGAACTGCTAGGGCTGAGCGTGCTCGGCTGCAACCAACCCGTCCGACTCGAACTCCTGACGATCCACCAGCTCACGAGCCCGCCGGCGAGTGCGTGGAGGCATGTTCTAAAACACAGACAAAACATCAAGTTAACAGATAAACTCCAGCGGCTAGCAGTGTTACTTGTACTTCCTAAGGGACTTTATGTCATTACATATTTCCATTACAAGTCTTGATAGACCCCTTGCTCTGATACCACTGTAACGACCCCGAGGCCCGGACCCTCGGCTCCCACTGAGAATCCGAACATCGGGACCACCGCCCATGGGTCCGGAGACCCGGAAGGGCTAACAAGATATGTAATAGAGATAAATAACAACAAACTTACTAAAGTGCACCACAAGTGGAAGAAAAAGGTCCAACACTAATGTAACAGTCTAGTATAGTCCCAAAGTAAATAAAGTACGAGTGCTGAAATAAAAGGGAAAGAAAACGTCCCTTAGGGGAATACCCCGAGGGTGAAGTACACAAACTGGGGGAAACACTGCTCACTAGAGACGCCGACTACTGCAGGCCCGTCTCCTCAGTCCGCCGCAGAGGGAACTGCTGTGAAGTCTCACCTACAAAAGAGGGAGTGAGCTTCATGAAGAAGCCAGTAGGGACTACCAATCTCCCACTGGTTCTAACAACAGAATAGAACTAAGTGCAATAAATAATAAAGCAGTAAAGTCTATTCTACTAACAGAGTCAAGTGCGGAAGCGTGAAAGAACTATACGGTCAACGGTCTAGGCTACAAGGCGAGATAGGAAAACCCGTGTAAAACACGGCACCAGAGAACCCAAGGTTGTAACACAGACAGTTAGGACTGCCTGGACAAACACACTAGCTACAGTACACTACACTAGTCAGCCGGTCAGGTGCGCCACGCGCCTTACCCTCGACCAACGGTCCATGTCTAGCACCTCCCGTCGGAGTGAGACACGGAAATAAAGTAAACACAACGCCGTAGTCTGGCCGGACTACGGTCCCACGCCTGACCCCTCTAAATGGTTCCGGAACCAAGTAGAGTGAGGCAGTAAGAAAGGACTAGCTGATCTGCTCCGTATGAGCTACCAACGAACTGGGTCCCGACTCAGCTAAGAGAGCTCTACAAACGACTCTACGCCGCTGTCCCCACCATTTTCCCCTCCGCTCCAAGTCCGTGACTCGAGCATGCCCGCCGCCCGGAGAACTCCCTCTAACAGGCGCGCGGGGATGGGGGTCCCAGGTACGGTAACAACCAGTCTCGCGGACAAGCCCCTAAGTTCCTAGCACCAGGCGAAGAGAGACTAGAGTAGCACTGCACTAGGAACAACACAGGTGCCAAGAAAACCGAGTCGAAGCGGAAGCAAAACATCAAAACCTGCTGACAGTCGCTCTTGGTCAGAGAGGCGACGTATCGACACGTCGCGACCAGAACGTGACAGTTCTGCCTGTCGTGACAAGAAAACCGGAAGGCAACCCTTAAGCCCGTTGCGATAAGAACGCGACGGCTAAGGGCGCCGCAACAAGCCTGAGTCTTCTGAACGCGACACGTACCCCGTCGCGATCTCATCGCGACGGAGATGGCGGTCGCGATCTGACGAGACCCCGAAGTCCTAAACGCCGCCACGTACCCGGTGCGTTTGCTAGATGCGACGGGGGCTGGGGCATGTTCACGAGAACGCGATGCAACGATACGTCACGACCAGGTCGCGACTGGGAAACCCACTGTGACCTCAGCCGAGTGCTCAAACAGGGCAACTCCTACCATTCCAAAAGCACCAAATTGATACAACACGGGGAGGGGATCATGTCACATGATGAAAATAGCTTAACTAGTACCAAGCCACCCTTAGGAAACCCCATGCATGGTAAAGAAGAGATCTACACTCTAGATTCCTCACATGCACCATGAAAACCCTCACTACAAAACACCCCTCCAAAGCATAAACCAAACATCACAAGCCAACCACATGGATCACAAATCACAATGCACCTCCTAATCATGGAGTCTAGGCTTGGAGATGGGGGTTTAGCCCTAGCATGATAGAACTAGGGGATGGTTTGGGGGTCCCTACCTCAATATGAAGATCCACCCAAGATGGGCCTTCTCGTAGGATTGCACCCCTCCACCTCCGAGCTCCATCGCTCAAAGAGCCGCCTCCCACGAGCCGAGCACGCCCTTCACAAGCCGATGGAGAGAACCAAGGTGCATGCCATGGAGAAGGGGAAGGAGAAGACAGTGAGAAGGGGAAGCACAGATTTCACACCCACCAACACAAACAAACCATGCACTTACCTTCACCAAACACCACACACACCACAAGCCTTCCCCAAGCTCCCCACGGAGCAGCCAAGCCACAAGAATCTCCGGAGAGGAAGAACACAGGCAAAAGGGCCAAATGGGGGTTCTGCTCTCGGGCTGAAGCACTTAAGCACAGACATTGAGAACGCGACAGGGGTGGTCGTCACGTTACCAACCTTAACGCGACGGTCTCCTACGTCACGATCTCAACGTGCCTGCAGCCCTGGCGGTCAAACACGACATGGGCTTGCATACAAACCTGACACATGATCGCGATGGGCCAGTATGTAGCATTCATGCATGCAAGCCGACACGTGTCTCCACCGTCAAGACAAAAAAAATGACAAAAGGAGAGTCTGTTGTCAGAGCCCTGTCGCGACAGGGGCGTCCGGCGTGTTCCAAACCTAGTCGCGACTGTAGCACCCCGAAATTTTAATATATAAAGAAATCAAATTTAATAAAAGTGTTGGAGGGACTTCCAACATTATATATTAATGACCCAATATCATAAGCGGGTCAATGGACATCAAGTGGCCCAATAATCAAATAAAGCTAGAAAATGCATGGAAATTCGTAACTCTAAATAGGCTGAAATTGGAAAGAGGCAATTTGAGTTGAATTGGGATGCAATCATGCATTCTTGCAACCCAAATTCGTGCCTATCTATGGTGGGAGGTTTCCTAAAGCCTCACACACTCTAAGGGAGGAAGGAATCCTCAAAAGATAGGAAACTGCCCTGTCAAAACCGCAGCTTAGCTTTCCTAGTTATAATAGGACTCCTAAACACCATGGTTGCTTAAATACTCAACACCAAAACCTAGGAACGAGTTTTAGAACTTGCTGGGGTCGTGTGGAGAAGTTCTTGGTGGCTGGGGAGCAGGAGATCATCCACACCAAGTCGTTCTTCTTCCCCTGTTTCGTCTGCTGCGACCTGCACAGACCATCATCTTGAATCGACCAAAGGTGAGTCAAACCTAAACCAAACCTTGCAAGGCTTATACCCCTGGAAAGAGGTCAAGTCTACGTTCTAACCCAAGTGGAATTCTCAATTTCCATGCAGTATACACGGAAAGTAAGCGTTTTCCTCCGAGTGTCTGAACTCGGGTTTCTGGAACAAACGAGACTTCTTCACCCAAAGGTAGGTTTTCTCGGGCCAAACCTTAATATATCTTATACCAATGTGTAGATCATCAAGTTAGATTTCTTTTCCCACAGTTTCATCAAATTCTAATGAGTATATTTGAGTTATAAGTGTTTTTCCAAAGTCGCACACTGTTAGGGTGTTTCCGTTCGTCTTATTATGTACGTGATCCGAGACTGAATTTGACTAAGTTTCCTTCACAAATGTTTTTCTAATTGGAGTCACGATCATCTTTTATGTTAGACATTTTGTCCAAATGTCCTTGGTTAGAGAGTTACAGGCGTGGGAATAGAGTCACTGCATGATACTGGGATTTCGGGCTACACTTGACGTTTTGTTCTTCATCTGTTTTCTTGAGATTCGAGACGGAATTGGATCAAACCCCCAATATAAAAGTTCTTCTACTAGTTGTCTTCGTCATCTTTTGTTGAACGTTTTATCTAAATGTCATTAGTTAGAGAGTTATAAGATGGGTAAGTGAATCGCTGCATGAGACATGTTTTCAGGTCACACTTGACCATAAGTTTTGTCATGGAAGCCCTCTAGTGTCGACACTACCCCATCTAGTGTCGACACACCTGTCCCAAGGCAGCCCAGAGAGTGTTCTGTGAAGCCCTCTAGTGTCGACACTACCCCATCTAGTGTCGACACCCTGTCCCAAACAGCCCAGAAAGTGTTCTGGGAAAGCCATCTAGTGTCGACACTGCCTCATCTAGTGTCGACACACTGTCCCAGTTTTACCAGGAAGTTCTGGGAAACTGATATAGTGTTGACACTACCCTATATAGTGTCGACACACTGTCCCATGTTTTCCAGAAGGTCTTCTGGAACCTGGTTCTAGTGTCGACACTACTTGAACTAGTGTCGACACTACCTGACCAGTTTGTCATGTTTCTGCTTTGTGTTTGAAGCTTAGTGTCGACACCAGCATGGATTGTGTCGACACTACCTTTACAAGATATTGCATATTTTGGTTCTTTTCATTACATAATGTCTATTTAATGGCTTAAAAGTGTTTAACCCATTGAAAAATTCTTAATTACATGAATACTATTCTAATTGCTTTCTTAATGATATGATCATACATGAAACTTGTGATTTACTCTTGTTACCATTCTAGCTTGCTTTAAGTGATAATTTTATCTTAAAATCTTGTAAACCCATTTGTAGCTAAATGCATGGTTCATTGCATGCCATCATGTTAAGTGATTTTCCGAGAGTTTGAGACCGACGGATTGTGAATTTACACATGTGCATTTCTACACACTTATACATCTAGGGCGTGCACTTCTTTCTCTTCTTGTTCTCATAAGTGTGAATTGCCATCTAGACTAAAGCCATTAATGTAAAGATTGAACTAAATTGTAAATCTTATCGCTCAGCTGTCGAATTTATCTCTTGACTATTGTCCTCATGGAATCATGTTCAATTATTTTTCTTCTTATCATCATCATGAACATGACATTACACATGCTTACTTATTGAAACTCTCATTGGCCATTATTAATGACTGTGGGTATCTTCATTTGAAATTTTACATGAGATGGCTGACAGGGCACGGAGTGTGTCCAAGGGCTCCAGTCTAGCCCCAATGACGGCGAGTCATAAATATACTGTTAACCATGGGGTATAATGATTACTGGCGTTGCATCTGCGCTGGGAGTACTTTCTTGCTTGTTGAATGTTAGATACATAACCACATACACGTGTCCTGGTGTACATTCTTGATGGATCTTTTCTTGGTGTACATTGGTGTCTACGTGCCTGATTAGTGTTACTTGAACGTGCTTGTGCAATCTTGCTTGCTTGCTTGCGTGATATGGCCATCCTGCATTTATTGCAACTAGTGATATCTTGCTTTCTTGAAAACTATTGACATCAAGTGAAATCTTGCGTGCTTGTGCAAAGTGATCTATTGCTAGTTCTTTCTCGGCATCTTGTTCAAAAATCTTATTCTATCTTGTTCACTTTATCCAGCTTGTTTTATATATATCATGTTTTAATGAGTTTTGTTCGTACTTGCATATCATTCATCGTACTTGCCTAGTTCTAAAATGTTAATCACTTATATCATTGCCCGCACATTGAGATATAAATCCTACTGGGCAAGTTTGCTCATCCCCTACTTTTACCCAATCTAGGTGACTATGAAGTTCAAGAGGAAGAGCAAGTCGAGGATGGGAATGCGTCCGAGTGAAGAGCGTTCCAAACATGAGTCTATCTATAGTTAGTTTATTGTGAGTGTTAGAACAATGTAGTAAGAAGTGAGTTATTATGTACTTTTGCTTTAATTGAGTCTTAGTCATGTATTAGTTCATCTGAGACAAATATGAGATTTGAATACAATTTATATTGAGTTCAACATTTGGGCCCTATTATGATGTTTGTGTTGATACACATTTAGCGCGTGCTAGCTAGAGGCTTATTGCCGACTGTCCACGTCTCAGAATATTGACTCGAATTATTCGAACTAATATCCGCTGCGTAATTCTCGGGACGTGACAGTTAAGGGTATCAGAGCCTAGGAATATCAAATAGGATAGGTCTCAGTAATAGGAGATACCTATGAACCTAGGTCATGGAAATTAAATATAATACCTGGTGAGAATGGGTAGAGACTGGGAATATGTTAGAAAGAATAAAACACTCCTACCCATTGACTCTTATAATGTATCTAGAGACATTAATTGTTTCCATCCTTTTCTCAGGAACCCTCGTAACACTCTCACAACTGCAATGGCTCGCAACCAGTGGCAAGCTATGCAAGACACGGTGGCGGACTTACACAGGCCCTGCAAAATGTAGTTCAGGCTGGAAATCAGGCTGCAGCTGAAGGAATGGAGCCGGTGATCTGCACCGAAATTTTAGGAGTTTAAACCCTCCTCGTTTCTCTGGATCCCCTGATCCGGACGAGGCAGAGAATTGGAAGAGGATATAGAAAGGATTTTCCAGGTGATGCAATGCACCAATAGAGAGAAAGTGGTACTGGCCACTTTCCAATTTACTAAAGATGCCCGAGCTTGGTGGAAGGCCACTTCGACCCATCTGCCTAATATAGCTGAACTAGAGTGGGCCGGATTCCTGGAGATATTCCGGGGAAAATATTTCTCTGAGAGAGTGAAGGAGAAGAAGGCAGCAGAGTTTGCTGCACTAAAACAAAAGAACATGTCTGTGGCTGAGTATGAAGCTCAGTTTGCTCGTCTGGCAGTGTATGCCCCACATCTTGTGGGCACAGAAAGGCTGAAAGCCACCGTTTCATGGATGGACTCAGGCCCATGTTCATTGAAAGGCTCGGACCACACAACATTCAAACTTACACTGAGATGGTCCAAAGAGCTCAGCTAGTGGAGGACACCATGGCCAAGGTGGATGGCATGAGGGGCAAGGACAACTCTAAGCAGTTTTTGTCAAGAAGGGAGCACCTAACATGTTCCAACGTTTCGTAGCAACAATAACCTTTAACAACAACAACAAGAGGCCAATTGCTGGAAGAGATGCGGCGGGAGATAAAAGAGTCAAAGTGGAAGGTAGGCCGTCGTCTGAAAACTGCAAGTTTTGTGATAAACCAGGACACCGAGCTGAAGAATGCTGGAAGAAGCTCGGGGCATGCTTGAGATGTGGTGGTCGTGACCACCGTATTCCGGATTGTCCTATGCTGAAGGACCAACCCGGGAGAGCCCAGAATGCACCACGGCGTCAGGACGCCTTAATGCTGTCATAGAACCTGACCTACCCGAGGAAGGGGGTATGGTGGAAGGTACCATTTCCATACACTCTCAACCTGCATTTGTACTTATTGATACGGGAGCTACATATTCTTTATTTCCACCACATTTGCTGCAACTTTACCTGTCAACCTGTACCCTTGAAATCCAAGATCATTGTAGCCTCTCCACTAGGCTCAGAATCTGAACTCACTCACTACTTGCCAAAGTGTGAAACCATAATTGGAGGACACAATCTCCCTGCAGACCTTATCTGTTTAGACATGAAGGGTTATGATGCCATTCTGGGTGTCGATTGGCTAATTAAATATGATGCCGATGTAAACTGTCGCCATAGGAGGGTCACTTTTAAAAGATCAAACCTTCCAACTCTATCACTACTTGGCACCCGTTATCACAAACACCCTATCTTGATATCCTCCTTGAAAGCTTCTAAGCTGATCAACCAGGGTTGTGATGCTTTCCTAGTTTCCGTCTTGGCTACTGAAAAGAGGAAACCGACCTTAGAAGACATTCCAATAGCCAGGGAATATCCTGATGTATTTCCTGAGGAATTGCCTGGTATACCACCTGAGCGGGAGGTAAATTTCACCATTGAGTTACTCCCGGGGCAGCCCCTGTTTCAAAGGCCCGTATCGCATGTCCCCTGTTGAATTGCAGGAGTTGAAGAGACAGATCCAAGAACTGCTAGATCAAGGTTTTATCAGGCCTAGTACATCCCCGTGGGGGAGTGCCAGTACTATTTGTCAGAAAGAAGGACGGATCAATGAGGCTTTGCATTGACTACCGTCAGTTGAACCAGTTGACAATAAAGAACAAGTATCCACTAACCCGCATCGATGAACTGTTTGACCAGATTTCTGGCGCACAATATTTCTCTAAGATAGATCTAAGATCTGGCTACCATCAACTAAGGATAAAGGAAGAGGATATTCACAAATCTGCATTCCGGAGTAGGTATGGTCACTATGAGTTCGTGGTCATGCCGTTCGGATTAACCAATGCTCCAGCGGCTTTCATGCAACTTATGAACAATATTATAGGCCCTACTTGGACCAGTTCATAGTGGTGTTCATTGATGACATTTTATTTACTCCAAATCCAAAGAAGAACATGAGAAACACTTGAAGGTTCTGCAAGTGCTCAGAGATAACCAACTTTATGCTAAACTTAGTAAGTGTGAATTCTGGATGGAGGAAGTATCTTTCCTTGGTCACATCATATCCAAGGAAGGAATCTCTGTAGATCCATCCAAGGTGGAGGCGGTAAAGAATTGGGAAAGGCCGACAACTGTGTCGGAGATCAGAAGCTTTCTGGGGTTAGCCGGTTATTATCGTCGCTTCATTAAAGATTTCTCAAAGATAGCTGTACCAATGACCAGGCTTACCAGAAAGGAGAATCCATTTGCATGGACTGACGAATGTGAAGAAAGCTTCAGGGCATTGAAAGAACACCTTACCTCAGCACCGTACAACCTTGCAACTGCCGGGGGTAGTTTTGAAGTATACACCGATGCATCCGGGATCGGCCTTGGCTGTGTGCTGATGCAAGAAGGTAAAGTTATATGCTACGCGTCCAGACAATTGAAGAAGCACGAGGACAATTATCCCGTACATGATCTGGAGCTAGCTGCTGTAGTCTTCGCCTTGAAGATATGGCGTCATTATCTATATGGTGAGAAATTCATTGTGTTTTCTGACCATAAAAGCTTGAAATATCTGTTTTCTCAGCAGGACTTGAATATGAGGCAACGGAGGTGGTTGGAGTATCTCAAGGACTTCGACTTCTCTATTCAATATCATCCAGGAAAAGCAAATGTCGTGGCAGATGCTCTTAGCAGGAAGCCGATGGCTACCTTGTCTAGTCTCATGGTGGGTGAATGGAGGTTATTAGAAGACTTCGCCAAGTTAAATATTGATGCAGACATCAAAGAGAAGGGATGCTTTGTTGCAAGTGTTAGAGCACAACCCACACTATTGGAGGACATCACAACACTCCAAGACAATGACCCTATAGTTGTGGAGATTAAGGCTAATCTGGACCAGAGGCCAGATTTCTCATTAACTGAAGATGGAAGGCTATTGTTCCGGGATCGAGTCTGTGTACCCGACCATGCAGAGACAAAGAAAATGATTATGGACGAGGCTCACAAGATCAGATATACTATTCATCCTGGAACTACCAAAATGTATCAGGATTTGAAAAGAAGCTTCTGGTGGCCTAATATGAAGAGAGAGGTGGTGGAATATGTCGCCCGATGCTTAACATGTCAAAGGGTCAAGGCAGAACACTTACGACCCACAGGTAAACTCAAACCCCTAGAAATTCCGGCATGAAAATGGGAAGGTATAGGGATGGATTTTATTTTCGGACTACCTAAATCTAGAGGTGGATTCGATGGTATCTGGGTTATAGTCGACCGCTTAACCAAGTCAGCTCACTTCTTGCCAGTGAAGAATAAGTGGTCAATAGATGTTCTGGCTGCATTGTATGTGAAGAAAATAGTCAGATTACATGGAGTACCGGTGTCTATCGTGTCTGATAGAGACCCCAGGTTTACATCCCACTTTGGAAAGGACTGCATTACTCCTTGGGATCTAAACTAAATTTTAGCACGGTTTTCATCCACAAACAGATGGACAGACGGAGAGAACCAACCAGGTGATTGAAGATATGCTCAGAGCATGTGTCCTAGATTTTGGAGGTAGCTGGCATGAACACTTACCTCTTGTGGAGTTCGCCTACAATAATATCTATCAAGCTAGCATTCAGATGGCACCATTTGAAGCACTTTATGGCAGAAGTTGCCGATCTCCAATATGCTGGTATGAGGTTGGCGCGAAAAACAAATGTTAGGACCAGAGATGATAAGGGAACCACAGAGAAGGTGAAGCTTATAAGAGAAAGAATGGCAGTGGCGCAGCAAAGACAAAAGGCATATGCAGATAATAGAAGAAGAGACTGGAGTTTCAGGTGGGTGAACATGTATTCTTGAAAGTGTCTCCAGGCCGTGGGATCAGACGTTTTGGCATTAAAGGCAAGTTGTCACCAAGGTTTGTCGGGCCTTTCGAAATCCTTGAAAGAGTCGGCGAAATGGCATATCGTCTCGCTTTACCACCAAAATGGATGGAATACACAATGTGTTCCACATATCCACGTTGAAAAAGTATGCACGAGATCCATGGCATGTTATAGAATACGAGCTTCTGGAGTTCAACAAAGACGGAACATATCAAGAGAAGCCAATTAAGATTGTGGACCGGGAACTGCGCCAACTAAGGAACAAGGTTATCCCACTAGTAAGGGTTAGATGGAATCAACGCATGGATGAGGACGACACGTGGGAAACGAGGAAGCAATGCGCAAAAGATTTCCGAGCTATTCACAAGTAAGTACACCTCACTTGTACAATAACTTGCTATACATGAATTTGGGGACCAAATTCTCTTAAGTGGGGGAGGGTGTAGCACCCCAGAAATTTTAATATATAAAGAAATCAAATTTAATAAAAGTGTTGGAGGGACTTCCAACATTATTATTAATGACCCAATATCATAAGCGGGTCAATGGACATCAAGTGGCCCAATAATCAAATAAAGCTAGAAAATGCATGGAATTCGTAACTCTAAATAGGCTGATGAATTGGAAAGAGGCAATTTGAGTTGAATTGGGATGCAATCATGCATTTGGCAACCAAATTCGTGCCTATCTATGGTGGGAGGTTTCCTAAAGCCTCACACACTCTAAGGGAGGAAGGAATCCTCAAAAGATAGGAAACTGCCCTGTCAAAACCGCAGCTTAGCTTTCCTAGTTATAATAGGACTCCTAAAACACCATGGTTGCTTAAATACTCTTCACCAAAACCTAGGAACGAGTTTTAGAACTTGCTGGGGTCGTGTGGAGAAGTTCTTGGTGGCTGGGGGAGCAGGAGATTATCCACACCAAGTCGTTCTTCTTCCCTGTTTCGTCTGCTGCGACCTGCACAGACCATCATCTTGAAATCGACCAAAGGTGAGTCAAACCTAAACCAAACCTTGCAAGGCTTATACCCCTGGAAAGAGGGCAAGGCTACGTTCTAACCCAAGTGGAATTCTCAAATTCCATGCAGTATACACGGAGCAGTAAGTGTTTTCCTCCGAGTGTCTGAACTCGGGTTTTCTGGAACAAACGAGACTTCTTCAACCCATAAGGTAGGTTTTCTCAGGCCAACCTTAATATATCCTATACCAATGTGTAGAGCATCAAGTTAGATTTCTTTTCCCACTGGTTTCATCGAATTCTAATGAGTATATTTTGAGTTATAAGTATTTTCCAAAGTCGCGCACTGTTAGGGTGTTTCTCGTTCTTCTTATTATGTACATGATTCGAGACTGAATTTGATTAAGCTTCCTTCACAAAAGTTTTTCTAATTGGAGTCACGATCATCTTATATGTTGGACGTTTTGTCCAAAAGTCCTTGGTTAGAGAGTTACAGGCGTGGGAATAGAGTCACTGCATGATACTGGGATTTCGGGCTACACTTGATTTTGTTCTTCATCTGTTTTCTCATGATTCGAGATGGCATTGATCAAACCCCTAACATCAAAGTTCTTCTAATAGTTGTTGTCGTCATCTTTGTGTTGAACGTTTTTCTAAATGTCATTAGTTAGAGAGTTATAAGATGGGTAAGTGAATCGCTGCATGAGACATGTTTTCAGGTCACACTTGACCATAGTTTTGTCATGGAAGCCCTCTAGTGTCGACACTACCCCATCTAGTGTCGACACCCTGTCCCAAGGCAGTCCAGAGAGTGTTCTAGGAAGCCTCTAGTGTCGACACTACCCCATCTAGTGTCGACACCCTGTCCCAAACAGCCCAGAAAGTGTTCTGGGAAAGTCATCTAGTGTCGACATGCCTCATCTAGTGTCGACACACTGTCCCAGTTTTACCTAGAGTTCTGAGAAACTGATCTAGTGGACACTACCCTATCTAGTGTCGACACTACCCCATC
Source organism: Colocasia esculenta (assembly GCA_014218235.1). Classification (NCBI taxonomy): domain Eukaryota; kingdom Viridiplantae; phylum Streptophyta; class Magnoliopsida; order Alismatales; family Araceae; genus Colocasia; species Colocasia esculenta. The sequence goes on from CM024754.1 coordinate 33,118,273, forward strand.
TAGTGTCGACACACTGTCCCATGTTTTTCAGAAGGTCTTCTGGAACCTGGCTCTAGTGTCGACACTACTTGAACTAGTGTCGACACTACCTGACCAGTTGTCATGTCTCTGCTTTGTGTTTGAAGCATAGTGTCGACACCAGCATGGATTGTGTCGACACTACCTTTACAAGATATTGCATATTTTGTTCTTTTCATTACATAATGTCTATTTAAGGCTTAAAAGTGTTTAACCCATTGAAAAATCTTAATTACATGATACTATTCTAATTGCTTTCTAATGATATGATCATACATGAAACTTGTGATTTACTCTTGTTACCATTCTAGCTTGCTTTAAGTGATAAATTTATCTTAAAATCTTGTAAACCCATTGTAGCTAAATGCATGGTTCATTGCATGCCATCATGTTAAGTGATTTTCCGAGAGTTTGAGACCGACGGATTGTGAATTTACACATGTGCATTTCTACACACTTATACATCTAGGGCGTGCACTTCTTTCTTCTTGTTCTCATAAGTGTGAATTGCCATCTAGACTAAAGCCATTAATGTAAAGATTGAACTAAATTGTAATTATCGCTCAGCTGTCGAATTTATCTCTTGACTATTGTCCTCATGGAATCATGTTCAATTTATTTATTCTTCTTATCATCATCATGAACATGACATTACACATGCTTACTATTGAAACTCTCATTGGCCATTATTAATGACTGTGGGTATCTTCATTTGAAATTTTACATGAGATGGCTGACAGGGCACGGAGTGTGTCCAAGGGCTCCAGTCTAGCCCCAATGACGGCGAGTCATAAATATACTGTAACCATGGGTATAATGATTACTGGCGTTGCATCTGCGCTGGGAGTACTTTCTTGCTTGTTGAATGTTAGATACATAACCACATACACGTGTCCTGGTGTACATTCTTGATGGATCTTTTCTTGGTGTACATTGGTGTCTACGTGCTGATTAGTGTTACTTGAAGTGCTTGTGCAATCTTGCTTGCTTGCTTGCGTGATATGGCCATCCTGCATTTATTGCAACTAGTGATACTTGCTTTCTTGAAAACTATTGACATCAAGTGAAATCTTGCGTGCTTGTGCAAGTGATCTATTGCTAGTTCTTTCTCGGCATCTTGTTCAAAAATCTTATTCTATCTTGTTCACTTATCCAGCTTGTTTTTATATATCATGTTTTAATGAGTTTTGTTCGTACTTGTATATCATTCATCGTACTTGCCTAGTCTAAAATGTTAATCACTTATATCATTGCCCGCACATTGAGATATAAATCCTACTGGGCAAGTTTGCCTCCCCTACTTTTACCCAATCTAGGTGACTATGAAGTTCAAGAGGAAGAGCAAGTCGAGGATGGGAATGCGTCCGAGTGAAGAGCGTTCCAAACATGAGTCTATCTATAGTTAGTTTATTGTGAGTGTTAGAACAATGTAGTAGGAAGTGAGTTATATGTACTTTTTCTTTAATTGAGTCTTAGTCATGTATTAGTTCATCTGAGACAAATATGAGATTTGAATACAATTTATATTGAGTTCAACATTTGGGCCCTATTATGATGTTTGTGTTGATACACATTTAGCGCGTGCTAGCTAGAGGCTTATTTTTCGATTGTCCAGGTCTCGGAATATTGAGTCGAATTATTCGAACTAATATCCGCTGCGTAATTCTCGGGACGTGACAGCGACGGTCACCTAAGTCACCTTCAGAACGTGACCGGTCTACCTGTCGCGACCTCGGCCAGGAGAGCTAACCCTTATAGGTAATGGGATGTTACATCAGCAGTCTGAGTCCAAGCCAGAGTGGCTTCATGAATACGAATGACCTGACCCAGGTTATTAGAAATGGATCTCAAGTAATCCTCATTATACAAGCTCACCAGAAGACCAGGAAAACCGACCCAGATAGGCATCATAGAAGGATCCTTGTCAAAATCAAAAGATGCTTTTCAACGAAAAAACAAAAACAGATAACCCTTAATATAAAGCTCTTGCGGAGAAAACTAATAGGAAGTCTTTCTCCGACTCAAAACGGAGCAGAAGATGACGATGATTAAGGATACTAGCAATAAAATCTGACTTAAGGCTGAGCCTAAGAGTCAGACAAGATTTAATGTCCGGGATAGAAGGCCTACCGTAAGAACATTTCACAATAATCGCCCTTTTCAAAGCTTCTTCCAACTTGGAATTTCTTCATGAGAGAAGAAAACTGCAGGTGCACCAGCATTAGTAAAGGCTGGTGTCTTAACCTGCAACGCAACCTTCGCTGGACGCAAGGATCCAGAAAGAGCTTGTGCAAAAGAAAGCTTCTTTTGCACCGGCCCAGACCCAGCAGTATCCTGCACAGTTGCCATGACCAGAGCACTAGGAACACCACACCCAGGCTGACCCCGCCGGAGAGGCGGTGGAGGTAACCCAGACACCACCAGAACCACCCAAGGCCTCAGAGCATCCTCCATGGAAGTCCACCACTTTTAAACATGGAATCACTAACATGAGGCGTGGGACTGTAGTCCGGCCAGACTACGGCAATTGTGGTTACCTTAGTTCCGCGTCTCACTCTGACGGGAGGTGCTAGACATGGACTGACGGTCGAGGGTAAGGCACGTGGCGCACCTGACAGGTTTGACTAGTGTAGTTATCAGTGGCTAGTGTCTCTGTCCAGGCAGTTGTTCACTGTCTGTGTTTTCAGCCTTGGGTTCTTCCCAGTGCCATGGTTTACACGGGTTTCCGGTCCCGACGTTTAGCTTAGACCGATGACCGTGTAGTTAATTTTCGCTTCCGCACTTACTCTTTTAGTAGAATAGATTTATTTGTTTAAGTTCAGTTATGTACATCTATATCAATTCTGTTGTTAGAACTAGTGGGAGATTGGTAGTCCCTACTGGGCTTCTTCGTGAAGCTCACTCCCTTCTTTACAGGTGATGATGAACAGTCTATCCCCATGTAATTAAAAGTAATTACATTTTATTTTGGTGATTAACAAAACCATATTATTATGATAATTATCAAACCCTTAATTAAAGGTCACTAACCTATTTTCTACAAGTCTTAAGCACATGAATTTATACCAAAGGAAAATAAGCCAAAACAGGTAAGCATCTTTACATTGTATCTACAACATCATATTTGTCTAAGTACACATCAGTTTCTTTTATAGATCATATCGATTACAATAGAACTGTAACGATTTCTTCATAACCCTTTCATAAGTACCTTAACGATTTCTTCATAGATTGAAACTTCTTCTGATCTCAAAAGAAATCGTTCCTATAACGACTTCTTAAAGAGAGCGTAACGATTTGCTTGCAATGATTCCTTTAGTCATTGTAACGACTTGCTTTTGTAACGATTCCTTAGTCATCGTAACGACTTGCTTTCGTAACGATTCCTTTAGTCATCGTAACGACTTGCTCTCGTAACGATTCCTTTAGTCATCGTAACGACTTGCTTTCGTACGATTCCTTTAGTCATCGTAACGACTTGCTTTCGTAACGATTCCTTTAGTCATCGTAACGACTTGCTCTCGTACGATTCCTTTACTCATCGTAACGACTTGTTTTCGTAATGATTCCTTTAGTCATCGTAACGACTTGCTCTCGTAACGATTCCTTTAGTCATCGTAACGACTTGCTCTCGTAACGATTCCATTAGTCATCGTAACAACTTGCTTTCGTAACGATTCCTTTAGTCATCGTAACGACTTGCTCTCGTAACAATTCCTTTAGTCATCGTAACGACTTGCTTTCGTAACGATTCCTTTAGTTATCATAACGATTTGTTTATCGCTACGATTGCTTTAGATATTATAACGATTTGCTTTGTGCATCGACTTCTTAAGTAATCATAATGATTTCCTCAACGATCACAACGATTCTTTCATGTCTCACAACGATTTACTATTTGATTGCATAACGATTTCATAAGTCATAAATACATCGATTTTATATCAATCAACTTGACTTATACTTATCCTTTCAACGGATTGAATAGTCAAGTCTTCACACATATCTTCAAACAACTGTGCATTTAATGAAGACTGAGCATATCTCTACATGCATACAGATGATATCATCCATTATCATGACTATTTTATATGCATCTTTTTGAATAGCAAAATGGCATTACTATTTTGGTGAATATTCACACCAACGTTGACTGACAACAAGAGACAGCCTAGCTATCTAATGTTCTAGCATTTAATGTATGCAGGTCTCTGTCAAACATCCATCATACAACGTTGGACTTTGTAGAAGCCAAAGGACACTTCAAAGATCCTATCTCTTTGCGTGAACAAATGATGAAGACTGATTGACTGGAAGCTTCCAAGTGCCACTCAGTCTAACGTCCACCAAAAGGTAGAGGCACCGGATACTTCAACATCTATATTTCAAATTAAAGCTATATATGAAGAACGGAGCTCCAGAAGTGATACACACATACAGAGAGAACGATAGTCATACAACTTCACTCTGATCATCAAGTTTCTGTGAGTTCTGAAGAAAGAGCCAAGCCTCATTCCATTAGATTAGCTCTTTGCTCTCTGCATTGTTTGTAGATTTTGAGAGAGCTTGTTGGTTCTGAGAGTGAGCTTTTGTTTGTAGAACTCATTGCTCTCAGTCCCTAGCTTCAGATCTTAGCTTATTAAAGCTTGATCTAGGGGCTTCATCTCCTGCTTACTTGTTTCTGTGCTTGTACCCTTCTGGTGTGAAGGAAGACCTGGTGGGGTATCTAGGGTGTTGTTCCTCTTCGGGCTAAGAAGAGAAGACCGGATGAGTTGGGTGTTGTAGTATCCATAGGGGGACTGTACCCTAGTCAGTGAAATCCTAAGTTGTTGCTCAGGGACTGGACGTAGGGCTCTTGTGGAAAGGAGGTCCGAACCAGGATACATCTGGTGTTGTATGATTGTGTTTTTGTGTTTGTTATTTCTCTTTACTACACTAACAATCTTCAAAGTGTATTTCTTTGTGAATGTTTTTAGTGAATAGGTATTAATTGATAAATTTTTAAAAACCCATTCACCCCCCCTCTAGGCTACCTAACTGGGTAACAAGTGGTATCAAGCGAGTCTCTTCGACAAAGAAGAATCCAATGATCTGAGAGTAAAGATCCATGGCAACCCAAGGTCACAATGAAGGACAGTCTGTCAACCGACCACCATTGTTCGATGAAGAAGACTATGCTTTATGGAAAACAGAATGGAGTTTTCTACAAGGTAATGACTACCATATATGGTCCATAGTTGAAGAAGGCGATCTCCTAGTCACCAACGAAAAGGCTCAGTGACAGATGATGATAGAAGAAGATTTCTTTAAACTGTAAGGCTAAAAGCATTCTGTGCTGTGCTCTCATCAAGAAAGAATTCAATAGAGTATCAGCCTGCAAGTCCGCAATGGAGATGTGGGAAAACTGAGAATCACTTATGAAGGCACGGATAAGGTTAAGGAAACCAGAATAGATATCTGGTAACACAATATGAGAGGTTCCAAATGCAGGCAGGAGATCCATAACTGAAATGTTCAGTAGATTCACAGACATTACAAATGGATTAGTAGGACTAGGGAAGACCTATGAGATGGAGATATGGTCAGAAAAATCCTTAGATCTCTTCCATCTACATGGACTCCCAAGGTAACAGCCATTGAGGAAGCTAATAATCTAAACAATATGTCTTTGGAAAAGCTCATTAGATCCCTTATGGCCCACGAGATAAATATGGAGAGACTAGAGAATCCTCAAACAGAAAGAACACATTCCAATGCTCTTAAGCAGAAGAACAGATCAGATGAGTCATCAGCCGAAGATGAAAGCTCAAATCATTGCGAAGATGAAGAAGCCATGCTATCAAGAAGACTACACGCATTCTAGCCAAAAGAAGAAATTCCAATCTAGTAGAAGACACCTTAAGAAATAAGGACTTCAAGAAACCAGATGGAAATGATCAGAAAAAGGGCGAGCCTATATGCTATGAGTGCAAAAGGCCAGGACATATCAAAGTAGAATGCCCAAAGCTCAAGAAGCCTGAATTCAGAAAGAGAGAAAGCTCCAAGAAATTCAGGAGGCATAAGAAAAGGCTATCAGCAGCATGTATCAACAGCAGTGACTCAGACAATGAGTCAACAATGAAGAAGAAGAAGCCACTTAGCTTTTATGGCAAACACTGAAGAGAAGGTAACTTCTGATTCATCTTTTGATTCTTGCAAAATTCTGATTCTGATAATCTAGAAGAAACTTTCAACGAATTATACTGTAAATATGGAAGTAACAAAACTGTTAAAAGTTAGTAAGAAAATACTGCATGTTTAGAAAACACTAATTCAGATCTAAAAATAGAAAATGAAGAATTAGAAAAATAAATAACTGAACTTAAAAGAAAAATAAACTATTATGTGTAGATCTACAAGATAAAAATAAACAAATAATCAGATTAGAAAAACAGAGAGTTCAAATGAACCGAAAAAAAGAATTAAAACTTTAAATGAAGAAAATGACAAAGTGTCAAGCACATTGGAGAAATTTACAAATAGTAAGACTCATTAATATTAAAAGGTGCTAGATGTTCAGGAAAGAAGAAACATGGTTAGGATATACACCACCAGAAAAAAGAAACATAATTCACCCTAAGATATATCCAACTCCGAAGTTTACACCTGAACAAGATACAGCATACAAGCCAATTTCAAATATTTTGAAAGAGTAACTAAAATGTCCTGCTGTAGCCATTGCAATAATTTAGGACATATAAAATTAACATGTCCAACTAGACATAAGAAATGGATGATTAAAAAGGAAACTATTGACACTAACCAACAAGGACCCAAAAGAAATTGGGTACCTAAAACTTAATGTCTCCTTTTTAGGGAAGCCTTCGAGCATCAAAGTGGTACCTAGATAGTGGGTGCTCAAGGCATATGTCAGAGAACAGGAAGCTGTTCATTCATCTCCAAGCTGAAGAAGGAACAGTCACCTATGGAGATAATGGAAAAGGAACAGTGATAGACAGTGGTTCTGTGAGCAACAAAGGGAAAACAATTATTGAAGATGTACTGTGTGTCAAAGGGCTAAAGCACAACCTCATAAGCATCAGCCAACTTTGTGACAAAGGTCATCAGATCAAGTTCCAAGAGTCCAAGTGCAGTATCCTGAAGGATAGAGCAGTAATCTTCGAAGCTAACAGAGAAAAGAACCTGTATGTGCTCTATCTTAAAGAACTCAAGGACCAAGACGTTGTTTAGCGGCCAGCAAAGAGCAGTTAACTGAGCTGTGGCACAGAAGATTGGGCCACTGCAGTTTGGATGCATGAATAAGCTCAGAAAGAGAAGTCTTGTGGAAGGTCTGCCAAAGGTCAGCAATAATTTGATAGTATCTGCAGACCATGTGCAAAAGGGAAGCACACTAAAGTTTCTTCAAGTCAAACTGTGGTAACCACCTCTAAACCCTTAGAACTCCTTCCCATGGATTTATTCGGGCCAATGAGGACCACTCGTCTTGGAGGAAAGATTTTGGATTTGTTATTGTGGATGATTATTCCAGATTCACATGGGTTTCCTTCTTAGAGCATAAAGATGATTCCTTTGATAGTTTTTTTAGCTTCAGCAGAAGAGTACAAAAAGACAAGAAGTTTTGCATTGTTGGAATCTGGTCAGATCATGGAGGAGAGTTCCAAATGAAAATTTGTAAAATTTTGTGATGACCAAGGGATTGAGCATAACTTCTCAGCACTAAGGACACCACAACAAAATGGAGTCGCTGAGAGAAGAATATAACTTATTGGATATGGCAAGAACAATGTTGTCAGAATATGATTTACTAAGGTATTTCTGGGCTGAAGCGGTAAACACAGCAAGCTATATCATTAATAGAGTAATGATCAGACCTATCTTGAAGAAGACTGCATATGAGTTGTTCAAGGGAAAGAAGCAAAAGATCAGTCACTTCAGAACCTTTGGATGTCTATGCTTCATTCACACCAACGGCAAAAGAGACATTGGTAAGTTGGATGTCAAATCAGATGAAGGCATCTTCATGGGGTATGCCTCTAAACCTAAAGGTTATAGAGTGTTTAATAAACACACCTTATTGATTGAACAGTCTGTACATATTATTTTTTATGAAACTAACCCTTCCTTGAGAAAGGAAGCAGAGAGTGACATTGATGATACATATGACTTGTCTAAGAAATTAAAGAACATGTCAATTGAGGACAAGGAAGATCCACCTCTAGAAGACTTGCAGCAAATAGACATGAATATGAAAATCTTCCAAAGGAGTGGAGATACAAGAAAGATCCCACCTGAAAATATTATTAGTGATCCATCTGTAGGGGTAAGAACAAGAGATAAGTAATCCCTTGTGATTACCTAGCATTTGTTTCTCAAATAGAGCCTAGGACAGTCAATGAAGCCCTTACTGATGAGTCTTGGATTCTAGCATGCAAGATGAATTGAATCAGTTCAAAGAAACCATGTATGTCACTTGTTCCTAGACCATCAGGTCATCCAGTTATTGGCACCAAATGGGTGTTTAGAAATAAATGGACGAAACTGGTGTGATCTTAAGAAACAAGGCCAGATTGGTTGCTCAAGACTATTCCCAAGAGGAAGGTATAGATTTTGATGAAACCTATGCACCTGTAGCTAGACTTGAGCTATTAGATTTTACTTGCATATGCATCTGCTCTAGATTTGAAATTATTTCAAATTGATGTCAAATCTGCATTTTTAAATGGTTTCATTAAAAGAAGTTTATGTAGAACAACCCCCGGGTTTTGATGATTCAGAATTTCCAAATCATGTTTTTAAACTTCATAAGGCATTATATGGTTTAAAGCAAGCACCTAGAGCCTAGTACGAAGGCTTAGTTCCTTTTTATTAGATCATGGTTTCACTAGAGCTCAAGTAGATAGCACTTTATTTATAAAGTCAAAGTTCAAGCACATACTACTTGTACAAATTTATGTAGATGACATAATTTTTGGATCTACTGATGAATCTCTTTGCAAGTACTTTGAGAAGCTTATGCAAGGAGAATTTGAGATGAGCATGATGGGGGAGCTGAACTACTTGGATTACAATCAAGCAAGGAGAGATGGCACCCACATCTGTCAAACCAAATACACCAAGGAGCTCTTGAAAGAAGTTTGGATTCGAAAATTCCAAGCCACTGTCAACACCAATGAGCACTTCAACAAAATGGACAGTGACAAAGATGGTAAGAAAGTAGATCAAAAGATCTATAGAGGTATGATAGGTTCTCTACTTTACTTAACTTCCAACAGACCTGATATACTTTTAGTGTATGCATGTGTGCTAGATATCAAGCAGACCCTAGAGAATCTCATTTAATTAATGTCAAAAGAATTTTCAGATATTTATCTAGAACTCATGATCTAGGTATCTGGTATCCAAAATCATGTGAAGTAAACTTAGTAGGGTATTCTGATGCTGACTATCCTGGATGCAAACTGGATAGAAAAAGTACCAGTGGTTGTTGTCAATTTATTACAGGATGCTTGATATCCTGGTCCTCCAAGAAGCAGAATTCAGTAGCACTCTCAACAGTTGAAACTGAGTACGTGGTTGTTGGAAGTTTCTGTACACAACTCTTATGGATAAAGCAACACTTGAGCACTACGGAATGCACATCAAGTCAATTCCACTGTTATGTGACAACACAAGTGCCATAACTTAACCAAGAATCCAGTACAACACTCAAGAACCAAACACATTGAGGTTAGATATCATTTTATTCGTGATCATGTAGCTAATGGTAATATTGAAATATCCTTTATTGACACAAATAATCAGTTGGAAGATATCTACACAAAAGCCTTACCCAAGAAAGGTTCACTTCTCTACAAGGGATTAGGCATGTGTAAATTGTGATAGACTCATCTGTTAAATACTGAAATATAATTCCGGAGCCCAATTAATTATTCTCTTGAAGTGAGCAAAATTATCTCATTACTTCTCATTTATCCTTCTTGCGTAAATTCTCCTGTCGGTTCGTTTTGTGTAATTCTTTATTTCTTTCAACTAGAGTTTGTCGTTTTCCGCCATAAAGGCGCACCTCTTCAAAAAGGGGAAATTTATCTTCTATTTTCAATCCTGTAATCGTATGAGACGATTCGTCTCCCCTCTTTATCTCCTTCGTTCTCTTGCCTGAGGCGATAACCCTTTGCGCCCGCATCGACTTCCACAAGATTTGAAGCCTTCAACCTCTCCCGCTAGAAATTTCTTGAGGTTTCTCCTTCAACCACATTCCAAACATCTTCTTTCTTGATTCCATGGCCTCTTCAACTGTTTCCGGTAGTGTTGGGGGTTACGGAGCTGCATTCCTCACCGCAGAAGAGCAAGCCGAGTTCGTTTCAATCAGGCAAAGCTTTGAGGGCACAAGGCAGTGGATTTAGCAGATTTGGAGAAGAATGGGATTGGCAGTTTGGTTAAAGCACTACAGAGGCTGAAATGGACGAAGATGCCCCTTTCTGATGTAAGTTATCCAGATCTTATTAAGGCTTTCTATGTCTGTCTGAAGACAGAGGAGGATGGGACCCTGACTTCTATGGTCAAGGGAACCCAAATCAGGATCACCAGGGAACTATTAGCATCTCTATTTGAAGTTTCTACTTCCGGTCATAGTGGAGTCCACACTGTGGACACTCATGTCAAGGGTTTGGGAATTATAGGTCCGGAGTATAGGCTGAAGGATGGAAAGCTGGATATTAACCAGCTCAGTGCCTTTAAGGCTTTAGCATTTCATAATTTGTCAGATCATTGTGCCTAGAAGTGCAACTTTCTCCTGACCTGATGTACTGGGCTATCCAGAATCAGGAATTAACACTGCAGAGTTGATCATTGAGAGAATGAAGTTTGCAAGGTCTCAAGTGTGGGATATAAAGAGCAAATGAACATCTCACTACTATATGCCCATCTCTGACCAAATCTTTCATCATTTTGGAATAAGTGTAGTGGGTGATGTATCTGAAAAGATGGGCCTAGCCATTAGGTCTAGAAATTTGAGAAAATTAGTTTTTCTGTAGTAATGGTGTGTGGTCCAAGACTGGTGCAGTTGAGGGTGAAACCATCCTTGGTGAAGTGCAAGATGACCTAGAACCAGTAGCAGAAGCAGCAGCAGTATCTGAGGCAGTAGCAGCAGTACCAACAGTAGCTGTAGAAGGATTGAGGACATTCCTCCTGAAGACATTGAGCCCATTGGGAAATTCTCAGAGGTTCCTCTTCCATATTCCTAAGTAGGCAGTCTACTTAGGGATGCACTGGACTCCATCTCTTAGGGGGAGCTAGTTGCACATGAGCCAAGCTTAGAAAAATCTGTGGCAGAGGTTCCCACAGAAGATGTAGTAATGGAAGAAGCTCCAAGACAGAAGGAGCAAGTCCAAGTTCAAGAGGATGTTGAAATGGAAGATGCTCCCATTGAGGGGAGCAGTCAGTGACAGAGGAGTTCCAGGAAGTCAGTGTTGTGGCATCAGGCCACACTGAAATTCATTCAGAAGTCCTTCCAGTTCAAGAAGCAGCAGCAACAGCAGCACAATCTGAAGTTCCCATGGAAAGTGTGCATTCTGAAAGAAGTTGAAGTTGAGAAGGGCAGTGAGACTCAGGGGGAGGGAAATGAAAATCCCCTAGAGAACCAGTTCAAAGAAGGTGAAACTGCCAGCTCCTCAGACTCTGAGGATGACCAAGATCAGCAGCCTCAAATGGACAAGGCCCAGGAGAAAGGAAAGCACAGAAGTTCCAGATGTCCCTCTCCTAGCAGACACTCCTTATCAGAGACAGATGAGACAAAGAGTCATTATAAATTTGAAGCCTATCATAGAATGATTGATGCTCAAGGGATATCCTCTGCTCATTGCAATTCGATGTAAATTCCATCTTCATGAGCCAGCCTCCACATCCAAGGAGTTGTCTCAGGTAAAAATGTTGTAAGGTGGTTCAATAAGGAGTTAGGAACCATGAAGACAATGCTTTCAGAGATTTGAAGGCAGTTGGAACACAAGCTCCTCCTCCTCCACCTCCTACTGATCAAAGAAGTGAAGAAGGTGTTCCAAGGCCATCAGGGCCATATGAGCAAGAGGCATGGCCATCAGGGCCGCTAGCAGCTAATCTACCAGCAGAGGTCAGTGGTTCAGGGCCATCAGGCCAGATGAGCAAGCATCAGGGCCTTCAGGGCAAGCTGAGGTCAGTGGTTAGGGCCTTCAAGGCCAGCTGAGAAGGTGTCAGGGCCATCAAGGCTTTGGAGTCAGAATCTGTGCAGCATATAGCTGAGAAGCGAAGCTGTAGCTCCTGAGCCCCCAGCTCCTTCCTCCACTCAGACCCATGTACCTTCATCACCACCTTCATCATCCATAGCTCCACATGCACCTCAAACCTTCAAGAAACCACAACCCCAACCATCTCATCACCTACACCTTTTCCTTCACAATCCACTTCATCTTCTGCATCTTCAACACCCATTTCTCCACCTCCACCTATCTTTGAGGTTCCTCCAGTGTCATCATCAGCTAGACCTCCTCTTCGTCTATTCCACCATCCTTCGACCATTCGATATCCCTCCTACTACCTCTCACTCCTGTTACATCCTTCTCCTCCACCCTCTTTCATTATTGTAATTCCTGAGGGTGCTCAACTTGAATCTCCCTATCTTGGAAAATCAAGGATGAGTTTGAAGAAGTCATCCTCCGGTCTGTACTGAAGGTTGGGGATCATATCCATAGGGTAGACTCTTCTAGTTCTGCTCCTAAAAAGAGAAAATTTCATCCACCTCCTCTCTTTCCTCTGAACCTCTTCATCCACCTCTGTGGTTTTTCTCTCACAGTGGACAACAAAATAACCACTGTATAGAGAATATCTTCAGAAGGTTGTCTTTGCCACCCTTGTCAACCTTCCTTTCGTAATCTCTCAGACCATTTAAATGTCATTCTACCTTATACCCCTCTCACCAAAATTGAAAATTCCAAAATCTTCTCTATTGCTCATTCCAAGACTGAAGAGCAATGAGCTAGGGGGCATAGAGAGCTGTACAAGAAATCTAAGTCTGCTAGATTCCCTCCAAGGGACCATTCCCTGCTCTTTTAGAATGGTTCCAAATTCATCCCAAGCACTGTTGGGCCCCATTTATTCAAAAGGAGATTAAGATGGCTAGGCATTTCCAACTCTACAAAAACTATAGATTGTCCATCAACTCCCTGGTCCAATTCAGCCAGTTTAAGCGGCATAGATGTACTTGGTCAGCCAACCCCCACACTGAAGCTATCCAGTGGGACTCTTGCCACCCTTCAGGTGCCAGAGCAATCTTTCTTCACCTATTCACTCTCTGGTCATGGACTCTTCTATTGGGTCTATCATCGTTGAACGTTTTCCAGGTATAAGCAAATCGGTACATAAGGCTTCAAGTAGCATTTCAAGAATTTCTCTTCAGAGAATATGTGACGGCCATCATTATACCGGTACGGTTATACCAACCCACGTCGGTATAACAAGTGCTGCCACAGTGGGACATTTACCCAACGATACAAACAGCTGAGATACACGCGAATATACCAGAGTAGCGAAGTAAAAGAGAACTATCTCCATTCATTCATCATCCACATTAAACATACATGCAGTTTACAATTTGCAAAAGGAACCAAAGTTCACATAATTAAATTACTGAAATGGAAATACATAATGTCCACATAATACATTCTTCTCATGATAATTCTAATACAATGTTCCAAGTACATACTAGGAAGTACACAATCACAAAGAACTCCAAAAACTAGCTAGTCTCCATGCTCGGAGTCTGTCTCTGCTGCCTCCTCCAAGGGTACTGTGTCACCAACTATACATGTACGCCGAAGCAAGAGTGAGTCCAGGGACTCAGCAAGCAACACTATTCATGATATACACGTACAAGTCCTAGTGGTTTCTACATGCACATTACAATTAGCAACACATAGCATGCTAGTCAATTCGAGTTTTCAACCTATCATGAAAGTTCTACAATTTTCTATAACCCATGCTTTCAGATTTTTAAAATAAAATCCACCTATCACATGGTCTCTATTCAATTACTCATGAACTTTAATCTTTACAGAGTCAAACATGAGAGCTATCAACATGGATAATTTACATGCATGAAAGGGAACACAATTTGCATGGATTCCACATATTCTTAAGTGCATACATAACTTTTTCACATGCTTTAGGTTGCTGATTTCACATGGTTCAATGACTATAAATCTACACATGAGAGCTACAACGTTGCTTAAAACCTCACATATGAACAATCCATCATGCCATTTTGCACACATATTCATTTGTTGTCCCTACCATGGATTCTAAACACTTTGTACACATAACATGAGAATAATACATGATTTTCTGAATTCACATGGTTTCAGATTTAGTCTCACATGGTTTCAATAACACATTTACACATCGGGAATTTCACATTTTCTTTTACACAAATTTCCTCTTTTCACGTGGTTACACTTTACACATACACATTCACATGTCACTTACACATTTACACATGTTCACATACACATTTCACATTACACTTTACACATATTTAGGTGCCGTGACACATAGTCCAAACCACCAAAGAAGGACACTAACACATCACATCACATAGACGCCATCTAGGCAATACAATGGCGACTCTTGGACTGCGCAGACCGGGAGAACAAGTCTCCACCCTAACCAGTGGTACTTGTCCACCTCCAGGATTTCCCCCTAATGCTCTTAGGGTCACTTAACACAATGAACTTTCTCAGGGGGACTTTTCCTGATACAGCTCCACTGCCCTCTCGGAAGCAGTATCACATTGGCACAATTACACTTTTACACATTTACCGTTTTACACATGGTTCTTACACTTTACACTTTTCATCACATTCACTTTCTCACTCACATAAATCCTTTGTTTTTCCTAACGATACTATAGAGTTTTCAAGGTTTAACACACAGTAAACACACTAATCATGCTGGGTTTAAACAAATCTAATCACATTTCGATCATATGTACGAATTATTCACATTTCTCATGAAAACACATAACTTTTTATTTACGAGTCCAAATGACCTGAATTTTTACCACATGCTGTTTTCGGGTTCATAATCATACTTCCAAATTTTCAGATTTTTCTGAGCTACATAGAATTTACAGAAAATAAAACGCCTAATTAGCATGCTATTAACAACTAAGTTAACATGGGTCTAACACATCTTGTAATTTAGCCACTTGTTGTTTTGTACAGAGACTACTATATGTATGATTTTAGAATACCACATTACCCTAATTCATACATCTATCGATCAATTGTCACAAACCATTTTTGCATGTTTTCATTTTTTTTTTGAACCGAGCTTATTCCCAAATTCCACAAGCATGGATAAATTACTAAAATTGCAAACACATATGCTGACCCACTATTCTTCATGATCAAACCGAAACTAAGGCATTCACACTAATCTAAATCATGAATCATAGATTTTGCAATTGTCTACAAGTCATGCTCACAAGTTTACAAGATATCATTATCCCACATTCACCATCACATCCCACATTCATTCACACACCACAACTAACCATATACAGAGTATAAGCTTTACCATATATCCTCATCGCATAAAACATACCGAAATTACTGCATAAGTGGGATAGAACAGCCACTGTTCTGTCCAGAAGAACTAGGCGGCGGTCTCTGGCCGCTGACTCAGGGTCAGCGGCATGGTCGATGGACGCCAAGCTCATCACAGGCGTCCAGGGACCTTGCCGTCTAACCAGGTCTGTGCAGAAAACACAGACCCGAGCTCTGAACTTGGGTGAATTGGAGGGTCTAGGACTCGAGGAAAATTCCATAAAAAAACAAAACCCACCTAGACTCATACGGGGACACCATAGATAGGTCACTTGCCTTTAGAAATTTCCTCCAAGGATTTATGGCTCGAAGAAGACCTCCTTGGGCAGTCCCAAGAAGTTGCAGAGGCGCCCTCTAGATCGCCTTCCTCCGGGCTCCTGGGTGATCTCCACGCCGAGGGGATGATGGGGAAGCTTCTCCTTTGCTCCAGCTTCCTCCTAGTCGCAGTAGATCTCCAGACCAAGCTCCAGGGGTCGGATTTGGGGGTGCCAAGATGGGGTTTTTCTCACAGACTCTCTAGGGTTTTTTCTCTCTCACTTCTCTCCTCTTGCAAGGGTGAAGGGAAGAATGGAGAGTCCAATTCGGGTTCAAGGTTTAGGAGAGCCCCTCACCCACTCACCATACCGATTTGACAGCCTTAGAGCCGTTGGGGGACATCCCCCAATGGAGGCCATGCCTTGCTCCCGGATTTTCTGGCTCTGCAACGCATGCAGGTCAGAGAAGTTGGCGTCCAGATCGCTGGACGCCGGAGCTAGTGCTGGCGTCCATGTCTGGACGCTGACACTGGCTCAACGCCCTGGGCTTGACGCCAAGGTGGCCTTCAGCCAGAACCCTAATTTATGCAGAAAACCATGCATGCCAAGCTTATATACACGCAATATGTATATGGTATTATATCCACACTATCATCATGCAATATATACATTATTTATACTTAATATAAACACATGCACACGTAATTATACTAATTAATACGTACGTAAATATGTACATACATACACAAGCATAAACATACACACATAATTGCAAATAATGCGACGGAAATTAGAGGGCCTTACACCCTCTCCCCCTTAAAGAAACTTCGTCCTCGAAGTTAGAACGACACTACTCAAACAAAAGGGGATACTTCTTCTTCATCGCATCCTCAAGCTCCCACGTAGCCTCCTCACGTGAGAAGTTCCGCCATAGAACTTTCACCGACGCGATACTCTTGTTCCGGAGATGCTGAACCTTCCGGTCAAGAATGGCTACTGGTTGCTCGACATACGAAAGATCTGGCTGGATCTCCACGGGCTCATGACTAATCACATGAGATGGATCTCGGACATACTTCCTGAGCATAGATACGTGGAATACCGGGTGAACGCTAGCCAAAGCTGGGGGTAATGCTAGCTCGTACGCCACGTTGCCCAAACGTCTGAGAATCTCATATGGGCCAATGAACCTAGGGCTTAGCTTGCTATGCCTGCCAAATCTGACAACACCTCGAGTAGGCGATATCTTCAAGAAGACATGATCGCCAACCTCAAACTCCAAATCCTTTCTCCTGTTGTCGGCATAACTCTTCTGCCTATCCTGTGCCGCAACAAGCCTTTTCCTGATAAGCTGAATCTTATCCGAAGTTTCCTGAACCAACTCCGGTCCGATCAACTGCCTATCACCAGTCTCCTCCCAACATAAGGAGATCTGCAGGGCCTACCATACAACGCCTCGAATGGAGCCATACCAATACTAGCATGAAAGCTGTTGTTGTATGCGAACTCCACAAGAGGTAAATGACGCTCGCCCAATCATCCTTCCAATCCAGAACACACGCTCTCAACATATCCTCGAGCGTCTGGATAGTCCTCTCGGACTGTCCATCGGTCTGGGGATGAAACGCCGAACTGAGCTTAAGCTCCGAACCTAACGCATCCTGAAGACCCTTCCACAATCTCGAAGTAAATCTCGGATCTCGATCCGAAATGATCGACTTCGGCACACCATGCAATCTAACGATACCGCTAACATACAATCTAGCTAAACTCTCTACTGACTGCTTCTTCTTCATAGGCAAGAATGAGCAGTCTTCGAGAATCTATCTACAACTACCCAAATCGAGTCATTGCCCCTTCTAGATCGAGGCAAACCCGATACGAAATCCATAGTGACAGCTTCCCACTTCCATACGGGATATCCATCCTTTGCATAAGGCCGGATGGTCGCTGCCGCTCGGCTTTCACCTGCTGACATACTAGACATCTAGACACATAATCCGCAACATCCTTCTTCATGCCGGACCACCAAAATGATCTCTTCAGGTCTTGATACATCTTAGTGTTACCCGGATGAATAGAGAATCGCGATCTATGAGCCTCCGCTAACACATGCTCACGGACATCTACCACATCGGGGACACAAACACGGTGCTGAAATCTAATCACACCGTCCTCATCACGAGCAATGCCCGCCTTACCCACTAACTCTAACAATCTAGGATCGGCTTTTTGCTGCTCAATCACCTCATCCAAGACTGAGGATCTAAGGGATAGCTGAGCTACAAAAGCCTGACACAACGATGGCTCTAACTCGGTCATAGAGCACGCTGCATCCTCCAACATCTTCCAATCCTGCTGGAGCGAAGACCTCTTTCTACTAGAGCATCCGCTACGACGTTCGCCTTTCCAGGATGATACTGAAGGTCGAAGTCATAGTCCTTCAAGAACTCAATCCATCTCCTCTGCCTCAGGTTTAATTCCTTTTGGGAGAAAAGATACTTCAAGCTCTTGTGGTCGGTAAACACCTCAAATCTGACACCATAAAGATAGTGCCTCCAGATCTTTAGTGCATGAACCACAGCTGCGAGCTCTAAATCATGAGTCGAATAGTTCCTCTCATGCTCCTTCAACTTGACGAGAAGCATAAGCCACTACCCTCTCTTGCTGCAAGCACACAGCCTAAACCAATCTGAGATGCATCCGTATAAATGCAAAACCTTCTAGACCACTAGGCAATACCAATACCGGAGCAGAAGTAAGCTTAGCCTTCAATAGCTGAAAGCTACGCTCACATGCCTCAGACCATATGAACTTCTCACCTTTCTGGTCAGCTTTGTCAAAGGGCGGCGATGGATGAGAAACCCTCAATGAATCGCCGATAATAACCAGCTAACCCAATAAAACTACGAATCTCCGAAGGGGTCCTGGGAATCTCCAATCCATAACTGCCTGGACTTTTGCTGGATCAACTGCTACACCAGCACCGGAGATAACATGCCCGAGAAAATGAACCTCGCGCAACCAGAACTCGCACTTGCTGAACTTCGCATACAGCTTGTGCTCACGGAGAACCTCTAAGACTAACCTCAAATGCTGACGATGTGTGGCCTCATCCGGAGAATAGACCAACACGTCATCAATAAACACAACAACAAAGCTATCTAGATACGGACTAAACACCCGGTTCATGAGATCCATGAACGCTGCAGGGGCGTTGGTCAATCCGAAGGAAGACCAAAAACTCATAATGTCCATAACGGGTTCTAAATGCCGTCTTGGACACATCCTCACTCCTAATCCTCAACTGATGATAACCAGATCGCAAGTCAATCTTGGAAAAGACTGATGCCTCTCGCAACTGGTCAAACAGATCATCAATCCGAGGTAAGGGATACCTGTTCTTCACAGTCACCTGGTTTAGCTTCCTATAATCAATGCACAACCGAAGTGACCCGTCTTTCTTCTTGACGAATAATACAGGTGCGCCCCAAGGGGAAACGCTAGGGCGAATGAATCCCTTATCGAGCAATTCTTGCAATTGCTTCCTCAACTCGACTAACTCTGCAGGGGCCATCCGATATGGGGCCTTCGAGATAGAGAGGTGCCTGGAAGCAACTCTATAGTGAACTCTATCTCCCTATCCGGTGGCAATCCAGACAAGTCGTCGGGAAAGACATCTGGAAAGTCCTGCACCACATCGATCTCTGCAAGAGTCAGTGACGAACCAGCATCGGGTACTAGCATAACGCTGGCAAGAAATGCGTCACAACCCTTGTTCACCATGCGCATCGCCTTCATGGCAGAGATAACTAACTTTCCCGCTAAGTTCTTTGGCAAGGGATGAGAGAACTCATCCTCACCAGGAATGCGGAAAACAATCTTCTTCCTACGACAATCCACTAACGCATAGTGCTCCTCTAGCCAATCCAGACCAAGGATACAATCATAATCCTTCATCTTTAGCAAGAAGAAACCCCATCTAGGAATCTATCCTCAATGCACACAGGTAACGACGGAATGCACTTCTTAGTCGATACCGTACCCGCAGGGGTGTGCACAGACAAAGGGACCTCTAACTCCTCAGACTCTATGCCTGACTCTAGGGCTAACTGCCTAGCGAACCGCTCGGAAATGAACGAGTGAGTAGCACCCGTATCAAACAAAACCCAGCGTGCACACCGAAAAGTAAAACTGTACCTTCGGTGACATGCTCCGCCTGCTCGGCGTCCTCACGAGCTAACGCAAACACTCGAGCTGGGGCTCGAGGCCTTCCTGGTCGTCCTGTAGCTGGCGCGGTTGCCGCTACTGCTGCTGGTGCTGGCCTCCACGCTGAGCTTCCTGCTGAAGTCTTGGGCAATCCTTGATCTTGTGGTCGCTGCTTCCACACTTTAAGCATCTACCCGCTACTAACCACACTCGGAACCTCCATGGGTCTTCCCACAATGGGGACACTCTCTCTTCGCACCGGGGGAACGTACAGAGGTACCTGAGAGTTGCTGAATGCCATTGGTTTCTGCGGTGTCTGGTACACCGTTTTCCTCTTATCCTGCCGCTGGAATGTCGCTGTCGGCCTCTTCTGCGACGCCTTCTTCTCCTCCAGATATTGCTCCATTTCTCCTTCCTGTCTGCAGGCTGCGCTGAGGGCCTCGTCTAGCGTGCGGTGGTCGAACGCCACGAGCCTCGTCCTCAGTGATGGTTTGAGACCCATCACAAACTTCTTGGTCTTCCTACGCTCATCCTCTACTATATGCGGTGCATATTTAGAAAGTTCAGAAACCTTGCCTCGTATTCCAGGACGGTCATCGATCCTTGCGTCAGGGAAAGGAATTCTTGCTCCATCTTGTCCTAGATATGCTCTGGGACGAACTTGGCTCGGAAGAGCCTCACGAACGCGTCCCATGCCACATCTACTGCTCCCGTCCTCGAAGCGCGTACGCATAGGTAGGGAACCACCATCATCAGCTCTTTCCTGCAATACACCTTCATAAGCACTAACCAACAATTTCTAACTTGACAAACAACATACAAGCATAAACCAAAACATACTGTAGCATGTAGGTGGCTAAGGTCACCTTGTCCTCGTCAGGACACCTGATAGCTCGGAAGATTTTCTCCGTCTCCCTCATCCAGCTTTCTGCTAATAGCGGATCACTCTCCCCCTTAAAGAGGGTGGGCCATCCTCTTGAATCGCTCCATGATGGAAGGTCCACCATGGTCCTGAGCTGGGGCCTGAGCCTGCTACATTAAACAATAACAATATAAATAAACACAATATCATGCAATTTAAATAGCAAACTACTAGGTTGTTTTATTATTCTACCTGGGCCTCCAACTGGGCCTGGAGTGCTACCTGGGTGTGTGCCTGGTCTGCATGGCTTGCACCAGACCTTGCATGAAACTCCATAGTCCACTGGTGGTGGTGGGGAAGCACAGGGCCTCGTGGGGCCGGGGCCTGCTGCTCCGCCTGATCATCACGCCTCTGCTCGTCGTCGCGAGCTGGCGCACCTCCACGTCGTCCACGGGAAGCCATGGCTATAATAAAATTTCAGCCATTATTAGAGCTAGGTTACTAAATTTTCTAACCATTTCTTATCTATCTTTCATTTCCTATTAGTGTTTTCTACATATGTGGACATACTTAGCATGCAATGGGGATGATGACTTAAGTATATTCATGTGCAATCTCAACCGGTCGCGCTCTGATACCAATCTCTGTGACGGCCCTCATTATACCGGTACGGTTATACCAACCCACGTCGGTCTAAACAAGTGCTGCCACAGTGGGACATTTACCCAACGATACAAACAGCTGAGATACACGCGAATATACAACAGAGTAGCGGAAGTAAAAGAGAACTATCTCCATTCATTCATCATCCACATTAACATACATGCAGTTTACAATTTGCAAAAAGAAACCAAAGTTCACATAATTAAATTACTGAAATGGAAATACATAATGTCCACATAATACATTCTTCTCATGATAATCTAATACAATGTTCCAAGTACATACTAGGAAGTACACAATCACAAAGAACTCCAAAAACTAGCTAGTCTCCATGCTCGGAGTCCGTCTCTGCTGCCTCCTCCAAGGGTACTGTGTCACCAACTATACCTGTACGCCGAAGCAAGGAGTGAGTCCAGGGACTCAGCAAGCAACACTATTCATGATATACACGTACAAGTCCTAGTGGTTTCTACATGCACATTACAATTAGCAACACATAGCATGCTAGTCAATTCGAGTTTTCAACCTATCATGAAAGTTCTACAATTTTCTACATAACTCATGCTTTCATATTTTTAAAAAAAATCCACCTATCACATGGTCTCTATTCAATTTACTCATGAACTTTAATCTTTTACAGAGTCAAACATGAGAGCTATCAACATGGAATTTACATGCATGAAAGGGGAACACAATTTGCATGGATTCCACATATTCTTAGTGCATACATAACTTTTTCACATGCTTTAGGTTGCTGATTTCACATGGTTCAATGACTATAAACTACACATGAGAGCTACAACGTTGCTTAAAACCTCACATATGAACAATCCATCATGCCATTTTGCACACATATTCATTTGTTGTCCCTACCATGGATTCTAACACTTTGTACACATAACATGAGAATAATAACATGCATTTTCTGAATTCACATGGTTTCAGATTTAGTCTCACATGGTTTCAATAACACATTTACACATCGGGAATTTCACATTTTCTTTTACACAAATTTCCTCTTTTCACGTGGTTACACTTTACATATACACATTCACATGTCACTTACACATTTACACATGTTCACATACACATTTCACATTACTTTACACATATTTAGGTGCCGTGACACATAGTCCAAACCACCAAAGAAGGACACAAACACATCACATCACATAGACGCCATCTAGGCAATACAATGGCGACTCTTGGACTGCGCAGACCGGGAGAACAAGTCTCCACCCTAACCAGTGGTACTTGTCCACCTCCAGGATTTCCCCCTAATGCCCTTAGGGTCACTTAACACAATGAACTTCTCAGGGGGACTTTTCCCTGATACGGCTCCACTGCCCTCTCGGAAGCAGTATCATATTGGCACAATTCACTTTTACACATTTACGTTTTCACATGGTTCTTACACTTTACACTTTTCATCACATTCACTTTCTCACTCACATAAATCCTCTGTTTTTCCTAACATGGTACTACAGAGTTTTCAAGGTTTAACACACAGTAAACACACTAATCATGCTGGGTTTAAACAAATCTAATCACATTTCGATCATATGTACGAATTATTCACATTTCTCATGAAAACACATAACTTTTTATTTACGAGTCCAAATGACCTGAAATTTTTACCACATGCTGTTTTCGGTTCATAATCATACTCCAAATTTTCAGATTTTTCTGAGCTACATAGAATTTACAGAAAATAAAATGCCTAATTAGCATGCTATTAACAACTTAAGTTAACATGGGTCTAACACATCTTGTAATTTAGCCACTTGCTGTTTGTACAGAGACTACTAATATATGTATGATTTTAGAATACCACATTACCCTAATTCATACATCTATCGATCAATTGTCACAAACCATTTTTGCATGTTTTCATTTTTTTTTTGAACCGAGCTTATTCCCAAATTCCACAAGCATGGATAAATTACTAAAATTTGCAAACACATATGCTGACCCACTATTCTTCATGATCAAACCGAAACTAAGGCATTCACACTAATCTAAATCATGAATCATGGATTTTGCAAAATTGTCTACAAGTCATGCTCACAAGTTTACAAGATATCATTATCCCACATTCACCATCACATCCCACATTCATTCACACACCACAACTAACCTATACATAGAGTATAAGCTTTACCATATATCCTCATCGCATAAAACATACCGAAATTACTGCATAAGTGGGACAGAACAGCACTGTTCTGTCCAGAAGAACTAGGCGGCGGTCTCTGGCCGCTGACTCAGGGTCAGCGGCATGGTCGATGGACGCTAAGCTCATCACAGGCGTCCAGGGACCTTGCCGTCTAACCAGGTCTGTGCAGAAAACACAGACCCGAGCTCTGAACTTGGGTGAATTGGAGGGTCTAGGACTCGAGGAAAATTCCATAAAAATAACAAAACCCACCTAGACTCATACGGGGACACCATAGATAGGTCACTTGCCTTTAGAAATTTCCTCCAAGGGATTTATGGCTCGAAGAAGACCTCCTTGGGCAGTCCCAAGAAGTTGCAGAGCGCCCTCTAGATCGCCTTCCTCCGGGCTCCTGGTGATCTCCACGCCGAGGGGATGATGGGGAAGTCTTCTCCTTTGCTCCAGCTTCCTCCTAGTCACAGTAGATCTCTAGACCAAGCTCCAAGGGGTCGGATTTGGGGGTGCCAAGATGGGGTTTTTCTCACAGACTCTCTAGGGTTCTTCTCTCTCACTTCTCTCCTCTTGCAAGGGTGAAGGGAAAGAATGGGAGAGTCCAATTCGGGTTCAGGTTTAGGAGAGCCCCTCACCCACTCACCATACCGATATGACAGCCTTAGAGCCGTTGGGGGACATCCCCCAATGGAGGCCATGCCTTGCTCCCGGATTTTCTGGCTCTGCAACGCATGCAGGTCAGAGAAGTTGGCGTCCAGATCCTGGACGCCGGAGCTAGTGCTGGCGTCCATGTCTGGACGCTGACACTGGCTCAACGGCCTGGGCTTGACGCCAAGGTGGCCTTCGGCCAACCCTAATTTATGCAGAAAACCATGCATGCCAAGCTATATACACGCAATATGTATATGGTATTATATCCACACTATCATCATGCAATATATACATTATTTATACTTAATATAAACACATGCACACGTAATTATACTAATTAATACGTACGTAAATATGTACATACATACACAAGCATAAACATACACACATAATTGCAATAATGCGATGGAAATTAGAGGGCCTTACAGAATACCACCAGGCCATGTCAGTGCTGAGGTTCTAGCTCCCATCCTGTCAGAATGTGAGAGGTTGACACCTTCAGACTGGGCCAGATTCTACCCTCTCTCTGCTCAGAAGCTGTCAGTTCTTAATGAATGTCAGCCAGAGAAGGTCACCCTATCAGAAGCTACAGTTTAGACATGAATTTGATTCACCTAGTCCAGGATCCCTTCCAGATTTGGGTTGAGCGTTATAAAGTCTATGTATCCCTCTGTTAGAGCTGAAGGCCAAGCAGAACTTCTATCCCATTTTTAGTTGACCATTTTCTTGCTCGAGCTAGTTTTGGCTCAATTTCCTTTAAAAGAATCTCCCTTGACAGAGACCCTATGCCATTTCCTTGATGAGCATTGGCTTTCCATTTGAAGAGAATGGCTCCCTCCATGGGACCCAAGTACACTCTTGCCCCTGGTGTATTTCGTCAAGTTTTTTTAAAGCAGGAGAACATTCATGGGAAATCATTTCTCATTTTGCCTCCCTCCTCTCTCTCTGCCTTTTATCTCCTTGTCACCTTCCAGAATGATTGAACACACTTCGTATTTCCTGTCTCATTCAGTGTCTTCTCTTCTTCTTTGTCTTTTCCAATTTTTTTTTTTTTGCTAATGACGAAAGGTGAGAATTATTGCAGCTCTGAAATACATATGGATAACTATTTATCTGTGCTACTTGCTAAAGTTGTTAATTTATTAAAGTTTTGTCATCACCAAAAAGGGGGAGATTGATGAACAATCCATCCCATGTAATTAAAAGTAATTACATTTTTATTTTGGTGATTAATAAAACCATATATTATGATAATTATCAAACCCTTAATTATAGGTCACTAACCTATTTTCTACAAGTCTTAAGCACAAGAATTATACCAAAGGAAAATAAGCCAAAACAGGTAAGCATCTTTACATTGTATCTACGGCATCATATTTGTCTAAGTACACATCGTTTCTTTTATAGATCATATCGATTACAATAGAACTGTAACGATTTCTTCATAACTGTTTCATAAGCAACTTAACGATTTCTTCAAAGATTGAAACTTCTTCTGATCTCAAAAGAAATCGTTCCTATAACGACTTCTTAAGAGAGCGTAACGATTTGCTTGCAAATTCCTTTAGTCATCGTTATGACTTACTTTCGTAACGATTCCTTTAGTGATCATAACGCTTACTTTCATAACGATTCCTTTAGTCATCATAATGACTTGCTCTCGTAACGATTCCTTTAGTCATCGTACGACTTGCTTTCGTAACGATTCTTTTAGTCATCGTAACGACTTGCTTTCGTAACGATTCCTTTAGTCATCGTACGATTTGCTTTCATAACGATTCTTTTAGTCATGGTAACGCTTGCTTTCGTAATGATCCTTTAGTCATCGTAATGACTTGCTCTCGTAACAATTCCTTTAGTCATCGTAACGACTTGCTTTCGTAACGATTCCTTTAGTTATCATAACGATTTGTTTATCGCAACGATTGTTTCAGATATTATAATGATTTGCTTTACGCATCGACTTCTTAGTAATCATAATGATTTTCCTCAATGATCACAATTATTCTTTCATGTCTCACAACGATTTGATATTTGATTGCATAATGATTTCATAAGTCATAAATACATCGATTTTATATCAATCAACTTGACTTATAACTTATCCTTTCACGGATTGAATAGTCAAAGTCTTCACACATATCTTCTGACAGCTGTGCATTTAATGAAGACTGAGCGTATCTCGCATACATACAGACGATATCATCTATTATCATAACTATTCTATATGCATCTTTTTGAATAGCAAATGGCATTACTATTTTGGTGAATATTCCACACCAACGTTGACAGACAACAAGAGACAGCCTAGTTGTCTACTGTTCTAGCGTTTAATGTATGCAGGTCTCTGTCAACATTCATCATACAATGTTGGACTTTGTAGAAGCCAAAGGACACTTCAGAAGATCCTAACTCTTTGCGTGAACAAATGAATGAAGGACTAATTGACTGGAAGCTTCCAAGTGCCACTCAGTCTAACGTCCACCAAAAGCTAGAGGCAACGGATACTTTAACGTCTATATTTCAAATTGAAGCTATATATTGAAGAAAGGAGCTCCAAAGAGATACACACATACAGAGAGAACGATAGTCATACAACTTCACTCTGATCATCAAGTCTTCTGTGAGTTCTGAAGAAGAGCCAAGCCTCATTCCATTAGATTAGCTCTTTGCTCTCTGCATTGTTTGTAGATTTTGAGAGAGCTTTGTTTGGTTCTGAGAGTGAGCTTTTGTTTGTAGAACTCATTGCTCTCAGTCCCTAGCTTCAGATCTTAGCTTATCAAAGCTTGATCTAGGGGCTTCATCTCCTGCTTACTTGTTTCTGTGCTTGTACCCTTCTGGTGTGAAGGAAGACCTGGTGGGGTATCTAGGGTGTTGTTCCTCTTCGGGCTAAGAAGAGAAGACCGGATTAGTTGGGTGTTGTAGTATCCATAGGGGGACTGTACCCTAGTTAGTGAAATCCTAAGTTGTTGCTCAGGGACTGGACGTAGGACTCCTTTGGAAGGACGTCCGAACCAGGATACATCTGGTGTTGTGTGATTGTCTTTTTGTGTTTGTTATTTCTCTTTACTAACACTAACAATCTTCAAGTGTATTTCTTTGTGAACATTTTTAGTGAACATGTATTAATAGATAAATTTTTAAAGACCCATTCACCGCCCCTCTGGGCTACCTAACTGGGCAACAGGTGAGACTTCACAGCAGTGCCACCCACAGTGTACTGAGGAGACTGGGCCATAGTAGACGGCGCCCTCGCTGAGCAGTGTCCCTTCTAGTTACTACTTCACCCTCAGGGTATGCTCTAAGGGATCTATCATCCCCTTCTAGTTAGTACTTCACCCTCGGGGCAACCCAAGCCCTACAACACAAAACCAATATCGAGGTACTCTTCTCCAAACCTTAAAACACCGGTAAATAACTAGAAAATGTCGTTCTCATGCACAGATCGCTCGGTGCAACCACCTAACACAAGCATGGACAACCCCCCAAAAACCTTGATTTCACATCATATAGCATGCATGCAACCATATAAGATTAACAATGGGGGCATGCAGGTTAGCATTCCTACCTAAGATGGCAGAAAAACACGAGAAATGCACCTTCCCTATGAATCACTCCCTACCAGCAAACCTCCCTTGCTCGACATCGTTCCCCGCCACGCACACCAGAGTGATGCCTATGAGCCTTCGTCAACCATCGAAGATAGTAGGAGAAGCAAGGGTGGTAGAGGAGGTAGTGGAAGTGGAGAAAGAGTGAGAGAGAGAGAGAGCTCTCGGGTGCCCTATATAAAAATAGGCTTGCATAGGTTTACATCAACATAGACCGCCATCAACCTGAACCGCCCTAATTTGATGGCAACATAGACCACGTCAAGTTCACAAAATGAAAACTTTGGAACCACACTCATGATGACAACATCGGTCGCCGTCAACATAGGTTGACAGCACACTCTACCGCCGTCAACCAGGGGTAGAAGGCATATGATCTCACTATCAACCTAACTTAAATGGTAGTCCATACTAGCATCAACACATGTCAACGGCAACACACACTACCGTCAAAATAGAACCATAGTAGGAGGCCCAATAAGGGTTCAATAAGGCCCAAGGCCAGAGAGAGAGAGAGAGAGAAGTAGAGAGCAGTGGGGGCTCCAGTGAGAAGTGGGCAGTTAGGAGAGTGAGATTAGGGGGAGGGCGGTGTGGCAATAGAGATGCCAGATGGGGGATAGGAAGGGAGAGAGCAGTGGGGTGAGAGAGCCGAGTGGGAGGGAGCTGGCGGGGGAAGAGAGAGAGAGGTTATCTAATTCCATGGCAAAAAAGTCATTTTCTACATAGGGTTAACTCTAACCCAGGTTAAATTTGTCGTATGTAATGACAACTAATGTTAGGATATTTTTTGAAGAATGGAAGTGGTGTAACATCCGAGCTTTTCTAAGCTGCAAGATTGTTCTGAAGATCGCGACGTATCGACCTATCGCCTTCTAAAGGCAACGATGTGGGTGTCGCATTCTACTTGGGAACACAATCCCTTAATCATTGTGTTCTTATTTCTGACTGTTGAGCAGTTTTTGTCATCTTGCTACCGGGACAGTTGTGCCACGTGTCGGGACACATGCAGTGTAAATGCGACATGTCAGTTGTCACGTTCAAAGTAGCACGCATTCAGAGTGATAGGTGTCAAGCTCAACTGTCAAGTTTGACCACATTTTTGGGGTCGCGACGAGATGCTCAGCACGTTCATCTCTACTCGTGATAGCTAGGCTGTCACGTTCTGAGATCCAAGGCCTATATATGCAAGGCTAGCAGATCTCTCCTTCTCTTCCCCCTCTTTTTCTCCTCTTCCCTTCTCTTCCCCCTTTTTTCCTCTTCCCCTCTCTTCCTCTCTTATCTCCAAGGTGCACTTCTTTTGGGCCTTCTTCTCCAGCTTGTGGCGCGTGGAGCTTGAGGACGGCTTCCTTCCTTGCATAGGTGGTGTTGGCGTAGAGTTTGGAGCAAGAAGAAGGTAGCCATTCACACGAGAAGACCCAAATGAGTTGGTTCTTCTATTTGAGGTAGGGAACCCAACTCTCCCCCTAGTTTTATCATGCCTTAGGGCTTTCCTCACCTTGTAGAAGCCTTATAGATCATATTCCATGCTTCTTGCTTCATGCTTGTTGTTGGGGGGGGGGGTTGACCTTGTGCATGCATGTGAGCTTTATTTAAGAGTAGCTAGCTTTCCTTGCCATGGGTGTAAATAAGGGTGGTTTGAGCTCTTTACATGTGGTTCTAGTGTTCTCCATGCTCCCCTTATGCCGTTTGTGTGTTTTTAGGGAAGCTTTTAAGGGCTCTGTCATGGCAACCAATTCTTAGACTGAGGTCGCGACACATTGGTCGTTTCTTTGGTCGCAACATCTTTCTCATTGCATTCCGCTTCCTCGAGTCACGGTGGTCACACTGTCGCTTTCTGGTCGCGACAGTGTGCGCATCGCCTCCTCCTCTTGAATGCACCAGGTTGGTCGTTGCCTTCTTATAGCGACAACTTGTGCATCACGTTCTCTATGATCGCGATAGGATGATTATCGTCTTCTCAGACAGAGAGCCGACTGTTTCTGTTTAGAGCCATGCTTCCGCCGAGTTGTGTTTCTCTATTCCAGTAGTAGTCTAGCCTATTGTTAACACTGGTTAACGGCAGTCGATCTTTCGATCAACCCCAAATGCTGCAAAATACCCATTAAAGATCCAATAAGGGCCCAAAGCCTCACAGGCAGGGGGAGTAGTATGGATTATGAAGATTCCAAAAGATTTTTTTAGAATATCAATAGATTATGGGGGTTTTAAAAAATCCTAATAAAATTCTTCATATATGATCTTACTGCTGAAGAAGAACTACAATGTTACTGATCATTAACTTTCATCTTCTTTCTATATAGACGAAAGAAGAACACGGATAGGCGCACTAAACAAAATTTGATCAACAGTCCCACATGAAGGGTTTTATTGCTTCCATGGTATCATTACTAGCTCTCCTTATTATCTTATTCTTTGTCAACTCACGAACAAAGCACTAGATGCTAAACAGCCTAAAACCAAGCTCTCCAAGAATAAGAAGGGAGCCCGAAGAGAGAGAGAGAGAGCCACAAAAGAGAAGAAGAAAATTAAAAGGGAAGAATAAACAACAAAATTAAGTGGTACATTAAGGAGAAAACAAGTCTTAATCAACCACGGATAAGACCACAGGAGAGAGCCATCAGCAACATAGCAGCCTCCTTCTCGTCCTGTGGAAACACCCGGTGGAAGGCCGGGTTATTCTTGCCGAAACTTCTCGTGAATTCGTCGATATGGAGCTCCTTGCGGGTCTCGGCGGTGCCGAACTTGCACCTTTTCTTGAAGGGGACGGCGCATTCGCCTTGTTGTTTCTTCTCCTTGGGCACCTTCGCTGGTGTAACGGCAGGGATCACGCCACCGGTGAGAGCTGCTGCAACCATGGCCCTCCTTGCCTTCCTTTGCCTTATTCCGCAGGCATTACAGAGAGACTGCAATATCAAGTTTTAAAAAGATGAGAGATCATATTTGTAATTAAAAATAAGAAGAATAAACTAGAACCCATTAATGATCTGATGGGTGACATAGAAAGATTAATGATCGGGCGGAATCGACGAACCTTGGGGCCCCGGGGGCCGCTCCTCCACAAAGGAGTCTTAGTGGTGTTACAGTCGGAACAGACCCTAACAGGAGCACCGCTGGGAACACAATAATGGGCGCTGTTACTGTTGTTGCTGCCGCTTTTAGTGCCTCTTATTATTGCTTGCTGTTGATCATCTTGAAGTGCGAGCTGCGCGCTCTTTCTGGGTTTGCTGCCGTCGATCCCATCCGAATTCATCATCTTCCTCATGAACCTCATCTTGGAAGACATCCACTTACCCGGACCGCTGCTGGAAAGATCGCCTGCACTAGTAGTGGCGTTGTGGCTGAAGTCTTCATGCTTGGCAGGCGGTGGAATTGTTGCCCACAGGCTGCTGCGGTCGATCGACCCACTGGATGGGAACTGCTGATCAACCTGAAGGAGAAGGAAGAGATCACAAAAAGAAACATACACACACCAAACTAGGTATCTAGAGAAGAGTCGTCTATGAGCGAGCCTTGCTCCAGATTCCCATCAAAATATTTTTTTCACATAGTCGTTGGCTTACCTCATGCTGTTGGTGATCTCTCTCACATGGTCCACCTTGACATGTGCTGAGGAAGCTGGAACTACTAGGAGGCACCGAAGAAGTCTTGTACGTTGGGAAGAAAGGATGGAGGTAAACCTTGCGACTGTGGCGGCTCTCTGAGGGAGGGAGGTGGGAGTACTGAGCGTGCGCCCGCATCGGAGTCATGGGTAGAGGAGCCAGCCACAAGGGAGGGGAGGCCGAAGGACATCAGATATGAGGCAGGGAGAGGGCGCAGGGAGCAGGAGAAAGAGACTAGGCGCTAGATGATCCTGAACATATCAGTATGCGCAAAGACGGGTAATTTTCTTTTATACAGGGCAACGAGAAGGCCTCAGGGGAGACAGACCTAAAGGCATTCACGTGAGTCGAATACTTGGTGCTATGAGAGGGACACACAATGTTCGGGGTTTGGAGAGAGAGAGACAGAGAGAGAGAGAGAGAAGAGAAAGATATATTTAGTTTATAACTTTTTATGTGTATTAAGATAACACACTTGATAAAATTGTGTTATCTCAATTTTAAATATTATACACACCAAATATAATAGACACCAAATGTACACCCAACCGTGACATGCCAGTTGCAAGAGGGGGCAGGGTGCGATGGTATTCATCCCAATCCCCTCTCTTGCATGTGACATTCATCCACTCTTTCAGTGTGCATCAAATATTACTCTTATAATATCTTTTCCATTTTTTATTTTTTAAACCCTAAAGATGAAGTGGCACATATCCATGTTGGATGTGCCAATATTAATATTTAGAGAGAGAGAGAGAGAGAGAGAGATGGTTAAAATGGAGGGGATGGAGACAACCATATACAACATTCCAAAAGTAACAGAAACCCCTTGTCTACGAAGCCCAAATACTAGTATTAATTATATTCTAAGGAAGGGGCATGTTGAGAAGGACATGGGGAGGCTTTGCACAGTTCTCCCTCCAGAGCTCACCCTCTCGCAGCTATTTGCCAAAAGTTGATTAATGCTGAGGCAGGCAAGGGGACAGTGACAGCCTCTTTCCTCTTCGATCTCCTCCCATCAACCCTCTCCGTTTAGTTACCTTCCCCCCTCTGTAAGTGTCAGCTTTACTTTCTCCTTCGTCCTCTCTTCGCTTATTTCTGCTGGCTCTCCTGGGACTGTTTCTCCTTTTGTGAAGTCATTGAGACTTTGAAGAGGGGGGGGTGATACCTTTTGGGGCATCTAGGGTTCTTTTCAGCATATATGCCTCCAGTTCCATCTCTATAAGGACCAACCTTGCCTCCAAACCTCCACAAAGTAAAACATAGACATACATAAGCTCATGATTCTATACTATCGGAGGAAGCTGAGTATCAAAGTTAATTGATCAGGCTGTACGTTGAGAAGTACTATGAGTACCGGACGATCACATTTAGAGAAACACTGACGTCCTCCTGAATTGATCCTTGTGGTCTTTTCCTGTGGTTGCACTGCAGCTACTTTTCAAGTTTTTTTTTAGTTGAAATAGCTCAGTAGGAAAACCCCCCAGCCTTGTCTCGGACTTGAACTCGGAGTTCCTCCCTCCCTAACCCCCATCCCCCCAAAATATTACTCCGTCAAGGTAGAGAAATTGCTACCTTCCAAGTTGCGCACACTAATTTATTAGAGAGCAGTACTAGTAGTCTTATCCTTCTGAATACAAGAGAAAACGGATGGGTGAACGAACATCCATGTACCCAATCAGTTGTTACGAATAGATATAAAGCAGCTGCTTAGACCCAATACGCGTTTAGGCAGATATCTAGATTCTTATCTCTTTCCACAGGGGAGATGATAAAGAACCTCGTGGCTTCACCAAGTCTACAAACCAGTGCAGACAAACCCAAAAAGGCCTTCCCCTTTTCGTGAATCATCATTAATCGAAAGCCTAACAAATGTTCCCCAAGGGGACAAACACAATTTTCCTTGTACATTTAGAGATATAACGTGGTTCCAAAATCCGAGAACATTAATTTCCATGATGAAAACTAGAAATGTTACTTCATACTTCGTCCTTATTTGATTAGTTAATTTAAAAGGTTAGTTGAAGATCAACGCATTGCTAACATTCTGGCTTTTCATCAGGAGGGTCATGTTTAGTAAGACGCATATATAAGCATGGTCAGACATGCCATGATCGAGAAAAATCTAAATAATTATTAGCAATATATATATCTTAAGTACTATCATGTTGCTACACTATTTCGTCGTACAGCGCAGACTATAAGGATAACATTCCTTGATAGCAATATGGCCTGTAAATCCTACGATAAAGAACATGGATACGTTGTGGTCTTGCCCATCACTCCTATATTATATGTGTAGAGAGAGAGAGAGAGAGAGAGAGTCGCCGCCACAATGTATAAACGTAGTTTTTTTCGATTATAGAGTGTGTCCAAGTAACTGTAGATTTCAAGGGCTGCCTGAAATCTCGATGGCCTTGTCTGGATGCTACAGGACACTCTGTCATGACAGACCCATATCCCCTTTTACCCTCATCTCAGTGTTTAACAAACAAAATATATATACATGCTGGACGCTTTAATGAGGACAAAATTCCAGATCCATGAAATTTCTATTCTTATTCTTTATGCATATGCACAAGGGAGGACGTGTAGGTCCATTCTTGTTCGACCCTGCCGTGCTCCAAATTTAATACATTCAACAATTCTTTAATTCCACATATAGTTAATTTGGCAAAAACAAATTAAAGAAGCGTACGAACAAGAAAAAAAAATTAATATGAACGAAGACGAAAAGCGGCAAGGAAGACGCTAACTAAACACCTCTGTCTCGCCAACAGGCTGATAAGATAATGAGGACAACGTCAGCCAGAAAAGTTTTGAGGATCGTGTTTCGTGATAAATCGGTGGCTATGGGGGGCACACGTCGACAACCAGACGGCACGCTTTGCTTCTATTGTTTGATGTTAGAAGGTGCAGGAAAGCTAGAGCTTGGTTTCGATCAGAACCCCACGTTTAATCTTTGGTTTATCCAGAGCTAGCCATGCATGACGAGAGCGGTGTCATCTCAACCAACTACTTGTGTCTTCATTTGAGGATATTACTGAAAAACTAGCTGATCGTAGCGTTTTGGCCTTTCTGATGGTGCCGATAATTTTGCTTTCTAGCCATGCATGTGTAGGACCAGTTAAGATCCGGTTACACCAATAAAGGGTGTAAACGGGGACAGTTGAATCGTTAATGTACCGCGGTCCACGTCAGGTTTTCAGTGTAAGATCCTTACACACCAATAAGGTGGTAAACGGGGACAGGGTATATAGTTAACATGTAGCGCGGCCCAAGTCAGGTTTTTTAACCGAGCTTAAAGTACATAGCCAAGATGCCCATATCTTGACAATTGTCAATGGGTCCTCCAAAATGGGCGGAAAAATACCACCAGCAATCAGTCAGCAAAGAATTGATCCCTAAAAAGGTACGTATAGAGCAAGCTCTAGCTCTTTGCGTATGGTACTTACTTCAAATATATGTAGGGGTCCTTTTAAGAGTTATAGTTTTCCTATATATACTTGGATATATAAGGGACTATTTAAACTCAAACATATGCGATCATTTTCGGGACATTTTATATAAGGAACTGGGGCCCACACTTTGTAGATTTATGGGGCCCATTCTCGAGGAGCCAAGCTGTCAAGTTGCCGACTTTGAGATAGTTCTGTTACATAGTTTGCCAATAATAATTGAGAACATTAATCATCATATGTATGTGATCAAGTATCCGGATGAGAACTTGGACACGTCTGCGTTGAGAAATATTGTTTAACCAAGATGAGGTGTCAAGCCGCACGTGCAGGCTCCACATAAAATAAGATGGACAAGTAAATTTTATAAGATACTTATTCATATATATTCTGAAGAATGAAACCCACTCTATTATTATAATGCACAAATATAAAGTCATCCTCAAATTTAAGTATTAAAATGAGATAAATATATACAAAGACAAGTTCATTCTCAGATTAGCTAGTCAATACAAGACAATCTCACAGTCCTCATGAAGTGATTTAGTATTCTTGAGGTATTAATAATTAGGGCATCTTAGATCAACGAAACTTGCTGTACGTGTTCAATCTTTAGTCTCAAAAGGCAATTATTCTAACTAGGCCAATCTCACAAGCCGACCTAATCATCGGTAGGAGTGTAATGAGCCGATATGTTAGGTGAGTAACTCGATACTCGACTCGATAAAAACTCGACTCAACTCATTTATTAGATAAATGAATCGAGTTTGAACATATGTGAGTTGGGCTCGATTATACTCGTGAACAACTCATTTAAGTATTCGTTAAGAGCTCGATTAAGTACTCGTTAAGAATTCGTTTAAATATACGTTAACTATTTATTTAAATATTTGTTATTAAAATAAGTGTTAACTTGTTATTTTTATAGAGTTGTTATTAAAATGTATAATGTTTATGAGGATTTAAATATAAAAGACTAAATATTAGAGGATACATGCACAAATCATATAACTAAGTATACGTAGACAATCTAATTTTAATAAAATGAATAGAAAAAGGGCATATGTACAAAATGGGGTTGAAGGTTTGCAGGCATCGCGGCTCTTCATCGTCTTCCTCCCGACGTGCCTATGTAGGTGGGACTCGACAGGGCTGCCAGCCAAGGGGCACCACCATCGGCCCCTCGAAGTCCTTGGTGATCACCGTGGATCCTCTGCCAGTACTAGACGAAGCTCCTAGCGATGGCGCAGACAGTCGGCCAATGCCGGAAGGAGTGTCTATGTAGCGTACTGGTGCAGCCAAGCAGCATGGCCATCATCCCCCGGAGTCACCGGCGACCGCTGTGGACACTCCGCTAATGCCGAACGGTGCTCCCAGCGACAGTGATGGTGGCCTTGGAGCTTCCCTCCTCAACGGTAGACACCATGACCTTGGAGCTTCCCTCCTCGATGGCAGACACCAGGCCTTGGAGCTTCCCTCCACAGCAATAGCCTTGGAGCTTCCCTAGCTCCCCGATGCTTCTTGACAATGCCAGATGCCCCGCGGTGCTAGTGGTGGCTTTCTCCGACGTCCGACTGCCCACCCCCTATAAACCCCACTTGCACAAGGCTGGACCCAGCTTCATTGCCTTGTTTAGTCCCATATTGGTTGTGCCAAAGTCTTGTGGGACTAGGTTGCCTATAAAGTGCCCCTTTCACCACGTGTCTTATTTGTGTTTGGACCTTTTGACCTTCTAATAAAAAGGAAAGTCCTCTCGGGTATTAGGAGGAAGATTAAAGTGTTTGTTTAAAAAATTAAAAATTATTTATTCTGAGTTCTTATTTGAACTCAAATTCGAACTCGTTTACGAGCTCGATTATATAAACGAGTTGAGTTTGAGTTTAAAGAATTTGAACTCGTTCATGAGCTCAATTATATAAACGAGATGTTCAATGAGTTGAGTTGGAGTTTAAAAATTTTGTAATGAGCCTAATTCGAGCAACAATCAGAGAAGCTCGACGAGATTCAAGCCGAGTTCGAGTTCATCAAATATGAACGAGTTCGAGTTTGAGCATTATTTCGGATCGGCTCGGTTCGTTTACACCTCTAATCACTGAACCTTGCAAACCAACCTTAACAAAAGGGAAAATAAATAAGCCAATTAGATCAGCTGGGGATTGCATCAAGAATTTGGCTTTAAGGCACCACGAGAGTAGAGAAGATTCCCATTAATTTTTCTGATGTTTTTCATAATATATAGATTAGTCCAAAGTTTTGTATTCTTTAAGACCTCTCTTGATAATTAACAAATTAAAGATGAAATCCAACTATTGTCCTCTCTCAAAAGCTGCTCCTGATTTGCTTCTGAAGGAGATAGAAAAGCAAGCTAGCTAGCTAGGGCAGACTTTGTTAAAATGACACGAGGCATGCCCAGACCCTCTCACCCATGCACACCATGCCCCTCTAAGAAAGATGTTAATATAGGCGAGTGTAGAAATCAGCTCGGTTCAAGGGGATGGGGGATAAGATTTCATATATATGACGGATTTGCCTATTCTGGCCGACGTAACTTTGTGTCATGCATGCAGGGTCCCTCATGGATGGCATGTGAGATCCCCTAATAATATATATATAATATATATATAATAATATATATATATATATATATATTGCGCCCATCTCAGATTGCTTCCTTAAATTTCCTTTTATCATTACCCCAATTTTCGACATGTACTGCTGGCCAGGTGGATTACCATGCACGAACCCAACAATTACTTGAGACAAATTTTTTATTACGAATTGACGTAGTACAGTGATAATTAATAGATCTGCACGAAATTGGAGAATTTGAGGTTCAAATCTTACGTCACATTAACAACGTCTCTTTTTTTTTCAAGGTTGCTAGCTAAACCCTGACTTATTCGAGACAATTGCCAACTAATTATGCGTGACAAGTCCTATGGAAGTTAGTGGCTACATTAAACATCATAAATATCACACCTGTTTAGTGGCTTCAGTTCTAAAGCATGATTGATGCACTGGTGAACCAAGTATGGACTTGCCCAAAGATGAATATTAATCAAAATAACTAGGCAAGACCAGAAGCCAACCTGCAGCCTTGTTATGAGATGATTTGACAATAACAATAAGGATCTATATATCTCATGTTGTAATTACACATAATTCTGATGGCTTGTGTGAGACACCAGTTGCGCGCGGAAATAGTGTGAAAGCTTTGTACTTAGGGTCTGTTTGGTTACTTGAAAATTATATTTATAAAAAATAAAAAATTGTTGGGTTGAGTGTTTATTTACACTATTTCCCTCCTATTTTGATGATGACAAGAAGTGTTTTCAAAAGCAATTCAAATGAAACATGTCAAATTTATCATACCTGAAATCAATGTCAAAAAGCATGTTTTAAATCACAGTTATCATTTATATTCATGATAAATCTTTTATCTAATGATACATGTGTTGTACATTTCAGGAACAATTTTTTCTATGAAAGTGTGTCGACACACCTCTCATGGTGTCGACACAAGGCCTCAGGTCCCAAGGCAAAAAATAGACAATTTGCCAAAGTGTGTCGACACAAGCCAGATTGTGTGTCGACACGAGTTGGCCAATCCAAAAAAAGCAACTCAGGTCGACACCATTGCAGATCAGTCGACACTAGACCCAGTTCCCAGAACAGCCACTTGAAGAATTGGGACAGGAGGTCGACACACTCTCAGAGCAGGTCGACACAGGACACCTTCCAGAAGATCAAGCTGTCAACTTCCAGACAAGTGTGTCGACACTAGTTGGGTTGTGTGTCGACACCAAAGGTCTACCAGAGACCATGCTTCAGCCTTCACTCAGTGTGTCGACACAGCCACCAGGGCAGGTCGACACACTCCATCAAGATTCCAACTTATCTGTATTGCTTGCCACGTGTCCTTCTAGGCGATCAGAATCTTCCTAGGAACGTGTGCCCTTGTACCCCAAAAGGGTATCTTGGAATCCTAAGG
The DNA here is from genome assembly GCA_014218235.1 of Colocasia esculenta. Lineage (NCBI taxonomy): Eukaryota > Viridiplantae > Streptophyta > Magnoliopsida > Alismatales > Araceae > Colocasia > Colocasia esculenta. The sequence continues at coordinate 33,157,385 of CM024754.1, forward strand.
CTATAAAAGGTCTTTTCGGCCAGCCTTCACATCAGTGAAGTGACCCAACTCTCTTAGAGCCTCCAAAAG
>CM024754.1:33157553-33376353 GCA_014218235.1 Colocasia esculenta
TGCAACGACCCACTTCCACCCGGTACGTTTATACCAACCCACATCGGATGAGAGCAAGCCGCTGCAGGGGAGAATCCCCAACAAGTAACAAAAGAGCTGAGATATACACAAATAGAATTAAATAAATGCAACGGAACTTAATAAATCTTATTCCATCAACTTTTAAATCCACATACCACAGTCTGCATAGTTCAACAAAAGATAACATAAGTGCAAAATGTTCCAAATACATAGCCGACTCCAAGTACATTGAATCAAAACTAAAATTTCAATTGTAGCTTTACATACTATGAAGGTAAATTACAGTCTTCAATCACTTAGTCCAATTCTACTTCAAGTCTTGCTAGCTTCTCCGCTACAATTTCTGAAATGTTTAGCAAGAATGAGTCTACGCCAATAGACTCAGCAAGTAACTTAAGATTCAATACATACATATTTTCTAACAATTTAACACAATAGAATTTCAGCAATTAAATCTTACATGCTTATGCCATAACAAGTTATTTCACATGAAATGGTATTAAACGACTATCCTAACACACGTAAAACATAATCTAACAAGATTTCTAATAACATGGTGTCATATCATAAGTACAAATACACATTCACTACCTTCACACTTTACTCATATCATTGTAAACTTCATAACTAAGTCATGGAAAACATATACAGATAGGTTGCACTCCTAGCATGATTTCTAACTCACTTGGCATGCAATTATAACAATTTACTTCAACTTTAGCTTGCTGATTTTTATATAAAGTCTATGACATTCATATTACCCTTGCATGGGGATCACTTGTAACTATCCAATATGATACTAAACACATGGGCATCCAATCATTCAAATTCCATGAATATGAAAGCCTATACTTACATTTTGGTACTAATAGTAACATCACTTTTCGCAATTTGACAAGTTATACATAAACACATACACACACACATTTGTACACATCAATAACAATTTATCAATCAACACTATTGTCATTTACACTTATGCTATTTCTCATTACACATAACATATGATGGACCTTGGCTTTCACATACACTCACTTTGTTCTATCACACAATACTCACACATTTGCCATTAATTCCTCTTCCACTTTCACACACTTCTTATCACTTCACTTTTGCACATAACATGTGCCACATTTACACATATCTTGCACATACCTTGTGCTATTGAACACATGTCACTTTTCACATCACTTATGGTTATTTTCACTTAATGCCAAGACACAGCCCAAACCACCATTTAGATGTCTCATAACACACACTTGGTCACATTCGCTTACTTAATCACCGGCGCCGAGTGATAAGTCTTAGTCTCTGCAGAAAACGGAGAAAGCACTTCCCACCATTACCAGTGGAACTTGTCCACCTCCGGATTTTACAAGACCTTTGCCAGGTGTACACTTTATCAAGACCCTTTCCTAGGTGTAACACTTTGAGCTTTCCCGTAGGGGCACCACTACGTACAGCTCCAAGCATCTAAGGTGGCAGTGTCTTATGGGCATATTTGTTTATCTTGTCACATTAACGTTTACACACACTACCACTTTTCTCTCACGTCTCACGCACACACACTCATGCAAAATTCACACAAATAAGTCCTCATTCACTAATTTTTAACTTCACTGTTGCAACTACAAATAATCATAATACAGATATCACTATACTGAAATCTACTGAATCACATCAAGTCAAAATTTCATGCTCACATAGTCATTTTTCTCATAAAAATACATAACAATGCTCACTGTCATCAGAATAATATGAGATTTTAACCACAGACAATTTTAAGGTTTATAATCGTACATACAAATTTTTAGATTTTCTGAGTCATATTACATTTACAGAAATTAAAACATTATGTTTCATGCTATTCATAATTCACTTAACATGGAACATAAACATGAACCTCAGATTTAACCATTCAAAACTCTAATCCTAACATAATCATCATCACAGAATTTTCCCTTGATTTATTGCACAGCACACAATTTAATGTAAATTTACAATTTTTATGCATGTCTTTCATTTCCAAAACAGAAATTTCAGTAAATCCCACAGTCATGGAAAATTCTCAAAATTTCAGGGCATGGCCTGATACATATACGCATGGTATAGAAAAATCTAGGGCATTAAATTCTCAGGAATAGATAGACAGTATGAACATGCATAATCCATCTTTTCCAACATGTATTTCAATAATCAAAAGAATTCATGTCATCCACAGAAATGCAGAAATTCACACACACACACACATATTTTACTTTTACTAGCATATAGGATTTACACTATATCCTCATGGCGAAAACATATCGAAAATAGTCATCTACCAGGAAGAAAAGCTCAGGTTCTATCCTGAAGAACTCGGCGGCAACCTCTGGCCGTTCAAGAGTTTTGACGGCATGATCGCTGGACGCCTATGGGAGATCTTGGCGTCAATGGTATGACGCCAAGTCCTGTCTGTGCAACAGCACAGACCGAACCCCAAATACTCAGTGAAAAGGAGGGTCCAGGACACGATTTAAAATCCACAAAATTACTGGGACCTAGGGAACATGTTGGGATTGAGATCTATGGGTTACTTGCCTCTAAATAAATCTCACAAGATCGGAATAAGCTGATGAAGCCCTTCTCGGCCTTGCCAAAAAGTGATCACAAACTCCTTCGATCCTCTTCTCCTGTCGATGTAGATGGCACCTCGGGGCTGGAAGCTCTTTTGGATGTATTGGCCGCCTCCCAGACGTAGCAGCTCCTTGGTTCTCCTCCACTCGACGGATCAGAGCTCCTTAAGATCAGCTTTTCTGCATCTCGGTCCAAGGGTTCACCAAATATCAAAGCTTCCTCCTCGATCTAGGCTGGGTATTTCATAGTTTAGGGTCTGGGGATGCTTCTTGGGTTGCTGTACTACTCTCCCATCTTCATGGATCTCTCAGAAGGTCTCCAAATCGCCGGATCAAAGCTTGGGAAGGTCAGGTTTTCCTCTAGTTTTCTCACAGCTAGATTTCCTGGCCAAGAGACAAAAGCAATCCCTCCAGCTGCTGAGGGGTGTTCCTATATAGATCTAGGCTTGGGGCATGTGGGCAGGGTCTGATGTGAGTTTGAGAGCCGTTGGGGGACATCTCCCCCAACAGTGAGCTTGCTTGCCCCGAAAATTCTGGGTCTGCAACGCCAGAAAATTAGGGATATTGGCGTCCACATCCATGGACGGCTACCTTGGGGTTGGCGTCAGTCGATATGGACGCTTACATATAATGGGCGTCCATCCATGTTGACGCCAAGACATTCTTCTGCCAGAACTTAAAAACATGCAGAACCATGCTTAATCCACACATATATGCACATGAAACCCATGTGGTATGGTGTATACACCATTACACCGGGTAACCATCCAATAGTTAATACTAATCCTATACATACATACATAGGCAAATCAAGATAATAATAATACACACATAAATATCTACACACGCATACAACATCTAAGGTATAACATGTATCTTACTACACTTATGAACAACGTTTACAACCAAATATATCCATGCATACCTAATATACCAAGTGTTACATATGTAAATTAAGTACGCAATTATCACATGCATATGATAATCTACATACGTACATACACGTATGCACTTCATATATTCGCACACAATATTCATGAAATGGGCAATATAAGGTATACTTCAATATTTAGGTAGCACCTGCATAGTATTTAAATAGATACTTATACTCAAAATTAGTCAATTACTTATCTCACGATAATGGTATAACATCCCGCATATACCCATGCAAAATTTATATCTATAATATGCACCATTTTCATGCACGCCCTTTATGCAAGAACAAGTAAACAACATATTCATAAAATATAAGCGGGAACAGAAAATTCGGGGCCTTACACCCTCTCCCCCTTAAAGAGATCTTCGTCCTCGAAGATCGGATCACGTACCCTTGATGACATCTTGTTGCTGCTTCTAGTCCACTTAGGCCGGTGCCTAATTTCCTACCGGTGGCTTCCTTACTACTGGAACATTTCGGGAAACAAACCTCTTCTTCTGATTTGGACAGTCTTTAATCCGATGATTTTTGCTACCACACTTGAGACATCTTCCTAACCTCATCCAACATACGTCTCCACCGTGGCGCTTGCCACAATGCACACATGCGGGCTTCTCATTGCGGCCAAAACTACTGACTGAAGGGTTGATTCTATGGGGCCATAGTTGGTTGCTGTCTTTTCATGAGCTTCCTCATCTTCTCTTTTGCCGTTGAAATGGTTCTGGTAACATTTCTAATCTTGCTTTCTTCTCTGCCAAGTACAACTCCATTTCACTCTCTTGTTTGCATGCCGCACTAAGAGCTACATCCATAGTTCCAAGATCAAACGCTACCAGCCTGGCTCTCATTGACGGTCTAAGCCCCATTACAAACTTTCTTGCCTTGCGCCTCTCGTCGACAACTACGTGGGGTGCAAATCTAGACAACTCTGTAAATCTAGCCTCATACTCCAAAACTGTCATTGATCCCTGAGTCAATGCTAAGAATTCCTGCTCCATTTTGTCCCGTATATGCTCAGGAACATACTTGGCCTGAAACGTCCTTACGAAATCTTCCCAAGTAATCTCTAGCTCCACTCCCTCAAACCGCGTACGAAGAACGAAGACCACCACACATCCGCTCTCTCCTGAAGCATGTATGACGCCCCTACGGATCTTGTCATCCTCTGCACACTGATGCTCTAAATATCTTTTCGATTTCCTCCCGAGCCATTTCTGCAACCAACGGCTCACTCTCCCCCTAAAAGAGGGTGGAGCCATCCTCTTGAACCTCTCCATGACTGTCACAACCTCCTAAACCACGGTCCTGTTGAGCTGGTACTGGACCTGAGCCTCAACTGAGTTTGGAAACCGCTTGTGTTTGTGCTTGAGTCTGTATCTTGCACAATCCCTTGCATGACTGTACCATAATCGCCAGGGGTGGCAGGGCGATCCTTGAGGTGCTGGTACTTCATGCGCTCTCCATCAGTCCTACCTCAACTCTTCATCCTGAGTAGGTAAGCTCGAACGTCGAACCTCTCAGGCCATTGCTACAAAACAACATCAAGTTAAACTCCATTTATCTCTATACTTTACATGTTATCATGTAATTATCTTACTATTTTCTAGCACTATCTTAATTATTCCTTGGATCGGCTATCCACTACAAGGACTTAGAGATGTGATTTAGTTGATGGCTATTTATGTATAAGCTCAACCCAACACCGCTCTGATACCATCTCTGCAACGACCCACTTCCACCCGGTACGGTTATACCAACCCACATCGGATGAGAGCAACCCTACAGGGGAGATACCCCAACAGTAACAAAAGAGCTGGATATACACAAATAGAATTAAATAAATGCAACGGAAACTAAATAAATCTTATTCCATCAACTTTTAAAATCCACATACCACAGTCTGCATAGTTCAACAAAAGATAACATAGTGCAAAATGTTCCAAATACATAGCCGACTCCAAGTACATTGAATCAAAACTAAAATTTCAATTGTAGCTTTACATACTATGAAAGGTAATTACAAGTCTTCAATCACTTAGTCCAATTCTACTTCAAGTCTTGCTAGCTTCTCCGCTACAATTTCCTGAAATGTTTAGCATCAAGAATGATCTACGCATAGACTCAGCAAGTAACTTAAGATTCATACATACATATTTTCTAACGTTTATTAACCAATAGAATTTCAGCAATTCAGCATTACAATCTATGCTTATGCCATACAAGTTATTTCACATGAATGGTATTAAACGACTATCCTAACACACGTAAAATATAATCTAACAAGATTCTAATAACATGGTGTCATTATCATAAGTACAAATACACATTCACCTACCTTCACACTTTACTCATATCATGTAACTTCATAACTAAGTCATGAAAACATATACAGATAGGTTGCACTCCTACATGATTTCTAACTCACTTGCAGCATTATAACATTTACTTCACTTTAGCTTGCTGATTTTTATATAAGTCTATGACATTCATATTACCCTTGCATGGGGATCACTTTGTACTATCCATATGATACTAAACACATGTGCATCCAATCATTCAAATTCCATGAATATGAAAGCATATACTTACATTTTGGTACTAATAGTAACATCACTTTTCGCAATTTGACAAGTTATACATAACACATACACACACACATTTGTACACATCAATAACCAATTTATCAATCACACTATTGTCATTTACACTTATGGATTTTCTCATTACACATAACCATATGCCCTTGCTTTCACATACACTCACTTTGTTCTATCACACAATACTCATACACATTTGCCATTAATTCCTCTTCCACTTTCACCCACTTCTTTATCCTTCACTTTTGCACATAACATGTGCCACATTTACACATATCTTGCACATACCTTGTGCTATTGAACACATGTCACTTTTCACATCACACTTATGGTTATTTTCACTTAATGCAAGACACAGCCCAAACCACCATTTAGATGTCTCATAACACACACTTGGTCACATTCGCTTACTTAATCACCGGCGCAGTGATAAGTCTTATCTCTGCAGAAACCGGAGAAAGCACTTCCCACCATTACCAGTGGAACTTGTCCACCTCCAGGATTTTACAAGACCCTTTGCCAGGGTGTACACTTTATCAAGACCCTTTCCTAGGGGTAACACTTTGAGCTTTCCCGTAGGGCACCACTACCGTACAGCTCCAAGCATCTAAGGTGGCAGTGTCTTATGGGCATATTTGTTTATCTTGTCACATTAATCGTTTACACACACTACCACTTGTTCTCTCACATCTCTCACGCACACACACTCATGCAAAATTCACACACACATAAGTCCTCATTCACTGATTTTTAACTTCACTGTTGCAACTACCAAATATCATAATACAGATATCACTATACTGAAATCTACTGATCACATCAACAAGTCAAAATTTTCATGCTCACATAGTCATTTTTCTCATTAAAATACATAACAATGCTCACTGTCATCAGAATAATATGAGATTTTAACCACAGACAATTTTAAGGTTTATAATCGTACATACAAATTTCAGATTTTTCTGAGTCATATTACATTTACAGAAATTAAAACATTATGTTTCATGCTATTCATAAATTCACTTTAACATGGAACATAACATGACCTCAGATTTAACCATTCAAAACTCTAATCCTAACATAATCATCATCACAGAAATTTTCCTTGATTTATTGCACAGCACACAAATTTAATGTAAATTTTACAATTTTTATGCATGTCTTTCATTTCCAAAACAGAAATTTCAGTAAATCCCACAGTCATGGAAAATTTCTCAAATTTCAGGGCATGGCCTGATACATATACACATGGTATAGAAAAATCTAGGGCATTAAATTCTCAGGAATTAGATAGACAGTAGATGAACATGCATAAATCCATCTTTTCCAACATGTATTTCAATAATCAAAAAATTCATGTCATCCACAGAAAATGCAGAAATTTCCACACACACCCCAATTACCTATTTACATAGCATATAGGATTTACACTATATCCTCATGGCGAAAACATATCGAAAATAGTCATCTACCAGGAAGAACAGCTCACTGTTCTATCCTGAAGAACTCGGCGGGCAACCTCTGGCCGTTCAAGAGTTTTGACGGCATGATCGCTGGACGCCTATGGGAGATCTTGGCGTCATGGTATAACGCCAATTTCCGTCTGTGCAACAGCACAGACCGACCCCCAAATACTCCTGAAAAGGGGGTCCAGGACACGATTTAAAAATCCACAAAAATTACTGGACCTAGGGACATGTATGGGATGAGATCTATGGGTTACTTGCCTCTAAATTAAATCTACAAGATCGGAATAAGCTGATGAAGCCCTTCTCGGCCTTGCCAAAAAGGTGATCAGAAACTCCTTCGATCCTCTTCTCCTGTCGATGTAGATGGCACCACCCGGGCTGAAGCTCTTCTTGGATGTATGGCCGCCTCCCAGACGTAGCAGCTCCTTGGTTTCCTCCTCCACTCGACGGATCAGAGCTCCTTAAGATCAGCTTTTCTGCATCTCGGGTCCAAGGTTTCACCAAATATCAAAGCTTCCTCCTCGATCTAGGCTGGGTATTTTCATAGGTTTAGGGTCTGGGGAGCTTCTTGGGTCTGTACTACTCTCTCCCATCTTCATGATCTCTCAGAAGGTCTCCAAATCGCCGGATCAAAGCTTGGGAAGGTCAGGTTTTCCTCTAGTTTTCTCACAGCTAGATTTTCCTGGCCAAGAGACAAAAGCAATCCCTCCAGCTGCTGAGGGGTGTTCCTATATAGATCTAGGCTTGGGGCATGCGTGGGCAGGTCTGATGTGAGTTGAGAGCCGTTGGGGGACATCTCCCCAACCAGTGAGCTTGCTTGCCCCGGAAATTCTGGTCTGCAACGCACAGAAAATTTAGGGATATTGGCGTCCACATCCATGGACGGCTACCTTGGGTTTGCGTCAGTCGATATGGACGCTTACATATAATGGGCGTCCATCCATGTTGACGCCAAGACATTCTTCTGCCAGAACTTAAAAACATGAACCATGCTTAATCCACACATATATTAACCGGGTAACCATCCAATAGTTAATACTAATCCTATACATACATACATAGGCAAATCAAGATAATAATAATACACACATAAATATCTACACACGCATACAACATCTAAGGTATAACATGTATCTTACTACACTTATGAACAACGTTTACAACCAAATATACTCATGCATACCTAATTATACCAAGGTGTTACATATGTAAAATTAAGTACGCAATTATCACATGCATATGATAATCTACATACGTACATACACGTATGCACTTCATATATCGCACACAATATTCATGAAATGGGCAATATAAGGTATACTTCAATATTTAGGTAGCACCTGCATAGTATTTAAATAGATACTTTATACTCAAAATTAGTCAATTACTTATCTTCACGATAATGGTATACATCCTCGCATATACCCATGCAAAATTTATATCTATAATATGCACCATTTTCATGCACGCCCTTATGCAAGAACAAGTAAACAACATATTCATAAAATATAAGCGGGAACAGAAAATTCGGGGCCTTACATATCTCCCATTTCACAAGTCTTCCCTAATCCAGTCAACCCATTTGTAATGTCTGTGAATCGACTGAACATCTGGGTTATAGATTCTCCCGCTGCATCTGGAACCTCTCATATTGTGTTACCAGAATGTCTATCCTGGTTTCCTTGACCTTGTCTGTGCCTTCATAAGTGATTCTCAATTTTCCCACATCTCCATAGCGGATTTGCAGGCTGATACTCTATTGAATTCCTTTTTGCTGAGGGCACATCATAGAATGCTTTTAGCCTTACAGTTTAAGGAAATCTTCTTCCTGTCATCATCTGTCCATTTTGCTTTTTCGTTGGCGACTAGGAGATCGCCTTCTTCAACTATTGACCATATCTGAAAGTCATGACCTTGTAGAAAATACTCCATTCTTGTTTTCCAGTAAGCGTAGTCTTCTCCATCGAACAGTGGTGGTCGGTTGACAGACTGACCTTCATTATGACTATGGGCTGCCATGGATCTTTACTCTTCAGATCGTTGGATCTTCTTCTTGTCGAAGAGACTCGCTCTGATACCACTTGTTGCCCCAGTTGACGAGCCCAGAGGGGGGGGGGGGGTGAATGGGTCTTTAAAATTTATTTACCTAATACCTGTACTTAAAACATGCATACAAAAATATTCTTCTATGAAGGTTAGTGAAGGTTAGTGTAAAAACAACAAACACACAAAAATCAATCACACAACGCAAGGAATTATCCTGGTTCGGACCTCCTCTCCTTAGGAGTCCTACGTCCAGTCCCTGACCAACAACTCAGGATTTCACTATCTAGGGTACAGTCCCCCTATGGACACTACAGCACCCAGCTCAGCTGGTCTTCTCTTCACAACCCGAAGGGAACAACACCCTGGTACCCACCAGGTCTTCCTTCTAAACGAAGGGAACACCACCACCCTGGATATCACCAGGTCTTCCTTCCTACAGAAGGGAACAAGGCACAGAATGAAATGAAGGGGTGCCCCTAGATCAAGCTAATAGAACAAGTGCTTGACCCGAAGCAAGAACCAAGAAGAACAAGATGTGCAGGACAGTGTCTTCTTAGTACAAAGGCTCTCTATCACAGAATCTACACAGAACGCAGAGAGCAAAGAGCTGAAGCTAATGGGAATGAGGCTAGGCTCTTTTCTGGAGAACTCGCAGAGAACTTGAACACAGTTGCTTGGAAGCGATGTCTCTAAAAGTTATCATCTCTGGAGTTTCACTCTTGCTTATATATATCTCTTGTTTGAAATTTGAACGTTGAGAAGTCCGTTGTCTCTACGCTTTGTTTACGTTAGACTGCTTGACACTTGGAAGCTTCCAGTCAACAGTCTTTTATCCATTTGTGCACACAAAGAGATAGGATCTTCTAGCGTCTATATGGTCCAACGTTGTATGACAGAATGTCTTCAGGGACCTGCACACATTTCAAGCTTTCATAGGAGACAACTTGGCTGTCTCTTGTTGTCAGTTAACGTTAGGGCAAGAGTTCATAGAAATAGTAATGCCATTTTGCTGTATCTAAAAGATGCATATAGAGTAAGCACGATAATGGACGATATTGTCTGCATGCATGCAGAGATACGTTCAGTCTTCATTAATGCACAGATGTCAGAAAGATATGTGCGAAGACTTTGACTATTCAACGCTGTTAAATATCAAGTCGTTATAAACATAAAATCGATGCATTCATGACTTATGAAATCGTTATGCACTAACCGCCAAATCGTTGTAACTTAGCATCAAATCGTTATGTTTCTACCAAAGAATCGTTATGATCAAGACGATATAATCAAATCATTATGAGTTACAAGAAAATCGTTGTGATCGATAAAGAAATCGTTGTAGAAGGCAAATCATTGTGTTCATTAAGGAAATCGTTATGAACACGTAAGAAATCGTTGCACAAAGCAAATCGTTATGATTACTAAAGAAGTCGATGCGCGAAGCAAATCGTTATGACGTCTTAAGAAATCATTGTGATGAGCAAATCGTTACGACTACTTAAGAAATCGTTGCGATGACCAAATCGTTATGACGTCATAAGGAATCGTTGTGATGAGCAAATCGTTACGACGACTTAAGAAATCGTTGCGATGAGAAAATCGTTACGACGACTTAAGAAATCGTTGTGATGAACAAATCGTTACAATGACTTAAGGAATCGTTGCGATGAGCAAATCGTTACGATGACTAAATGAATCATTACGATGAGCAAATCGTTACGATGACTAAAGAAATCGTTGCGATGAGCAAATCGTTACGATGACTAAAGGAATCGTTGCGATGAGCAAATCATTACGATGACTAAAGGAATCGTTATGATGAGCAAATCGTTACGATGACTAAAGAAATCGTTGCGATGAGCAAATCGTTACGATGACTAAAGGAATCGTTGCAATGAGCAAATCGTTACGATGACTGACTAAAGGAATCGTTGCGAATGAGCAAATCGTTACGATGACTAAAGGAATCGTTACGATGAGCAAATCGTTACGATGACTAAAGAAATCGTTGCGATGAGAAAATCGTTACGATGACTAAATGAATCGTTGCGATTAGAAAATCGTTACGATGACTAAAGGAATCGTTGCGATGAGCAAATCGTTACGATGACTAAAGGAATCGTTGCGATGAGCAAATCGTTACGATGACTAAAGGAATCGTTGCGATGAGCAAATCGTTACGATGACTAAAGGAATCGTTACGATGAGCAAATCGTTACGATGACTAAATGAATCGTTGCGATGAGCAAATCGTTACGATGACTAAAGAAATCGTTGCGATGAGCAAATCGTTACGATGACTAAAGAAATCGTTGCGATGAGCAAATCGTTACGGGAACGATTTCTGTTTAAATCTAAACGATGTTTCAGGTTTATGAGGAAATCATTAAGGCACTTATGAAATCTTTACAGTTCTATTGAAATCGTTGTAGCATAAGGAAAGTCGATGTGGACTTAGAGAAATTTCATGCTGAACTTAATATTGCTTCAGAAAGGTAATACTTACCAAATTTGCTTGATTTTCCTGTAGTATTTCCTGTGCTCAAGACTTATGGAATATGTGTTAGTAATCTTTGACATGGTTTTGTTAATCACCAAAATAAATATATAATTAATTAAAATTACATGGGGACAGACTGATCATCAGTTAGTTGCACCGTATGTTTCTAGTAGTGTGAGTGTGTGATCGCTTGTACTAGGTGACTTGAGAGCTATGTTTTGCAAGTCCTCGGGATATGCCCCCTTAAGGATTGCACTTTTCTTAGGACCTGTACTTTTATTTAGGACATGTTGTATATATTTCCTTTGTTTTAATGTACTAACATCTTATTTTAGCTATTTGAATTCATTGCTTATCTCACTAGATGACTTTTCTAACCTTTTTGGGACTTCGAGTTGGGCACTTGGAGGGCATCCGGGTGTCGAATCCTCGGGTCGTTACTCATGACAAGAAAAGTGGGACGTTAGACTAATAAAGTATGTTAATATTAAGAACTTGACCCATTATAAATAAAGTAGAATGTTAGACTAACAAAGTATATTAGACTAACAAAGTACCTTAATGTAAAACTATGTTCATTACAAGTAAACTGAGACATTAGATTAATGAAGTACATTAGACTAAAAAAGTACGTTAAAAACTATGTTCATTACAAGTAAACTGAAACATTAGATTAATGAAGTACATTAGACTAAAAAAGTACATTAATGTAAGAACTATACCTATGACAAGAAAAGTGGAACATTAAACTAACGAAGTACGTTAATGTTAAGAAACTTTACATGTAGTGGGTATAGTTTATACATACTTCGTGAGTGAAAGTACTTCATTAGTTTAACGTCCCACTTTTCTTGTCATGAGCATAGTTAGTTTTTCTCCTATATATAATAACAATTAACTCATATATTGTCACGTCCTAATAAAAGTCTATTTATCAGGAATGACAGAAATCAGGCTAAAGAAAATAGGACTTGTGTTTTATTCATCTAACATTAACATTTCGGTAGCATAATTACATGGCACTCCTCAATACTGCCTACAAGAGGAGTGGAAAACAGAAAAAACTTGATTACACGTTGTATTTACAATACTAAGAAAGGTAAAAATTGTTGAACTTTTGAAGATGGGATGTTCCACTCAGCACACTCCCCCTTAAGCATTAAGCTCATCTTGATCACCTGAAAAAGTAGGATTATATGAGCTATCTTGTAACGATCCTCTTTATACCAGTACGATTATACCAATCCACGTCGGTACAAAGGGTGCCGTCACAGTGAGACATTTACCTAACACTATATAATAGGTTGAAACGTATATGAATAAAAAGGAAGGTACAATGGAAATAAAATGTAACTCTTATTCCATCATCCTTCAAATATTCCACAATCTATATGGCAAGTAAAGAAATAAAAATGTCCACATTATTACATGTCCAAATGAAATACATTGTCCATAACATTGATTACGTACTATGAAAAAGGAAGTAAAAGTATAGCAATCCTCACAGGTAGAGCTCACGATCGGAGTCGCTCCTCACTATGTCCTCCTCAAGTACGGAGACACCTATCTCATCTGTATGTCAAAGCAAGTATGAGTCTTCTAAAAAGACCCAGTAAACAACCTAAGACACATCCTTACACATATCACATACACATGCTAGTCTTATAATCCATAAGAGAAAAATACATGGTACATGCTTCATTTCAATTTAACAATTATACTTAAACAACCTACACATGCTTTCTATACATGATACATAACATGATTCATGTTGCAAATCACAACTCATGTCAATCATATTCTTAAAATAAGCAAATATCCATGAATAACCTTTAACATGCCTTTTACACATAGTATGTAACATGATTCATGGTTTGTAATTTCTATTCATATCATTTCACAATTTTACACAATTTAATCATGGGAATATGCACATGGTAAATAGCAAACCTAGCATGATATCTAATAATTTTCACATGCATTTATAACACTTATTCACATCTTAAGCTTGCTGTTTTAATATAAAGTTATTACATTCACATGGTATCACATCTCTTCACATGCTAACACATTCACATTATACTATCACATGGATTATATTAAAATATACAACATGATACTAAACATGATATCACAATTAACATAAATCACATTAATACATGTATGACATGAACATATGCATTTTTACCTTGGTTTTCACATGCATTTATTCTCACATTAACATTCACTTTTACTTACACATGATTTCACACAGTTTTCACATAGTTTTCACTTGCACATTCACGTATCACATGTCACATCACTTGCACTTACCACGTGCCACATTCACATGTCACTTTACACATTATTCACATTTTACACTTAATTTGCCGTGGCACATAGTCCGAACCACCATAAGAAGGACACACATACACATACACATATCCGTCACCTAGGCAACACAGTGACGAATCTTGGTACTGCGCAAACCGGGAGAAGCCCTCTCCACCCTAACCAGTGGTACTTGTCCACCTCTAGGATTTCATCCTAATGCCCATAGGATATCACATACACATTGATCCTTCCCATAAGGACTTTACTACAGCACGGATCCACAGCCCTCTATGGTAGCAGTGTCAATCTCGGCACAATTTACACATTATCACTTAATCACATGGTTTACATTATTTACATGCACTATTTAATTCATTCTCATGCACTTTAAACACACACACATGCTTCAGTTTACAGAACATGATATTACTGTTTCACAGTGATAATTAAACTATAATAGAGCCTTAACATGCTGCTAATCACTAAAAATCACATGATTTAATTCAAACACACTTAGCATGGCCTAAATACTCCTTTAAAAGATGAACAGTACTAATAGTTGTCAAAATAGTACCAATTTTTTATCACAGGCTTCTTATATGGAACATGTAATATATCTAAATTTTCAGATTTTTCGTAAGAGTAAAACAAATTTTAATAATTTAAACAATTTTCATGCTAATTTGGCAAATTATTCACTTAAGCATGGTTCACAGAAGAACATTCATATCTAATAGTTCTAAAACCTGAAAACAGTAATCATAACATCATGGAAAATTTTTGAAACCCTAGCATGCAACAATTCCATTTATTCGGAATTAAACATAGTCAAATCATGCTTATTTCCTTAATGCAGAAATTATATTAAATGAAACTATGCACAGAAATTCGACATACCCTCATGATATGACCTACTGACAATACCTGACCAAACTTAAATTTTACAGCATGCACAAACCCCTAAACATTCAAAAATCATAATACAGAGACCAAACATGTAGTTCTGCAGAAGATAGATAAACTTGACGGCAAGGGGGTTGCCGGCAACAAGGGTTAACGACATATGATGTTGCTGTCAACATAAGAACTTGGCGGCACACAAGTGGCCGCCAACCTCCTATCTGCAGAAGTGTGGACAAAACACAATAAACAAGGGGAATTGGATGTTCCAGGACAGAAATAAATTATGTAAAAATCATGAGACCTAAGGGACATGTATAGGGATGTAATCCCTAGATTACTTGCATGTGAAAAAAAATCTCTAATGGTTTAATTAGTCGAAGAAGCTCTCCTCGGTCAAGCCAAGAAGATGCACAAATCTCCTCCCAAAATCGGTCTGTTTGCCGATGTAGATGGATCTCCGGGGTCAGGGAAGATTCCCCAATGCTTGGAGTTTCTCCCAGTCGATGCAGATCGCCAGAAGACCTCCCCAATTCGTCGGATCAAGCTTGCAAAGAGTCATTTTTCTCACATCAAAACCCTAGTTTTTCTCAAGAGCCAAAAAGACCTAATCTGAGCGAAAACTAGGTGTTTTATAGGGCTAATGGGTTAGGGTATGCGTTAGATTGGTTTCCTACCGTTAGAGGTGGGTTTCCTAATCAAGAACACAAGAAACACAGCCGTTTCCAGATCTGAAATTGCAACAAAACTGGAGAAGTAAACGACCACATTGCTGCCGTTAAGAGGAAATCAACGTCCATCGATCTGGACGTCAACAATAAGTTAACGACACATTAGTTGCCGTCAACATGATGTTAACGTCACACTTATTGCCGTTGACTCACTCTTAACGTCAAGATATGTTGACGTTAAGTAGAATTCGGCAGAAACACAGAAAAATCAATAAGCATACATACACATATAAATACCTACAATATGCATTGCATTATCTAAATGCAATATGCATAGAATTAAATAAATACAATATGTACATCAATAATTAAATACTATATACACATCTAAATAAATATATTATATGCACAAAACAAACACACACATATATATATATATATACATATGCACATAAGTAAATAAATAATTATAATATGCACACTTTTAAACAAACATAATGTGAACAAAATTCGAGGGTCTCACACTCTCCCCCTTAAAAAGGATCTTCGTCCTCGAAGATCAGATCACGCACCTCTGGTGACGTCGTTGGTGTCATCTCTAGCTAACACATTCTCCCTGGCCGGTGCTGGTGGTCTTGTTGCTGGCTTCTTTACTGCTGTTGCTGAAACACCTTGTGGAACGAACTTCTTCAGCTTCAGACACTCTTTGATCCGATGGTCTGGACTACCACACTTAAGACATCTTCCTGTCTTTGTCCAACACAAGTTTCCGCCATGACGCTTGCCGCAATGCACACACTCGGGCTTCTCGCTAGCTGTAGAAGCTACTGACTGGGGTGTTGACTTTGCTGGTACTATTACTGGTTGCTGATCTTCCATGAGCTTCTTCATCTTTTTGTTCTGCCGTTGGAACGGTTTTGGTAACCTCTTCCTCTGAGCCTTCTTCTCTTCCTGATACGATTTCATCTTACTCTCCTGCTTGCTCGCTGCACTGAGAGCCTCGTCCAAAGTGCGGGGGTCGAACGCTACAAGTCTAGCTCTCAATGATGGTTTGAGCCCCATCACGAATTCCTTTACCTTGCGCCTCTGCTCATACTCCTTAGCCTGAGCACCATGCCTACCACGGCTCGCCATAGCCTGCAAAACAATTAACTTAGTCGGAATCTAAGTTATTTAATCCTAACCATTTTTTTTAACTATCTTCCATTCATTATTAGTACTTTCTACATAAATGGACAAATTCTATAAAGACTTTGCAATATTGTGAAGATGATAGTTTATTCATGTACAATCTCAACCTTGGGCTCTGATACCAATTTCTGTAACGACCCTCTTTATATCGGTACGATTATAACAATCAACATCGGTACAAAGGGTGCCGTCACAGTGGGACATTTACCCAACACTATACAATAGGTTGAAACGTACATGAATAACAAGGAAGGTACAACGGAAATAAAATGTAACTCTTATTCCATCATCCTTCAAATATTCCACAATCTATATGGCAAGTAAAGAAATAACAATGTCCACATTATTACATGTTCAAATGAAATATATTGTCCATAGGACCATAACATTGATTACGTACTATGAAAAAGGAAGTAAAAGTATAGCAATCTCCACAGGTAGAGCTCACGCTCGGAGTCGCTCCTCACTATGTCCTCCTCAAGTACGGAGACACCTATCTCATCTGTATGTCAAAGCAAGTATGAGTCTTCTAAAAAGACCCAGCAAACAACCTAAGATACATCCTTACACATATCACATACACATGCTAGTCTTATAATTCATAAGAGAAAAATACATGGTACATGCTTCATTTCAATTTAACAATTATACTTAAACAACCTACACATTTTTCTATACATGATACATAACATGATTCATGTTGCAAATCACCACTCATGTCAATCATATTCTTAAAATAAGTAAATATCCATGAATAACCTTTAACATGCCTTTTACACATAGTATGTAACATGATTCATGGTTTGTAATTTCTATTCATATCATTTCACAATTTTACACAATTTAATCATGGGAATATGCACATGGTAAATAGCAAACCTAGCATGATATCTAATAATTTTCACATGCATTTATAACACTTATTCACATCTTAAGCTTGCTGTTTTAATATAAAATTATTACATTCACATGGTATCACATCTCTTCACATGCTAACACATTCACATTATACTATCACATGGATTATATTAAAATATACAACATGATACTAAACATGATATCACAATTAACATAAATCACATTAATACATGTATGACATGAACATATGCATTTTTACCTTAGTTTTCACATGCATTTATTCTCACATTAACATTCACTTTTACATACACATGATTTCACACAGTTTTCACATAGTTTTCACTTGCACATTCACGTATCACATGTCACATCACTTGCACTTACCACGTGCCACATTCACATGTCACTTTACACATTATTCACATTTTACACTTAATTTGCCGTGACACATAGTCTGAACCACCATAAGAAGGACCACATACACATACACATACCCGTCACCTAGGCAACACAGTGACGAATCTTGGTACTGTGCAGACCGAGAGAAGTCCTCTCCACCCTAACCAGTGGTACTTGTCCACCTCTAGGATTTCATCATAATGCCCATAGGATATCACATACACATTGAGCCTTTCCATAGGGACTTTACTACAGTACGGATCCACAGCCCTCTATGGTAGCAGTGTCAATCTCAGCACAATTTACACATTATCACTTAATCACATGGTTTACATTATTCACATGCACTATTTAATTCATTCTCATGCACTTTAACACACACATGCTTCAGTTTACAGAACATGATATTACTGTTTCACAGTGATAATTAAACTATAACAGAGCCTTAACATACTGCTAATCACTGAAAATCACATGATTTAATTCAAACACACTTAGCATGACCTAAATACTCCTTTAAAAGATGAACAGTACTAATAGTTGTCAAAACAGTACCAAATTTTTATCACAGACTTCTTATATGTAACATGTCATATACTTAAATTTTCAGATTTTTTTTGTAAGAGTAAAACAAATTTTAATAATTTAAACAAGTTTCATGCTAATTTGGCAAATTATTCTCTTAAGTATGGTTCACAGAAGAACAGTCATATCTAACAGTTCTAAAACCTGAAAATAGTAATCATAACATCATGGAAAATTTCTGAAACCCTAGCATGCAACAATTCCATTTATTCGGAATTAAACATAGTCAAATCATGCTTATTTCCTTAATATAGAATTATATTAAATGAAACTATGCACAGAAATTTGACATACCCTCATGATATGACCTACTGACAATACCTAACTGAACATAAATTTTACAGCATGCACAGACCCCTAAACATTCGAAAATCATAGTACAGAGACCAAACATGTAGTTCTGCAGAAGGTAGATAAACTTGACGGCAAGGGGGTTGCCGCCAGCAAGGGTTAACGACATACGATGTTGCCGTCAACACAAGAACTTGGCGGCACACAAGTGGCCGCCAACCTCCTGTCTGCAGAAGTGCGAACAGAATGTAATAAACAAGGGGAATTGGAGGTTCCAGGACATGAAATAAATTATGTAAAAATCCTGAGACCTAAGGACATGTATAGGGATGTAATCCCTAGATTACTTGCATGTGAAAAAATTCTCTAATGGTTTAATTAGTCGAAGAAGCTCTCCTCGGCCAAGCCAAGAAGATGCACAAATCTCCTCCCAAAACCGGTCTGTTTGCCGATGTAGATGGATCTCCAGGGTCGGGGAAGATTCCCCAATGCTTGGAGTTTCTCCCAGTCGATGCAGATCGCCAGAAGACCTCCCCAATTTGTCGGATCAAGCTTGCAAAGAGTCATTTTTCTCACAGCATAACCCTAGTTTTCCTCAAGAGCCAAAAAGACCTAATTCGAGCGAAAACTAGGTGTTTTATAGGGCTAATGGGTTAGGGTATGCGTTAGATTGGGTTTCCTACCGTTAGAGGTGGGTTTCCTAATCAAGAACGCAAGAAACACAACCGTTTCCAAATCTAAAACGCAACAAAACTAGAGAAGTAAACAGCCACATTGCTGCCGTTAACAGGAAATCAACGTCCATCGATCTGGACGTCAACAATAAGTCAACGACATATTGGTTGCCGTCAACATGATGTTAACGTCACACTTATTGCCGTTGACTCACTCTAACGTCAAGATATGTTGACGTTAAGCAGAATTTCAGCAGAAACATAGAAAAATCAATAAGCATACATACACATATAAATACTTACAATATGCATTGCATTATCTAAATACAATATGCATAGAATTAAATAAATACAATATGTACATCAATAATTAAATACTATATGCACATCTAAATAAAATATTATATGCATAGAAATAAACATATATATATACATATGCACATAAGTAAATAAATAATTATAATATGCACACTTTTAAATAAACATAATGTGAACAAAATTCGAGGGTCTCACATATCTAGCCCAGTAGGATTCAATTCTTCTAATCATAAAGGATTGAGATGTTCAAAGATCAGATTAAGAAACTTAACTATTGTCAGTACTAAGTATCAAAGATGGTTGGACAAACATGTCAACTAGACAATAAATGTAGAACAGAAGTACTGACTTACGAATACATGGTCAAGATTTCATGATAATATTCATGTTTCGATTCAAATACAAAACTCATGATAGGATAACATGATGACTAATCAAGCTAGTATTTGATGTAATGCCAAGCATCCACAGATCCTTTATCGTTCCGTACAGCCACTAAAGGAATTCGGGTGCTCCTCCCGGAACTGGACCAGCCCCATTTGCACAGGCATATATCTCATTTGAGTCCAAGGACCCAATAATTGTCATCACAAGTCATTCATAAGCAAATGTGGTACACAAGTAATCAAAGCTCTCATATAACCAAAGTTTATGAATTATAGTCAATGATACAAAAGGTTGTAACCATTTAGGAATTAATTGTACTTGGGAGATTTCAAGGAGAATCCAAGTAGGATATGGAAAACAATTGGATGATCTCTCTTACTGATATAGTGGTAGAAACCCAAGAGAATGAAGGAAGCAACTTGCTAAGCTAATAACATGATGTATCAACAGAAGATTGGGCAAGACAAGGTGCTGGAAAGCATGACTGGATAGTGTATGTCGACAGCCAGAGAGTGACTGTCGACAGCTACTGTCTTCTAGAACCAAGTTTCTGGAGTCTGGCCACGGCCTGTCGATAGGCCAAGGTCAGCTGTCGACTGGTATAGGCCATCTGTCGACAGATGAGGGTTATCTGTCGACAGCTACTGGTGTTCTGCACAATCTAGATTCTGGAAGCATGATTCCTGTCGACAGGTGAGTTCTGTCTGTTGACAAGTGCAGTGTAAACTTCTAGAAAACATGCAAAACTAGCACAGGATGCTCTACTAAGTATTCCTATGATACCTACCATGCTTAACAACATCAAAAAGGATCTGGTATACATTTCTAAACACTACTGACATGAAGGGAACAAGGAGTACAATAGGAGTATGTTGTGGCATGGAAATCTAAGGCAAGATAATAACTAGAAGTGCAACACCTTCTGTCGACATTTTCTTGTATTTAATAGGATGAGTTACACAATATGCTTGAACACAACACAAACTTTAGCTAAAACATGGTTACAAGGAATAGAACAAACATTTCTATGGGTGTAGCAACCTGAATTTTTGTGAAAAATAAAAATTTAAATAAAGAATTAAAACCTAGCTAAATGGATATTTAAATAGAGCATTAAATAGAACCCATTAAATGGAAAAGAATAATGGGCTTTGCTTAATGGATCTTCTAGAATTTATTGGGTCAAAATATGAATTTAAAATGGAGAATAATAGGAAAATACCCTAAATTCGTAACTAAAGTATTACTTAAATGGAAAAGAGTTATTTAATACATTAAATAGCTAGTTTGAGTCATAATAGGATTCCTAAACCTACCCTATATGATTTAGCACGAATTTAGATCTCATCCAAGTCTAAATAGGGATTGGAAAGCAAGGAAGGAAGGTTAGAGTTAAGAAATCTCGGAATTTAGAGGAATTAGAGTAGAAATAGGAATGGGAATTCATACTTGCATAAATACACCTCTTAAACTCTCTTGGGCAACCCTAGCTCGTTGCCAAGAGTTGTTGGACGTGGAGAGGAGGCTAAGGAGGAGAGGATTTCGTGGAGAGAAGAAGAGCTTGAAGCTTCTTCCCTTGTTCTTCAAGTTCTAGCCCTAGAAGACAAATCGAGTCAAAGGTAGGCATTCTCACAAGCATAAACCATGAAACTTTTTTGTAGGTTCTTCCTACCCTCTTGAACGAAACCCCCAAGTTTCATATTTTTCCATCCATCCTATCTTTTGTTCTTAATTTTTGAAGAACTGCAAACATGATACCCCGAGATGTCATGTTTAATTCAAATCTCTATGTATACTTGATCCCATGCTACGAAAGTTTTACTGTAGATACTTCATGTTGTTAGGGATCATTTGCCCCTAAAAATCCTAAATTTCATTGAGCATGTTGCCCGAATTAAATCCATCTTGCTCTCTGTGTCTGGTTCTATGTTACTCATTCTTGTTTGTTCTCAAACCATGTTCAAACCATGTTCTCTCTCGAATCCCTATTTATTGGAGGTACCCTTACATGTCTAGTTTAATTTGCAACTGATTTCATGATTTTCGTTGACTATACAATTAGTTATGATTTTCTAAATGACCCTGTATCGAAAGTTAAATATTCTGGTCCGCAATCCAATGTCTGGTCTGACTCCTGTCAGAGTCAGGCGCAGACAACCAGAAGGCGACACCTCGATATGTCGCTTTCTGGGGCCTGATTGCGACAGCCTCCCTGTCGCGACCAAGAAGGCGACAGGTGAGCCGTCGCGTTCTCAGTACCCGATTTGCATGCCCTGTCGCGACCTGTGCAAGACCCTGTCGCGTTCTGCCTGGCCCATGTCGCCATCCTTACAACCCTATGTCGCCTTCACAGGTTTTTGATGAAAACCCATAAAAAAATAAAATAAAATATTTTGTCACGTTCTAAATAATTCTTACGCCTTCTTACGGTTATACCCCCAGTAAAAACCCTACTTAAAAATGGTGCTATATTGAATGATTTAAAATACATGTTCACGACTTATTTCTATCTATGATTTCTCTTGCACTTGCACACACTTGAACCATCCATATATGGCTGAAATCTTGCAGAAAATATCTCATAATGTATTTGGTAATTTATTGAAATGAAGTACATTAATTTCCCTATTTGAAAGGACTTGTATTTATTTCTCGCGTTGTTTATGTACCGATATCGACGCTCCACTGTCCTAGAATTCCTCTAGAACGTCGAGCACCTGTTTTATATACACACTTTACTTGACTTGTGGTGAACTCTCCGTCGGATATTCCTTTCGCCGGACTAGTGAACTCTTGCACAAGGCCTCCGTAAGTCTCCTCTGATCATGGATTCCCACATGGTCGACGAGCCGGTTGTACCCTAACACCTATGATACCCTTTAGGGATCATTATGATCCAAACGGCTATCAGAAGTTCACTCTTACCTTGAATCATGTCGACCCTCTGGACTTGTGCATAACATGGCCAGTGGGAAGATCGTGAATTCCACCTGACTGCCAATACGACGTGCGCTTGTTGTGCAACTGTTACTATCGCCTGTTTACTCGTCGTATTACGTGCAATGTCCCCTAGCTCTCATCTGTACTCTACTCGCTCGTCTATTCACGTTCACTCCACTTTCTCATCTATTCATCTAGTGCTCTCATCTACTTCTTGGTACTCTATATTGGCCATTGACTAATTGTCTAAAGATAAACAATATAACCAATGCCTGGCAATATATAAAGGGCCCGATCTGGTCCTGGGATGTGCGCCCGAAAGTGCTAGTGCCCATGGGAGTTAAATGATCAGAGTGTTTGGCATTACACTCAAGTGCTATCTATCTCGACTATCTATATGACAATCAAAAACACAAAACGTGCTATACTCTCTCGATGTCTAGAATGACAAACAAGTGCTATACTCGTCGTGCTATTACTATACTGGTGCTAGTTGTGCTATGGCCATCCTGCTATTCGTGTTATACTCGATACTTGTGCTATTGTGGAAACTATACTCGCTCTCATGCTTTTGAGCTATCTTTTGCTATATTTTGACTCTCTTGTACCTGCTATCTTTAGATACTCTGCCATTAAATGCGTTAATTATTTAAAGCCTGCTTGAGCCTGAGATTTAAGTCCTACTGGGCGTTATCGCTCACCCTACGTTATTGATGTTGTGTTCTCAGGTGAGACCGAGGATGACACATACACTCACGAAGAGGGGAATGACCAAGAGTGAAGCCAGGAGTACCTCGAGTCATTATGTTATCTTAGAGTTATAGTTAGTCATTTCCTTTTATTGCAATGTAATTGGGCCCTATGGAATGGCTCTGATATTAGTGGTTGTAACTAGTCATTGGAAAAGTTATTAATGAGAAAGATTTGCTTTAGTATTATTCAATGTGTAATGGTTTGATGTCTAGTATTTGCTCTATACCTTTTTCTTGCAACTGCATTCGCGCTCCGATATTCCGCGTCGGGGCGTGACAATGGGTGTTTTCAGAATTAGAGTCAAGTGTGTGTACATGGTAAACACCTAAACATGAGGCTCTTGAGCAAGAATAAGAAACAAGAATGAGAGAAAGAAGGGAAGAAGGAATCCTACTTGTCTGGAGAAAGAATGAAAGGTCTTCTTCTCCTCCACGTAGAGTCAATATCAGTGTGAAGAAGAACAAGAAGACTGCAGGAATAGCAGCTTCAGCTGATGCAGTTGAAGGAGTGGCAATCAAAAGAAGAAGAAGTAGCAGTAGCAGCCACGGCAAGCAGCTGCAACAGCTCCAGCAGCAACAGCAGCAGCAGAAGAGAAACAGGAGCAAGAGCAGGAGCAAGGAAACTGGCAAGCACAACAGGAGCAGGAGCAGGAAAGGCTTGCACGAGGGGTGAAGGGAGAGTTTTTATAAACTCTCACACCTCATGCATGCATGACACGTAGGCCATACATGTGTTGAGGTAAAAAGCCTCTTTAACCTCCCAAAGCCATATTTACCATGCAACCCTCAAAGGTTACACATAGGGTAAAATGTGTAGGTCTTCTATCCCATGTGAAATGGGCTTACGTGGCCCCTAATACGTAAGTAAGAAATAACAAAAAAAAATGGTTACCGTAATTGGGCAATAATTCAGCTGGCCCATTTGACCCCATGTTTATGTGTCCTAATAGTGTTCAATCAAGTTGAAATTTCAACCATAATCTAATGGAAGGGTTTTATAAATTATGGTGATTTTAATTTAAATTTTTTGAATTTATTTTTCACCCAATAAAAATTACCCAGAAAATAGTTGCGTCGACTTAATCTTGAAATCCACCGGTCAACAATTCCAAATATTTACATTCTGATATCAACATAATTTTCTGGAAATTATGGTGTTCTCGGATTTCATTTTCGTTACAGTATTCCGGTGTCATCCTGTTGGAGTACGCACCTCTGAGTACGACACTGGAATAACATTTATTATTACAAATTACTCCTAAATTAAAGTTAATTACATCTCATGATAGTAGTTATGTTTAACAATCAAATTATTCACATTTTTCTAGTAAATAAAATTTTCGGGGCGTTACAACTCTCCCCCACTAAACAAAATTTGGTCCTCCAAATTTAACAAATAAGAGTGTAACGACAAATAATACTGACCTGTAAATAATTCTGGATACTTGGTTTTGATGGCATCTTCCAATTCCCACGTTGCTTCTTCTTGTCCTCGTTTATTCCATTGAATCTTTAATAATGGAACCTCCTTGTTCCGGAGTTGCTTGATCTTTCGGTCGAGAATCTGCACAGGTCTTTCTTCATATGCCAAGTTTCCCTGTACATCTAGATCTAGAAATTCAATAATATGCTCTGGATCGTAAACATATTTCCTCAACATTGACACATGAAAGATGTCATGTATATTGGATAATTGAGGTGGAAGTGCCAGCTGATATGTCATCTTCCCAACTCTCTTTATTATCTCAAACGGTCCAATGTATCTTGGACTCAACTTTCCTTTAATTCCAACCTCTTGACTCCTCTTCAAGGTGATACCTTAAGGAACACATGATTACCTTGTTGAAATTCCAGCTCTCTTCTTCGTCGATCAGCATAACTTTTCTGTCGGTCTTGGGCAACTTTCATTCGATCTTGCACTAATTTTATAATTTCTGTCGTTTCTTGGATCATTTCAGGTCCAAGAATGTGTGTTTCTTTCAACTCTACCCAACATAGTGGTGATCTACACTGCCGGCCATATAACGCTTCAAATGGTGCCATTTGAATAGTAGACTGATAGCTGTTATTATAAGCAAACTCCATAATTGCTAATTGATTACTCCAGTCATTTCCAAATTCTAGAACACAGGCACGACACATATCCTTAATAATTTGATTTACTCGTTCTGTTTGTCCATCGTTTGAGGGTGAAATGTAGTACTAAACTTCAACTTGGTTCCTAATGCATCTTGTAATTCTCTCCAGAAATGTGAAGTGAACGTTGCATCTCTGTCAGAAATAATATCTTTTGGAATTCCATGCAGTCAAACAATTTCTTTCAAGTACAGAGCTACTTATATATTGACTGACCTTCTTGTCTTAATAGCCAAGAAGTGAGCTGACTTTGTAAGTCGATCTATTATTACCCATATTGCATCGTGTCCACCACGTGTTCTGGGTAATCCCACAATGAAATCCATACCAACACTATCCCATTTCCATTCTAGTACCTCAAGGGGTTTTAATTTCCCTGTGGGTTTCTGGTGTTCAGCCTTGATTTTCTGACATGTTAAGCATCTAGCTATAAAATCCACAATATCTTTCTTCATGTTACACCACCAGAAATTTTTCTTTAAGTCCTGGTACATTTTGACAGCTCCAGGATGAATAGTATAATGTGCTCGATGAGCTTCTTCTAATATTTGCTTCTTGATTTCTGAACTATCTGGTACACACAACCTGTTTCGGAACCGAAGATTTCCATGTGCATCTTCATTAAAGTCAGGTCTGGAATTCAGTTTCTCTCTGATTTCTATCAATGTAGGGTCATTATTTTGTTGTTCTTCAATTTGTCTTAATAGATCTGATTGTACTGTCAAATTATCAATCACAACCCTATCTTTTTATGGTTCAGCTTTTAGACTCAAGGTAGAAAATTCTTCCAACAACTTCCATTCTTTGACTTGCAATTGGAATATTCTAGCCATGGGATTTCTACTGAGAGCATCAACCACATTATTGCCTTTTCCAGGATGGTACTCAATCTTAAAATCATAGTCTTTGATATATTCCATCCATCTTCTTTGCCTCATGTTTAATTCTTTCTGTGAAAATAAATACTTTAAACTTTTGTGATCGGAGTACACTATGAATTGGTTATCATATAAGTAGTGTCTCCAAAGTTTAAGAGCAAAAATTACTGCAGCTAATTCCAAATCATTTACTGGGTAATTTTTCTCATGAGTCTTTAATTTTCTAGAAGCATAAGCAATAACTCTTCCTTCTTGCATCAAAACACATCCTAATCCGATGTTTGATGCATCAGTATAAACTTCAAATATTTTTCCTTCTACCGGCAAGGCTAAAACTGGTGCGGATGATAAACATTCCTTCAATATTTGAAATGCTTGCTCACAACTCTCATTCCATTCAAATGCAGTTCCTTCTCGAGTTAGTTGTGTGAGAGGTGAAGCAATCCTGGAAAAATCTTTAACAAACCGCCGGTAATAACTAGCCATACCCAGAAAACTTCAAATTTCAGTAAGATTCTTAGGTTGTTCCCACTTCTGAATAGCTTCAATTTTTGAGGAATCTACTGACAATCCCTCTCTAGAAATAACATGTCTTAAGAATGTCACTTGTTCCAACCAGAATTCACATTTACTAAACTTCACATACAATTTATGATCTCGCAACAATTGCAAGGTAACTCGTAAATGTGCTTCAAGTTCTTCCACATTTTTAGAGTAAATTAATATGTCATCAATAAACACAACTATAAACTGATCCAAATATAATCTGAACACATCATTCATCAAACGCATAAATGCAGTAGGTGCATTGGTCAACCCAAATAGCATCACAACAAATTTGTAATGCCCATACCTACTTCGAAAAGCTGTCTTGTGAATATCCTCTTCTTGAATTCTCAATTGATGATACCCGGATCTAAGATCAATCTTTGAAAAATACTGAGCTCCAGACAATTGATCAAATAGATCATCAATTCTAGGAAGCATGTATTTATTTTTAATCGTTAACTGGTTCAATTGTCTATAATCTATGCATAACCGCATAGTCCCATCCTTCTTCTTAACAAATAGTACTGGAACACCCCAGGGTGATGTACTGGGTCTAATGCATCCTTTCTCTATCAATTCCATCAATTGCCTTTTTAATTCTTTCAAATCTTCCACTGACATTCTATAAGGTGTCCTCGAAACTGGTGTGGCTTCTGGAACCAATTCAATTTAAAAGTTTACCTCTCTACTAGGTGGTAAACCAGGTAGTTCTTCTGGAAATACATCAGGAAATTCTTTTACCACCGGAATATCCTTCAATCCTGTAGTCTTCTGATTTATTATAGTCACAGAAGCCAAATACCCTTGACATCCTTTTTGTACCAACTTACATGCTTTAACTGTCGAGATTATGGGTATTCTTCTTGTACGGGGTTTATCAAAAGTCATGGAGTAAATTTCCTCACCCAGAAAAGTTACTTGTCTTAATTGGCAATCCAAATTTGCATGATGTTTAGATAGCCAATCTACCCCAAGGATTACATCATAATCCCAGATCTCAAGGTATATCAAGTCCCCCGGAAAATTATGTTCTTTGACTAGAATTTGACTAGTAGGGTAATATTCCTTAAGTTTCTTACCCACACTTAAAGGAGTAGCAACCTCCAACTGTGTAGGTAACGAGACAGATTGCATTCCTAAAGATCTAGCAAACTCATAGCTAATGAAAGAATGTGTAGCTCCTGAATCAAATAATACATATGCGGGTGTAATCACGGGGATTGTGCGCCCCCCAATACACGCAAATATGTGCTCAGTATAAAGACATGGAAAAGAGGATGTGATCGCCACCTAGATAGTTGCCTAAGAATAGAAATAACACAGGCTAACTAATCTAGGAAAAGGAGAGAGAACACCATACTGACCTGAGGTTGCGACGGGGAACCCCGTCGCGATGAAGCTGGTTTCGCGACGCCCTATAGGGGTGCATTTTTGGTGTCGCGTCGCCGTCCTCGGTCGCGTTCTCTGCAGTGCGGGAGAAGTATAGAAGGACCTTCTTCCTGCCCTCCGGCCGGCCAGAGGACAAGAGCTCCTCGTGAGAACTAGCTTGAGTACTTGCCAAAACAACGAAAATAAGGAAAGGAACCCTGTTAGAACATATTAAGTATAGTATCCATCCAAAAATGGAAAGATGAGATGAAGCATGGTGGGAACGAACCTGGGGGTGGTTTTAAACCCCTTGGGTGTATGGAAAACGTAGGAAAGGAAAAGGAAATGGATTGCTATCTAATAAAGTGATAAAAATGCATGAAGAAGGAAGAAGAAGTGGAAGAGGAAGAAAGAGCCCCGTATAGGGCGACTCCCTGGTGCCAAATGATGTCTTCTCTCGGTCCAGAAGCTCCAAGGGTCTCCTCTTCAAGTTTCAAGCCTTGTAGATGGTGAAATGAGCGTGACTTAGTGAAGGGTCGAGGTAAAAAATGAGGGGAATGGGAGGGCTGCGAGACTAAGTGTTGATCAGAGGAAATTTTGGCAGCCCTTCGGGGTGAAAACGGGGCTCTCCTAGCTCTGAAGAAAGGGCCTTGCTTTATAGACTTAGAGAGAGAAATATCCCATTTTAAGTGATAAATACCTAAATAAAAGAATAATCCTCATTAATCTCGTGGGTGAGAGTCCTAAGGAGGTTTCAAAGAGTCCCCCATCCCCTAGATGCGTTCAGGTGGGTTGGGAGGTTGCAAAGGATTAAGATAAAAGGCCATGGGAGGATAATGAGGAGGTGGTTGCGGAGGCTGTTGCCGCGGCTGAAGTCGCGACGCATCGTAGGGGCGCGACAAGAATGATCGCGACGACCATGAGGAACGCGACAATGAGGTCACGTGCATGGATATGCATGGGCTGTCGCGGCGGCCAAAGGGGTCGCGACAGAGAGTAACGCGGCGCTACGACCCGTCGCGTTAAAGAAAATCGATTATTCTTGAATTATTGGCCAATCACATAGGAGGATAATGATCATTAAGGCTCATGGACTCTTTAAAAGATAATGGACGAGATTTTCATAGAAATTGGGCTGTTAATGGGCTCAAAGCAAGGCTAATGGTGGGCTCAAGGTGAGTGACCAACTAGGGGCTTACTAAGATAACAAGAAATGTGGTTCAACTTATAAGCCAGAATCGGGTGTCTACATCGGGTTTTGAGTTTACTAGTAGTGTACCTTCAATAAGTCCGCCTTCATGCGGATATTTAGGTTCCACTTCCTGAGTAGCTTGTAAACGTCCCTGCTTGGCTCGGGGACTCTAGTTTGCTGGTGCGTTCTTGATCATAGGACAATCCAGAATCTAATGTTGATTGCTTCTACATCGGAGACAAGCACCCAACCTGCACCAATAGTTCTCAGTCTTGTGTCCACTAAGGTGGCAATGCCGACACACATCCTTATTTCTGACTGGAGATTTTCCTACTTTCTTAGTGGTTTGCTGAACCTTAGGGGCATTCCCCGACTCAAACTTCCTTTTACGGTCAGAAGAACCTTCACCAGACCTACCTCTAATCTTCTCCATAGTATCATTGGCAGCTTCCAATGCCAATGCTCTTTTAACCATTTCAGAATATGTGGTAATCAAGTGAGGTGTTAACTGCGTAATAAAATTTGGACGCCCCATTCATAAATCTTTTGCTTTTAGCTTTTCTGTGGCTATGAGATGAGGAGCATACTTAGACAATCGGGCAAACTGTGCCCCATACTCTGACACCGACATTCTTAGTTGCTTTAAACTAGCAAACTCGTTAGCTTTTCTCTCCTGAACTACCTCGGAGAAATACTAATCATTAAATAATTCTACAAACTCCTCCCAACCAACCTGATTTGGGTCCTCTAGAGTAGACTCTACTGTTTCCCACCATGCTCGGGCATCACGATCCAATTGAAACGTTGCAAGGCGTATCTTTTCCTCTTCTGTACATCAGATCACCTTAAAAATTCTCTCAATATCCTTTAACTAGTTTGCAGATTCATCCGGATCTGTGCTACCTGCAAATCTTGGAGGATTTAGGCTTCAGAAGTCCTTAAACAAATTTGTTCCATTGTGACTGTTGTTCTTAGCCACGGTCCTCATTACCCGTGTCAGATCATGCATCGAGCTTTCCATTTTCTTCCAATTTGCATCACTTCCTTCCATAATTAATTTGGGAAATTATCTGAGACATCCAACAATGCATACATTAATACCATAACCAAATCATGCTCACATTCAACACATACAAATTTTTAGTTCTACATAACATACCACTTTTCATTAACTAACCAAAATATTTACATTACATTAACATTTTTGTTCTAATAAGCCGGACATATTTACAATACATTCCTAATAAGTCGAAAATAATTAAAATACTTTCATCATCCTTTAACCTCCCACTACACATTTATATGAAAGTTATATATACAACCACCATTAACAAATGAGAGGTTACAAAAGTAAGTTCCTCATCCTCTAACTAACTTCAAGTCTGAACAGCAGACTCCACAGACGGCTGCTGATCTCCCCTAGGCCCATGGTACAGCTCCCTTGCTGCTTCAAAAAGCACTTCCGAATATCCTTCAACTTGATGGAGCAACAAGTCCTGTCCCAATTTCAAACTGTCCAGGTTACTCATTATCTGGGTCATGGTCTCCAATAGGCACGGGGATTCCCTGCCAGGAATGCGCCCGCAGTCAGGTTCAACACTTCCTCCTTGATTTGCACATGCGCTTCCTTTGGGCCTGAGCATATAATTCCACATCTTGGTGGAGCATTTACATTGCTGCCACCAATCGTTCCTAAGCATTCATGTCCATGCTGCAGCAAATAATAAGTTAAGTACCTACATATTTACAAAATCACTATTACCTTTATAACTAATCCCAAGTTTCTACCTACCCAAACTCACTGGTCATTCCCTAGGTTTACGGAACCTAAGGTTTGATACCAAATTATCTGTCACGTCCTAATAAAAGTCTATTTATCGGAAATGAAAGAAATCAGGCTCAAGAAATAGGACTTTTGTTTTATTCATCTAACATTAACATTGCGGAAACATAATTACATGGCATTCCTCAATACTGCCTACAAGAGGAGTGGAAAATAGAAAAAACTTGATTACACGTCGTATTTACAATACTAAGAAAGGTAAAAATTGCTGAACTTCTGAAGATGGGATGTTCCACTCAGCACACTCCCCCTTAAGCATTAAACTCATCTTGATCACCTGAAAAAGTAAGATTATATGAGCTATCTAGCCCAATAGGATTCAATTATTCTAATCATAAAGGATTGAGATGTTCAAAGATCAGAGTAAGAAACTTAACTATTGTCAGTACTGAGTATCAAAGATGGTTGGACAAACATGTCAACTAGATAATAAATGTAGAACAGAAGTGCTGACTTACGAATACATGGTCAAGATTTCATGATAATATCATGTTTCGATTCAAATACAAAACTCATGATAGGATAACATGATGACTAATCAAGCTAGTATTTGATGCAATGCCAAGCATCCACAGATCCTTTATCGTTCCGTATGGCCACTAAACAAATTCGGGTGCTCCTCCCGGGACTGGACCAACCCCATTTGCACAGGCATATATCTCATTTGAGTCCAAGGACCCATAATTGTCATCACAAGTCATTCATAAGCAAATGTGGTACACAAGTAATCAAAGCTCTCATATAACCAAAGTTTACGAATTAAGGTCCATGATACAGAAGGTTGTAACCATTTAGGAATTAATTGTACTTGGGAGATTTCAAGGAGAATCCAAAGTAGGATATGGAAAACAATTGGATGATCTCTCTTACTGATATAGTGGTAGAAACCCAAAAGAATGAAGGAAGCAACTTGCTAAGCTAAGAGTATGATGTATCAACAGAAGATTGGGCAAGACAAGATGTTGAAAGCATGACTGGATAGTGTATGTCGACAGCCAGAGAGTGGCTGTCGACAGCTATGTCTTCCAAACCAAGTTTCTGAAGTCTGGCCACTGCTGTCGACAGGCCAAGGTCGGCTGTCGACAGGTATAGCCATCTGTCGACAGATGAGGGTTATCTGTCGACAACTACTGGTGTTCTGCACAATCTGGTTCTGGAAGTATGATTCCTGTCGACAAGTGAGTTCTGTCTGTCGACAGGTGCAGTGTAAACTTCCAGAAAACATGCAAAACTAGCACGGGATGCTCTACTAAGTATTCCTATGATACCTACCATGCTTAACAACATCAAAAAGGATCTGGTATATAGTTCTAAACACTACTGACATGAAGGGAACAAGGAGTACAATAGGAGTATGTTGTGGCATGGAAATCTAAGGCAAGATAATAACTAGAAGTGCAACACCTCCTGTCGACATTTTTTTGTATCTAATAGGACGAGTTACACAATATGCTTGAACACAACACAAACTTTAGCTAAAACATGGTTACAAGGAATAGAACAAACATTTCTATGGGTGTTTTCAGAATTAGAGTCAAGTGTGTGTATATGGTAAACCCTAAACATGAGGCTCTTGAGAAAGAATAAGAAACAAGAATGAGAAGAAAGAAGGGAAGAAGGAATCCTACTTGTCTGGAGAAAGAATGAAAGGTCTTCTTCTCCTCCACGTAGAGTTAGTAGCAGTGTGAAGAAGAACAAGAAGACTGCAGGAATAGCAGCTTCAGCCGATGCAGTTGAAGGAGTGGTAATCAAAAGAAGAAGAAGTAGCAGCAGCAGCCACGGCAAGCAGCTGCAACAGCTCCAGCAGCAACAGCAGCAGCAGAAGAAAATAGGAGCAAGAGCAGGAGCAAGGAAACTGGCAAGCACAACAGCAGCATGAGCAGGAAAGGCTTGCACGAGGGGTGAAGGGAGAGTTTTTATAAACTCTCACACCTCATGCATGCATGGCACGTAGGCCATACATGTGTTGAGGTAAAAAGCCTCTTTAACCTCCCAAAGCCACATTTACCATGCAACCCTCAAAGGTGACACATAGGGTAAAATGTGTAGGTCTTCTACCCCATGTGAAATGGCTTACGTGGCCCTAATACGTAAGTAGAAATAACAAAAAAAATGGTTACCGTAATTGGGCAATAATTCAGCTGGCCCATTTGACCCCATGTTTATGTGTCCTAATGGTGTTCAATCAAGTTGAAATTTCAACCATAAGCTAATGGAAGGGTTTTACAAATTATGGTGATTTTAGTTTAATTTTTTTGAATTTATTTTTCACCCAGCAAAAATTGTCCGAAAAATAGTTGCGTCGACTTAATCTTGAAATCCACGCGTCAACAATTCTAGATATTTACATTTCTGATATCAACATAATTTTATGGAAATTATGGTATTCTCAGATTTCATTTTCGTTACAGTATTCCGGTGTCACCTTGTTGGAGCACACACCTCTCAGTACGACACTGGAATAACATTTATTATTACCAATTACTCCTAAATTAAAGTTAATTACATCTCCTGATAGTAGTTATGTTTAACAATCAAATTATTTATATTTTTCTACTAAATAAAATTTTTGGGGCGTTACATATAGTCAACTTTAACGCACATATGCTCTGTTATTGAAGTACTTCTTTTAATGAAATAGCTTCTAAATATACATTAGTTTTTTACCTACATATAGTATGGATTCACTCATATATATGTAGGATTCACTTATTTATGCCATACTTTCACTTATATAAGCACTATTCATGAAAGACTTGTTATGAAATAACTTTTGAACATATTTTAGTTTTTCACCTATATATAATAAAAATTCACTCATATATAGTACGAATTCACTCTCATATACTATACATTCACTCACATATGCTCTGTTATTAAACACTTCTTTAATGAAATAACGTTTGAATATATGTTAGTTTTTCACCTACATATAGTAAATATTTGCTTATATATAGTCTAAATTCACTCACATACACGATATTTTCACCTACATATGTACTATTCTTGAAACACTTATTATGGAATAATTTCTGAACATATTTTAGTTTTCACCTACATATAGCAAATATTAAAATTCACTTGCACATACCATACTTTCACTCACATATGTATTATTCTTAAAACACAGACTTATTTATGAAATAACTTCTGAACATATGTTCGTTTTTCACTTACATATAATAAGGATTCACTCGTATAGAGTTAGAATTCACTCATATATACTATATTTTTATTCACATATGCACTATTCCTGAAACATTTGTTATGGAATAATTTCTGTACATCTTAGTTTTTCACTTATATATAATAAGGATTCACACATATAGAGTCAGAATTCTCACACATATACCATACTTTCACTCACAGGTGCACTACTATTGAAACACTGGTTTGTTATGAAATAATTTTTGAACTTATCTTTATTTCACCTATATATAGGAAGAATTCACTTATATACAATCAAAATTCACTCACATATGTTGTACTTTCACTCGCCTATGCACTATTCTTGAAATACATTATAGAATAACATCTGAATATATTTTATTTTTTCACCTACATATAGTAAGGATTCGCTTATATAGAGTCAGAATTCAATCACATATACTATAATTTCATTTACAGTTGCACCACTATTGAAACACATGAAATTTCTGAATATTTCTTTGTTTTTCATCTATATATAGTAAGGTTTCACTTATATATGGTCAGAATTCGCTCACGTATACTATACTTTCACTCACATATGCACTTTTCTTGAAACACTTATTGTGGAATTACTTCTGAATAAATCTTAGTTCTTCACCTACATATAGTAACAATTCACTTATATAGAGTCAAAATTCACTCACATATACCATACTTTCACTCACACATCCACTAATATTGAAACACTTTTAGAAATAAATTCTAAACATATCTTAGTTTTTTCACCTACATATAATAAGGATTCACTCATATAGAGGCATAATTCAGTCACATACACCATACATTCATTGACATATGCACTGTTACTGAAACAATTCTTATATTTAAATAACGTTTGAGGATAAAATCGACAAGAGGTCTTAGACAAGAGGATCCTATTGCTCCTGCTCTCTTCATCATCATGGAAGAAGCACTCAGTCGGGGTTTAAAACACATGGTATCAAACGATCGGCTTACCCGTTATGCAGGCCCCAGTGGTTGTCCGCCACCTTCTCACCTGCTTTATGTTGATGATACACTCATTTTTCTTAATGGCAGTATTCTTAATGTGAAGCGGCTTATGCGATTTCTTAACAGGTATGCTCAGTCCTCTGGTCAAATTATTAACGCGAGTAAAAGTTCCTTTCTGGTGTTCCACAAAGCATCCACAATTTCTGTCCGAAAAATTAAAGATGTTACAGGTTACCAGAGACAAAATGGTGCTCTCAATTATCTTAGCATTCCGTTGAGAGCTGGGAGAGTTCTCACTTCAGATTATAAGTTTCTTATTGACAAAATTAATACCAAGCTTGGTAGCTGAAAGTCTAAGCTCATTTCTCAAGCCAGTAGAATCACTTTGATAAACTCGGTCTTGTCTTCCATCCCTGTATACCTGGCCGCTACCTCCAGTCTCCCCAAGGCTATTCTTTCCTACATTGACAAGTGCTCTGCTGCATTCTTCTAGAACGTATATATGGTCCCGTCGGTGCCACTGGGTAGCCTGGATAAAATACAATGTCCTAAAGTGGAAGGAGGTTTAGGGGTCCGTAACATCTCATGTTTCAGTTGGCTTTAGCTGTGAGCAAATCTGGAATATCCGTCATGGTACTTCTTTATGGTCGGGATACGCTAGAAAGCGTTTTCAAGCTAATACCTATACTCACATTCCTGGTATGCCCAAAGCATATTTATTATGGCCAATGATTTAATCAGAGCATACCCGTGGCTCTATGGAAAGGGTGACAAGATAGATTTTCTCAAAGAAATATGGATTGGAGACCAACCTCTATCTAATTATCTCCATGACCTGTGGAAGATTTGGGGTTCTCGTTGCAGGAAGTTGCCTCCGATGTATCCCATCATTTGCGATCTGTTCTCCCTGCTGAATATTTAATGGATTACACCTATCTATTAGGAAGACAGTGCATCTGGACTGCAATCTCCAACTGGCGAGTTCTCTACCAAGTCTACTTATAATTTAATTAGACACAATGGTGTTCACCGCCCAGCTATTATGAAGATATGGCACCACTTGTTTCCTCCCTAGGGCCTCCTTGTTTTGTTGGAAGGTTCTGAATAGGGCGTGTCTGTTGATGGCAGAATTGCTGAAAGTGGTATTCCGATCGTCTCTAAATGCAATTGTTGCATCTCCCACAACTGGAGGATCTAGATCATGTGTTCATTAATAGTGAGGTTGCTGTTAAAAGGTGGAGTGGTTCCTCCCTTAATCAGTAACAAGGTTCATCTGCACATGAACATAACGGTTAGGATTTGGGACTTCATCCAGAAGTCGAATGCTAATTCTCCTCTTGGCTTTATTTCCATTTATTGTTTGATTCTTATGCTTTGGGAACTATGGAAAAGCAGATGCTTGGCTAGACATGAGAATAAAAAAACTTGGGCTGAAGACATTATCAGAAGCATCAAGTTGCACATCTGGTTTGCTCTTTCTAAGACCTCCTTCAATATCTCCCCTACTTAGGCCAAAGAAAGTATTTTACTCAGTTATGGTTTTCATGTTAATGTCAATCATAAGCAATGGAAGCTGGTTCGCTGGATACCTCCCATAACTAATTTCTTCCTAAATGTTGATGGGGCCTCCAAAAGCAATCCTGGGTTATGTGGTGGAGGTGGGTGCATCCGGGACAGATATGGCAATGTTCTTGTTGCCTTTGCTCACTTTTATGGTCATGGAAATAGTATTATTTACAGAAACTAGAGCTCTCTGGTGATGGCATTCGCCTGGCTCATACCATGGGGTTCGCTTATTGTATATATTCCGACTCCTTAACACTGGTTAGATCGCTACACCATGGGTCTTGTACTACTTGGCATTCCCACACATGGTGGCGAATTGTGAAGAATTTGCTGCAGGATGATTCCAGAATTATTCATCATGTCTACAGGGAGGCTAATCGGGTCGCAGATCAGCTTGCAAAACATGCTACTTCAACATTGTGTAATGAGGTGTTTTGGGATCTTCATAGTCTCCTCTTCTTGTAGGGGCCTTTACTTATTGACAGATCTGGTCTTATGAATGTTAGACTGGTCTGATGGGGTTTGCCTCTTCCTTTTGTACCTTGATTTGCAATATATTATCGCTGGTGGAGTGGACCATTCTCCCCCCTTGGGGAGAGTGCACTCTCCTGGCTGAGTTCCTGAGGACCACGTTTTAACCAAAAAAAAAGAAGAAGAAAAAATGTTTGAGGATAAAATAGTTTTTCACTTATATATAGTAACGATTCACTCACTTTTACTCTATATTCACTGACATATGAATTGTTATTAAAAGACTTCTTGTAATAGAAGAACATCTGCATATAAGTTTGTTTTTCACTTACATATAGTAATGATTCACTCATATATACTCAAAATTCACTCATAAATATAGATTCACTGAAGTATGTGTTGTTACTAACACACTTCTTGTAATAGAATAGCATCGGGACATTAGTTAATTTTTCGCTTACATATACTAACTTATAGTGGAGATTCACTAATATATATTATGGATTCACCAATATATGCTTTGGAATATGTTACTATTAGATTAAACATTTTCCCTAAATAAATTGTGTATAACCAGTCACACACAAAAAATTACATGATATTCCATATCCCAAATCATATACAAAGAATTATATATAACTAGTTCCTAACACACACCAAAAGGAACAAATGTGAATGATGACAACGAGGAGCAAGCCGTTCCGATCCTAACTAGGGCAGAACAGCACTAGGGCGGCGAAGCCCCGAACCCTGCGGGCGTGACCACCACCCTTTTCAGGGTATAAGTGGTGGTTGGCAGTGCATGACAGGGAGTTGGGGTGCAAGAGAACTCAACAAGGACAGTGGCGAGGGTTCCTCTTAGGGATAGAGGAGGGCTTGGTCGGTGGTGGATGAGAGGGAGTGTAACGCCCGACGCAGAATATCGGAGCGGAATTACAGTTATTAAATAGTACATAGTGAGAAATAAATAACAACCATTTCACAAATGAAATAATACCCAATGACCTCAAATTTCATTATAATCCACCAACCCTCATTACCAATCACAATATCTCATCAAACTTCATGGGCTAACTATTACATCAACGTATCAGAGCCAAAACTAGGGACCAGAGTACTTTATTCAAATCTAACTATACATAAGAGCTAACTGACTCACAACTATACTAGCTAACTACTAAAGCAGTGGTTGCCGAAAAGGGTCACTCCTGAGCATCCTCCTCAGTCCCATCTCGTGAGTGTGGTCCATCCGACTCACCTGAAACACATTAATAATCGCAGGATGAGCGAATAACGCCCAGTAGGACTTAATATCTCATGAACACAAGCATTGTTTAAAATAATTATGTCTTTAAGAGGTAGGATGCGAGAACAGTTGTCATGTTAGTCAAGAGAATGATGTAACGAGAAACATTAACATATTCACGAGAGTATAACTCACAAGAATTGGCCATATCACGAGATAGCAAGTAACTAGTCACGATAGCAAGTATGGGTCGGTATTCATTCAACCCCGAGTTCAAGTATCAAACAAATGACTGATTGATTGTCATAGATTAAATCTTGCGTGTCATGCGTTAGGTGTATGCCATCACCCAGATCATTACCCTCGTGAGTTATAGCCTTTCAGGTGCTCCTCCCAAGGACCAGATCGGGCCCCTTAAATGTTGCCTAGCATAGTCATGTTTTGTTATCTTAGACAATCAATTGATGGCCAAGTAGAGTACCAGAAGAGATGGAGAGTAGTAGACGAACTAGATGAGAGAGTAGAGAGAACGCGAATAGATGAGAGTAAGAGACTGTAGATGAGATAGGGACAACAACGTAAAACACGAGAAACAACGATAGTCACAGTTGCACGACACACCCTAGTGGTCCGACAATCATGTAGAAGTCACCACCGCCCACTAGCCGTGCTGTAAACACATGCTAGATGGTCTGGCGTGATCACAAGATAAGGAAAACTCACTAAGGCCATTTTGGATCGTACTGATCCCTAAAGTGTAACGGGTTTTAGGTTACACCAGCTTGTCGGTTAAGGACGTGCGCCAAAGCCAAGAACTTATGGAGGCCTTGACAAGGAGTCCCTGGCCCATTCGAGAGTATTCCCGATGGAGAGGTGGTCCAAGTCAAGGGAAATTGTATACTAGGAAACTGGTCCTCGTGCCTCGAGTGCTCGAAGGCCGAGGGAAACGGTAAACGGTGTACAAAATGCGCGTGTGAAACGAAAAACAAGTGTAATAATTTAATAGAAAATTTAGTATTTATTCACTAAATTACCAGCTACATTATTGAATAATTTATTAGGGTCAAATGTCAAGCACAAATGTTATGTGTGTAAAAAGTGTAAGGAATCAAGAGGATTTGATAAATCGTGCAAATGGCTTTTAAACAATTTCAATTTTAGGTAATTATTGCCATCTATTAATTTTGCCAGGTCGAATTAGTTAAAACATGATTTAATCATGGCTAAATAAGGGTCATATTGCCAATCAGCAAGGGCATGAGCAAAATTAAAAATTCTAGCCACAGTCTTTAAATCGCGGCGGGCCTACCCGCCGCGATTCAAGTCGCAACGGTGGCGCTTGGTCGCGATCCACAGACCGACGGCCTGTCCAGTTCATGTCGGGAATCGCGCGGCAGAGGCCGCCGCATTTCTTAACGCGTCGTACCCGCCAGCCGCGACCTGTTGGTATGCGGCGGGGGTCGCGCCGCCGCGATATCAGGGAGGGTCCGGCCCTTTACCCTTTTATCGTGGGTAATCCTGCTTGCTATAGGACACTTCTAAATTCCATATAAAATCGCACGATTATCCAAAAATCATGAAACTAGTTTTATACAAAAATAGACACATAGATCTATCATCATGCATGATTAATTTGAAAATAGACAAGGTTTAGGCATGCTTTGATTAGGTTACATTTCGGTGACCTAAACATGCATTCAAGGTTCAACGAATTAATTAGAGATGGATACTGATGAAAATTAGGCAAACTAGGGGCGTTTGAAAGCTAACATGATGTAGTATTTATGAGAATTGTTCCATGGTATGGGATCAGTATGCACGAGGTTTGAAAGCAAACATGAAGGCTCGGGTACATGGATTAGACAGGGATTCAACGATTAATTCTCCCTCATGGGAAATCGAAATAGAGTGAAACCAGAGGACTTTTGCATGGGAACATGATGTCTACCTAGGGTAATTTTTACTCTAGTTTAACTTGAGAGATTGCCTACCTTTTCGCGAGTAAGAAAATCCTTAGTTTGAAGACGAAAAGTGATGACGAACACCAACTCCAGCCCTTCTCCTCCAAGATCCTGTCCTCCAGCCTTTCCTTCGTCTCCCCAACTCCAGAAGTGACTAGGGTTGCTAGGGTCGAAGTTTGTGTGTTTTGTATGGCTTAAGAGTCCTTTCTTGCTAAAACTCATTTCTTTCTTAATATCTAAGTTT
The DNA here is from genome assembly GCA_014218235.1 of Colocasia esculenta. Lineage (NCBI taxonomy): Eukaryota > Viridiplantae > Streptophyta > Magnoliopsida > Alismatales > Araceae > Colocasia > Colocasia esculenta. The sequence continues at coordinate 33,199,633 of CM024754.1, forward strand.
TCCTTATTTATCTCCCTAATTCCCTTAATTATCCACCTAATAAGATTGGGAAGAGAGCCAATTTCGTGGCCAGGGTTTAGGTTGGGGTAAGGACTCTTATTTTGGATATTTATGGGTTATTTATTATTTATCTTAACCCTTTACTATTTATTAATTATTACATACGAATTTAAATTATTCCTCATCCCAGTGATGGCTTCACTTATTAGGCCCATTATTTTGTGTTTGAGCCATTACACAACCCACTGTTGTTTTTAACTTATTGGTCATGATTAAATGCCCTTTTAGTTCACTTATTCTTCATTTATTCTAATTAAATCTATTTTACCTCATTTATTTAAAATCAAATTTTTTTCTTATTTAATTTTTTTTAAAAATCAGGGTGCTACAGGGAGCCATCGATAAGGGTGTATAAGAACATAGTAAGGAGGGGCTGAGCTGAACGTAGCAGGGCGGCCAGTCCAACTCCACCACAAATGACCCGTCATTGCCCAAGGAGTAAGAGGCCACAACATCTTGAAGCAGGCCTGGCGAGAGCTCGATCATGGGAGCCCTTGCTGCTTAAGGCGAGGGCAGATGGTTGGAGGAGGAAGATGCCCATGCTCATCGGAGGAGGAGGAGGAGGAGGAGGAGGAGAGAACATGAGGGAGAAGAGGAGGGCACGATTGCTATCTTTACTTTTTTCTCTCTCTTCCTTTCCATGTCTTCTTTACTTATTCACATGGCAATCACTCATTGGGAGTGTTTGCTTATGTGTCGCTTAGTGCACACCATTGGTGTGTACCAAGTATTACTCCATCTATAGATATTTGCATATGACATTTGTAATCATCACATATAAGTATTCTTTATTTGCTATGTAAAGCCTTTTACAAGGCTATAAGAGCATCATTATGTGATTGTGCATTTTCTTATGAAAAAGTTAAAATAGTAGCTCTTTAAGACTAGACATCAAGATTTTCGATGCTAAATCATCACTACTATGATGCGGGTTCAAGATAGAGGCTGCAGTAATAAACAAAGAGAAGAGATCTCTAGAGATAATTAAACACCAAACATAAACAAATCTTGAGATTTTACTAACTGGGGTACAATCCCCCCAAAGATATATAACACCCACCGCCCCTACTAGTTTTCTTCTCTTTCCTGGGCAAAAAGACAGCCCATTGTTTCACCTCAGCCTAGTACTTCTTTTGTGAGCTCAGAAGCAACTCACTGGTACAAATCCCAACAGGTTCTCAACACCCAGCACAAGCGGGTCTTCCCTTCAATGAGGGCACAATCCCGCTCCCAAGCTAGTCCTCCCTTCCTACAAGAAGAGGACACTATTTATAGTCCTACTGTCAGATACTATGGTCTTTCTTAAGAAAGAAAGAACAGGCTGAGAGCTACACAAAGTGAATAGAAGAAGACTACTACTACTACTACTACTACTACTACTACTACTACTACTACTAACGCTCTTGTCTTCTCTTCAAACCTTCGACTACACTACTACTACTACTACTACACATCAATTAATAAAACGTCTTCAGTAATCGAAACAGTTAAATGCCAATCGATAGAGGCTTTTTTCTTCATCGATCTACACTTGAACAGTAAGTCTAACTTCGACTTTTGACTAGTTGAAGAGAAATCTTTATTTAAAAGGAAAAAATAAATATATATATTCATAATACTTATGAGAGAAAATATTATTAAATATATTATGAGATTATGATAAACATGAAATTTTTTATCACCAAAATAGTAGAGGCTTTTTCTTCAATCGATCTAACACTTGAACAGTAAGTCTAACTTCGACTTTTGACTAGTTGAAGAAAAAATATTTATTTTTTAAGGAAAAAATAAATATATTCATAATAATTATGAGAGAAAATATTATTAAATATATTTATGAGATTTATGATAAACATGAATTTTTTATCACCAAATAAAAGGATAAAATATAAAGCGGTTCAACACTATCAAATAAGAAAGATAAAGCTAGGTTTCCCATCACCCCACATAATGTTGCAAAGATGGCATGAAATAAACCCTTAAGATACACCTCAATGTCACACCTTGGTGTAGAATTATCGGGACATGAGTCAAATATAATATTTGTATATGTTTTAGTCATGTCGATCAAAGAAAGAGCTAAATAATACACAACAACCATCAGATAGTACTCAGAACTAAATGCTAAATAGCCACTAGAGCTTTTATTAAACTCAATATACATTGTCTTTCTCATTCACTAATTAGAGACCCCTATGACACTTACACAACTTGCATGAAATAAAAAAACTCCACTAACAAGCTACTACAACATCTAGATAACAACATAACACTCATCACTCCTACCCATCCTCGTCAATGTGTTCATCCTCATTAGTTTCACCTGAAAAATACATGTATATCTGAATGAGTGAGATGCTTAATAGGGTTAGGCTTAAAATGATTAACATGTTAACAAGTTGAATATTCTGACTTCAAGAGAGCAAGTAAAACAAGAGCTGATATTAGTTTCAAGTGAATAGGAACATGTGCTCTCAAGTATTGTACAAGCACGATACTGAATCAAGCAAGATTGGCCATAGCACACATATGACGCCCAATAGGGCTACTAGTACAAGTCAAGCAAGTAACATGTCATGCAAGTAATAATGAGATGATTGTCATAAACTAATCAAGCAAGTCAAGTAATTGGGTGCAATGTCAAACACCCTAATCATTCAACTCCCTCGCACTCATGCACTTTTGGTTGCTCCTCCTAAGACTAGGCCAGACCCCTATATTTCTAGGTATTGGTTGTGGATAAAGGATCCCACGTAATATCTAGAAAATCATTGATGGCCATAAATTCCAAGAAGATAGTTCACAGTATTGAGTAAGAAGTTTCAAGTATAGTATGGTTCCCAGAATATTTAAAAGAGAACAAGAATTAATCAAAATATCAATGAAAAGAGATCATAGTTCAAGTAACATAGGGTTTTCATTGTAAAACAAGGAATTGGTCGACCTAAATCCCTGATTGGTTGACCAATGTAGACTCAAGACTTCACAGAAACTTCAAGTATACTAAAGACCCTGATTGGTTGACCGAAGATAAAAAAATAGGTCAACACGATGACCGTTACATAATCATTACAACACCAATTAAATAGGCTAGTTGACCAAACAATCTATATAGGTCGACCGACATAAGGCTGTTGACCAATGGATTGTCTATCTAAAGGAGTCAATTTTAATGAACATGAGAGTCAATCTAATGAACAAGATATTCAATTTAATGAGAGTTGATTCCTACGGGAGTCGATTCTTTACCTTAGGGAATGATTCTTTTTAATAGGGGAGTTGATTCTTAGAGAGTGGATTAGTATATCAAGAAGTCATTTATAACTGGGAGTAGATTTCTTTAAGGCTCTTAAGACTTTTTTAAGACTTGATTCTGTTTTGAGACTTAATTTTTATGGGACTTGATTATCATTGAGACTCGATTCTCTCTGAGACTCATTCTCTCCGAAACTCAATTCTCTCTGAGACTCATTCTCTTTGAGGCATTATACTAAGATTTGATTATCTCTGATACTCAAATTTTTATGAAACTCGATTTACATTTGAGACTCGAGTTTTCATAAGGCTCAATTTACATCTGACCCTTAATTTTCATTATAAGACTTGACTTACATCTAAGATTCAATTTTCCATGAGACTCGATTTATGTCTGAGACTCAATTTACGTCTAAGACTCAATTTTTCATGAGACTTGATTTATATCTAAGACTTGATTTTTTAGGAGACTCAAATTTTCATGAGACTCAATTTTCATGAGACTTGATTTACATCTGAGACTCCATTTACATTTGAAACTTGATTTTTCGTGAGACTCGATTTACATCTGAGACTTACATCCGAGATTTGATTTTTCCATAAGACTTGATTTACGTCTATGACTCGATTTTCATGAGACTTGATTCTGAGACTTGATTTCTATCTCCTTCTGAAACTTGATTCTGGTGAATGTGAGACACATTTTTGGGACTCGATTTTTGTCTTCTATTGAGACCTAGTTTTGGCTAAGTTTCTAAGACTCGATTCTGACAAAGAGTCTAGGACTCGATTTTGAGACTTGACTTTTGTCTTCTTCAGGGACTTGATTTGCAACAGAGACTTGATTTATTGATAACTTGGAACTCAATTTATTAACAACATGGGAATTGGTTATTTAACAATCTGGAACTCAATTTATTAACAATTTGGGACTTCATTCTTGGCTTAGTAATAGTAGGACAATAATTGGAAAACTTTGGCTAAGAGCAAGACTATGAGATTCAATCCTTAACTCATACTCAAAGATTTTAGGAACGGATTTCAAAAAAGAATCAAGCATGAGACACTGATGGAATTCAATGCACTTTGAACTATAGCACGATAAGCACATGAACATGGTCTTTTAACAACATAAACTATTCATATATGGAATTATTATGGAGAAGCAAATAGCAATATGGAATAAAAACAAAGTGCACATGGTTCCACATGCATGAAAGTATCTACATGAATAATACTATATTTTTTCTGCCATGAGATCACCTACAAGACAAATTAATCATGTTTAGCTTGAGAGAACGCTTACCTTTTTAACAATTCAAGAAGAATAGAACGAAGAACTATGAAGAATAATAAATCTTTGGCTTGCTGCACTCTATTCCCTCCACGTGGCCTTAGTACTAACCCAATAGCCTCCAAAACAGCTTGGGGTCGGCCAAAAGGGTTTTTAGATCTCACGGACTTGGCAATTTGCTCGCGTTTGAAAAATCCAGTCATCCCACACCATCCCTTGCTGAAGGCCATGCTGATCTGACATGCATCCCCAACCATGCCCAACGACCAAGCGGTATGGTTCACGGAGGGTAGTAGGTATGGGTGACCATGGACACATGATCAATAAGAAGTCTCCCAACTTTACTTTTATTATTGTAAAACTTATTTTAAGCCTTTCTTTGGCCCATTTAGCTTAGAATTTATCTCATTTAACCCAATCAAATAACGAGTCTCTGGCAATACGAGTTTTAGAGTGTTATCCTCTCTTTCAAGCCTAATTAGGTCTTTCTTTAGCCCAATTACAATGCATGCATCTTTAGTGTCGTTCGCTATTAATTTTTCATTTGATAGTTTGTAGAATTATTCTAATTTTTTTTTACTTATACTTTTCTTAATCCGACATTTAAGGTATTAATCTCTTGACGTTGTTATAATTAAAAACTTTCTTGCAATATCTAAGATCCAATTAAGAGGTTCTACAATATATTTGTTAATTAAGCTAGGTGAGATTAGAGGTGATAGAATTATTAATTTAGTACAAATTAAGTTTCTAATATGAAAAGAATTCCTTAACTTACTTTTATTTACGGAAGACTTATTTTAAGTCAATCTTAAACTCAATTGCCTTCTTATTGATTTCCTCGACATTGCATCGCCGTTATTTCACGATTCTTATTAAGTATACCCATTCGATCACTTGACTTTTGTTAAGTTTGGGGAGCTTTTAAATCTACAAATTCTTAATTTTTAGTCGATCCTTTGATTGATTATTGATTTATTAATAAATTATTTTTCTTTCTTTTATTTCAGAAATATTTTATTTATCCGTATTTTAAAAAAATCAGATTGTTACATTCAACGTACATCCCGGTCTCCTAACCATCTTATACACCATTGCAATTGGCTATTTTTCAATGGTCCATCATCAAGCAGTGGTGATGTACGTGAGTATATATCTTAAAGTGGGGTATTGGAGGATAAGGCAATTTATAATTGGGATACACTTTAGGAGAGCATCTGAAGGGAGTGAGAACACATAACATCCTCGTTTAATTTCGCAAGGTTAATACTATATACACTCCGATATATATATGCTTCCAAGATACTTCTCATCTCTAGCTAACCACCTGTATATACCACCCGCAATCAACTTTTCTTTTATTATAACGATGATCCTGGCACACAATGGTGATGGATGAACATTTTAAACGACTCAGACGGATAAATCAGGATTTTCATGTTTTCTGATTTAGTAAGAATTCTGCTTCTCCTAGGAGAATAACTGGATATATATGTAGAGACAATGGAATAAACTAAAATATTTCATTCAGAATAAACCAAGATTAATTTGTCAAAATATTTCTCACTGACTTATCAAATTAAGCACTTTTATCTTATCCCCGGAAACAAGGTCGAGATAAACACCTCTATTTAGTTATCATAGTGCCAAGGAGTAGAAATAGCATCATCTCTTCACTTTTAAAACAATATGCTACGTGGGTGTACTGCTCAGCTACCAAGTGGCGGGTTACATGCCACACTCAAGGCAAGTCGGGCGGTGGCGATTGATGACTTTAGTCATTGATAACGACTGACATGTAATGTCCTGGAATTTTAATTGTTAGAAAAATTTAAATAATATGATTATTACACATTATTATTATCGTTGGATTGAAATAATTAAAAATTTAAGATTAATTAGTGATAATAAACATTACCCCAGTGACGTATTCAGAGGTGCGCGTTTCGATAGGGCGACGTCGAAAAACTGTAATGAAATTAGAATCTGAGAACACCATAATTTTCAAAAAAATATGATATATCAGAAATAAATATCTGGATTTGTTGACGTACGGATTTCGAGATTAAGTCGATGCAACTATTTTCCGGACGATTTAACACCCAGTGTAAAATAAATCTAAAAATTAAACTAAAATGATCATAATTTGTAAAACCATCACATTAGCCTATGGTTAAAATTTTAATACAAATGAACATCATTTGAACATATTTACATAAGGTTTAATAGGCCAGCTGATTTATGGACCAATTACGGTGAGGATTTTGTGAGAAATTCTGTGCCTACGTGTGAGCCATTGAGAAGGCCACCACACAAGGGATGAAGGTAACACGTAGTTACCTTAGGTGTTAAAACCAGGATGCATGCATGTTAAACGTGTCCACAGTAAAAACCAAGAGGTTTTACTGCAGACACCTGCAGGGCCATTGTGTCCGGCATGTAAGGGAGGGAAGAGCTTATAAAAGCTTCCCCTCACCTTCGTGGAGCTTTTCTTCTCCTCCACTGGCCGTTACACTTGCTAGCATCTTGTTTGTGTGGCGTCCTTTGCTGCTGTTGCTGTGAGAAAGCTGCTGCTGTGTGAGCTGCTGCTTCTACTGTTCCAGGTGAAGGTGCTACAAGCTATAGCTGAGGGAAGCTGCTGTGTTGCACCCTGGCATCGTCGTCCTTCCTCCAGTTTGAGACCACTGCAGCAAAAGCTCATCCTTCAAGCTAGTAGGATTCACTTCCTGTTTTATTTTTCTTCCTCCTACTTCTCATCCTTGGATCACTGGTTTGAAGTTAATCTATCACCATGTGTATGCTATTTTCCAGATCCGGGAAGTATTCCATGATAGGAATTGAGCTTCTCACCAAGTTTAAGTTAGTGTTTCGTCTTGGGAAGCAACATATTATTCTTTTACCATCTCAACTTGTTTCAATTTGAGACCATGTCAACCTCACTATGAGGGGGTAGATTGATCTATGATAGTTCTTTCTACCTTCATTAAGTTGGTTCATTGAGAGACCATGTTAGTCTCAAGTGTGTGTATCTTGATAAATGATTGGTAGAAGTAGAAAATAGATTTCTAGAAGAATTGCTCTTCCAGCAATCTTCTTCCTTGAGTTTTGTCATCCATGTATACCATGTCTAATTTCCTTGCTTTCATTTCCTTGTATCATTGGCTTGGTATATTGAGGTTAGAATGTGTATGTAATGTTCTAAACATGGTAAGAATTGTAGGTGAGTTTGATGAACCTTTCATTAGTAGTTTTGACACTTTTTGAAAGTTTACATAGTACCTGTCGATAGCCGTGCCCCCTGCCTATCGACAGGAACCATGTTCCAGAACCCAAATTGTGCTGGAAACTAGTACCTGTCGACAGATAGCCCCTACCTATCGATAGGTAGCTGCTAGACCCAAGTTTCTGCTTCTGGGAAGCAGTACCTGTCGACAGTATTCCCTAGCTGTCGACAAGCCCTGTCTGATTCAAGTTTCCAGTACTTACCTTGATGCAAATCCTTGTTGATAAAACACCCAATTAGTTTCCCTAATTGCCCATCTATTCCTTGTTGTACCTACCACCTAAACACTTGATAGAACCCCTCAAGTTTCTTTCATTCTTACCTTGAGTTATCTCTTAAAAGTTCCAAGGACAATTGACCTTTGTGAAGTTATCAACCTCTGTGATTAGTGAAAGGAGTCTCCAAGTTCCTATTGTGTGAGATATGTTGAGTACATGTGTACCCCAAACTGAGCCATTACAAGAGTGAGTGTGTTATGATGACAAGTTGTGGGTCTTTAGACGCAATGAGAATTATGCCTGTGCAAATAGGGCTGGTTCAGTCCTACGAGGAGCACCCGAATTCATTTGTGGCCGCGCGGGAACGATTAGGACAAGTGGATGTTGGCATACATTATTACGTGCTTGATTAGTCATCATGTCATACATGAGTTTGTGAATGTGTTTCTGAATCAGAACTTAAGTGTCATCTTGAATTCTTGATCATGCTTCTACATGTGTTGTTTAATTGATCCGCTCATTCATTCTTTTTAATACTCAGTGTTGGCATTGTTCAAGTTCTTATCTTGTGATTATACATATGATTCCTTTCTGTTTAAAGGAATTGAATTCTACTGGGCTAGTTAGCTCATTCATCCTACATTTTTCAGGTGATCAAGATAGGAATGAGTCTAAGGGGATTTGTGTGCTGAGGGGACCACGCTACGTCAAGCAACCCATTATCTTTTATTTCTTTATAGCTAGTTTGGATGTAATAGTGTTACAGTTTATTTCCTCTACTCCTTATCAAACTATGAAAGGAGTATCATGTAAAAGCTTCCGCTAAGTTAGTTGTGTACAAATAAACATTTGTGTTAATTTCCGTGTGTAGTATCTGTCAATTTCAGTAAATAGACTTTTACTAGGACGTGATAGACAACATTCACTACAGGAAAATCAGGTTTTACTTACGTCCCAACACCGTAAGTAGAGAACCGAAAATTGTAAGCATAGCCTTCGCTTACGGTGTTACCTTACGATAAGGTTTTATCGGCTAAGGTCCGACGACAAAGGCCTAGGGCTATGGTGTTTTAAACTCCGTAAGTATAGAACTATAGTCACGGTTTTGGTAGCCGTAAGTAACACCATAAGCATATCCTCTTTCCACTATGGCGATGTTAACAGTAGTCATATTTTTTGTAAGGATAGACTCAGTTACGACTGCGTACATCCCTACGGCTATGAAACCATAAGCATGTTTCCCTACGGCCACGTACACCATAAGCAGTTTTGTTTCAACAAAAAAAAATAGTAATGTATTCAATGATCCACATTCACCTACATTTAGAGATCCACGTTCACATACTGGTGGGATACACATTACATATAATTGTATCCACATTCACATACTGGTGGATACACATTACATATAATTGGATCCACATTCATATGCATTTGGATCAACACATACACATCCACATTTAGATCCACACATTCACATTTGGATCCATAGTCCACCTTCACATAACATTCAAATCCATACTCACATTGACATCCACACACACATTCACACCCACTCATTCACAATACACAACACATTATAGTATAAACACATTAAAGTTTAACAAACAATAATGTTGATGAAAGTAAATCATTACATCAATATCATTGTTCACATTCACATACTGGTGCTAAAGATCTGTTCAGAAGAGGAAGTTAATTGTTAGTATATCAAATTGTTCACATGTGTGGAGGAGATTTGTGATTTTCCAATCAACTTGCTTTCTCCTTGAACCAAGACAGGTTGCTGCAGACGAACTGCAAGAGCAACACTAAATGAGGTAAGAAATTGAATTAAGGGACATTGAGCAACAATATGCCTTATGTGGTCATAAGTACTGTGTGAGGATATGTATAACAAAAGAAACAATATGCTTAATAAACAAGTTAAGCTCTATCACAGTAAAGCATGGCTCAATTAAAACTCACTTCTGTGCCTAGTTGTAACATTAATACTCATCACTTTCCCAGCACTATCAATTCTTCATACAATTGGCTTGTTTTGCAGTTTTGCAGCTGGCTTCTATTAGTAGAATTTAGGAAGTCCAGTAAACCACATATTCCAAGTCTCATAAGGCAACTTTACACATGTCTGGGAGAACAAAGAGAATAATATGAAGACAGGGGCTAAGTGGTTGCACATGTCTTGAACTAGAGTAGCTTGTTGGCCCTTTCCGTACGGCAGCACGTCAGCCTAGAAGGGGGGTGAATAGGTTTTTCTGAAATCTGATATAGAAACTTAAACACAGAAATTAACACTTGAAGGTTTGGTTAGTTTGGTGTGATAAAGAGTAGCAGTGCGGAAGCAAGTAAACAATCACAAAAATAACACAAAAAGGACACAGGAGATTTATCCTGGTTCGGCCCTTCCCACATGGAAGTCCTACGTCCAGTCCCCAAGCAAACTCTTGGATTTCACTAACCGAAGGTACAGTCCCCTTCAAGGACACTACAACACCCGGATACCCCACCAGGTCTTCTTCTCTTTCCCGGGCAGAAGACAACCCCTTTCTTTTCTAGGCTCAGAAGCAACCTACTTCTTTTACAGGTTCAGAAGTAAACCTCCTGGAACAAACTCCAGTGCGGTTCTGCTAGACTTAAACCCCCAGCTAGGTCCTGTTGGTACAAACCCCAACAGGGTTCTGCTAGACACTAACCTCTAGCTAGGTTACACACTGTATACAGTCCTACAGCTGGACAAGGGTCTTTCTTAGAAAAGAAAGAACAAGACTGAGAGCTAATACAAGATGAACACTATGGACTTAGCTCACAGTTACAGACTCTCCCCAGATATACAATGAGCTTGGAGAGAAACAGAAGAGAGAAAAGAAAGCAAGAGAGCTTGAATGCTTAAACGCTTGAGATGCTTGAGAGCTTCAATGCTTCTGCTGGGCTCAGGCTCTTTCTCCCTTTGAGTGCATGTGTCGTTGAGGTTCCTTACTGGATGTACACTCTTTCAAAGATGTTCAGGAAAAGGCACTCCTGTTCTTCAGCAATGCTCCATCTTTTATATGAGCAGCTTTAGAACCGTTGAAGAGATCCGTTGGAGCTCTTCTAGTCGTTGCTGATCTTTCTCTTCATTTGTCTTAATCAGACTCTGGTGGTTTTGAGATCTGTCAGCATAGAAAAGAGTGTTTAGCATAAAGAGTGTTTATGACAAACTGTGCATATCACTGTGTTTCTGCTAACATGCTGAAAATAGTAGTTCATATCTATTTGACAAGACTCTGAAAATATGCATGCAGCTTTTTCTGTCAGAAGATATTTTGACTTTACATTTAGGCGCCAAGCATATTTGAAATATAAAGGCATCTGTGTTTGAACAGAATTCATGAAGAAATCGTTAAGAGCATGACTTATGAAATCGTTATGTGAAGAGTCGTTATGATCTCCTGAAGAAATCGATGTGATCACTTTATGAAATCGTTACAGTAAGCAAATCGTTATGATCGATAAATAAATCGATGCGAGAAGGCAAGTCGTTGTCTTCACTTATGGAATCGTTATGGTAAGTAAATCGTTATGATCGATAATAAATCGATGCGAGAAGGCAAGTCGTTGTCTTCACTTATGGAATCGTTATGCAAGCAAGTCGATGTGAGAACAAATCGTTGCACTCACTTATCAAATCGTTACGGCCACTTAGCGAATCTTTGTGAGATCGATTTCTTAACAAATCGATGCGCTCACTTATCAAATCGTTACGGCCACTTAGCGAATCGTTGTGAGATTGATTTCTTAACAAATCGATGCGCTCACTTATCAAATCGTTGTAACACTATATGAAATCAGATCAAATCGTTATAGCGCTTGTTACTATGGCACTTAAAACTGAAATCGATGTATATGAATTAAACATCGACTTTATCATTGTAGTGCGCCTAATATTGCATCAATGAAAGACATAGCATTTTGCTATGAGATTGATGCGACACAGATGAAACATGATATTAAATGAGACTCATCATCTGTTAAAGGGATTGATGCAACACAGATGAAGCAAAAAATATTTATGAGTACCTATATTTTATTATCTCCGCAATATATATTTTGTTCTCATCTAAATGCATCATATATTTTGTTATCACCAAAATACCAAGATTACAGATAACCATAGAGTGGTTCAACATAGCTCTCTAGGCATGAAAAAGAGAGAAATTAATAAACTAATCAAGATGAGATTTAAAATCTATCACCAAAATATTGAAAATCTATGGAGCTGGAGCAGAGCCATTAATCTCATTGACCATCACTTGTGAGTCTGAAATTATTATACTGGATAAGGATGAGAGTGTAGCCTAGAGAAAACCAGCAGATCTGATTGTCATGCTTTTAATCGCAAGTGCTGAAGAGGAAGATTTAAAAGAGAGCATTTTACAAGCCAAAATGTTGTTGGAGCTATCTACTATCACCAAACCAGCTGCAATAAGCAATTTCTTGATAAGCATGCATTTACATCTTACCTTCTAAAATGTTGTTGGAATTGACCCCTTCGGATTCAAACATGCATTTACATCTTACCTTCCAAATATTCCACATAATGGCCATGCTATCTTCAAAATAGACCAATTCTTACTTTTTACATCTGAAACATACCACTTATCCTTCAGACCTGAAATAGCCCAGTCCTTTCAGGTTCCAATTTCACAACTTTCATCAACATGTGTTCTGCTGCCTCAGACCAACAAAGTAATCCACCAATCCTGTGTATTATTTACCTCTTATTACCAGTTGGAAAAGGAGCCACTCATTTACCTATGATTATACATGGTTTGGAAAATAAATCATAATGATGAAGACCTATTGAGCTTATCTCAAACAAGTTATAGTCTGCCAGCCATATGCCATATTTGTAACATGCTTCATTCTTTTTTGACATAAATAGTGCAGTTCAAATGTTTTAGGTGTATTTAGGTTGCTCTACAGAATGTTAAACATTTGGATACTTACCAAAAAGGGTGGGGTGTAGATCAATTATCCTCAAGCTCAACCTGTTACATGTAAAAATGTAAATAACATCAAAGTTGACAATTAGCAACATATAATAAGAATGAGATAAACATACGTTAAAGTATGAAGTTCAATATGCCGAGTTTGAAAATGGAACCCATTTACTAAACATACGTAAAACTTCTTCCCCACATTCAATGGTCGATCTTTCAGCACAATTGTGTTTGCATCTAACCCATGATTATACTTGCCTTGTAAATAGATAACCTAAAAAAAAGGTTACATGTTGGTTATCATTAAAACATAGGTGATGTAGACTAAAAAAATATATAGAAGCGTTACTTACTTTACACTTAAACCAATCTGAAAACTGTAATGTATGACATCGCTTAATTTCCATTTCACTTGCTCGTGGTCTTGTTTCCTTATTTCTTCAAGATGCATACTACATACAAAATGTGGACAATACATTAATGGTATGGTATTGAGAAAAAATACATTAATGGGGTGTCATTTGACTTACCTTATGTAAGGAGATATGTACAATTAAATAGTACATAGAGATGAGCTTGGTTCAACTCATCATTCCTAAGATGACAAGCAGTTCCACCACCTAAACATCGACCATTTCTTGAAAAAATATCCCATCCTTTTTGTGTCACTTCTTTAGCCCCATCATCTTCATTTCTTAAAGGTTGGTTAATCTATGTCTCAACATCATTGTCTAGATATCTCGAAGAAAAGATAAGAGTCTCCTCTGCTATATACCCTTCTGCCATTGACCCCTATGGATGTGCCCTATTCCGTACATAGGACTTAAGTTTCACCAAAAACCTAGTGGAGATTCAAAATTAAATCAGTATTATTAGCAATAGTGTACAACCGTCAGGCACAAGTATAAGATTAATGCAAACATTTCATAGGGTACATCCATCTATACTAAACTGGGCCAGCAAGCCTTGCTTCGTCAAGTAAGTGGATGAGAAGATGTACCATTATATCAAAAAAGCTTGGCAGGAAGATCATCTCCAATCGACACAATATGTTTGCAATTTCTTGTCTAAGCTTATAGAAATCACTAGACGATGAAGTCTTGGAACATATTAAAGAAAAAAATTGCATACATTGTTAATTGCAGATCTCAGCTCCTTTTGTGTCACTCCCCTCATTGCTACTGGAAGCATTGTTGCATGAGGACATGACAATCATGACTTTTTAAATCCCAAATTTTCTTACGATCATTGGGATTACATGCCTTGATATGTTTGATGCATAGCCATCGGGAACTTTCACAGTTTCTAAACCTTGCAAATCGTATGCTTCTCCATCTTGCTCAAAGTGAACATGGTAGGTGGCAATAGCAATCTGTTAGAATCCAGAGTTTGAGGTTGAAGAGTGGCCCTTATACCCAAATGTTGGAGATCATGTCGAGCTTTCAAACAATCTTTTGTTTTGGCATCAACATCTAACAAAGTTCCAATAATACTATCACAAATATTCTTCTCGATATGCATGACATCGAGATTATGTCTCGATAGTAAGGACTTCCAATATGGTAAGTAAAAAAAAATGCTTTTCTTCTTCCAATTGGTATGACACTCAAGAGTGGATGATGATGTTACATCGTCCTTTTGTTTTCTTTTCACCCCCACTTTAAATTTGGGAACTTTCCCAAAAGTAAATTTAAGTGGATGCAACTACTTAAGTATATCAACCCCAGATAACACACTTGGTCTGTCTCTCATTTCTTCTTTTCCATCAAACCTTTGTTTCATAGAACGAAACTTATGACCCACACCTAACCATCGATGATGATTAGTGTAACAGAATTTTCTACTGCCTTTAAACCACAAAGATGAGTTATCTGCATTACATGTAGGGCAAGCTAATCTGTAAAATCCTGGGCTTTCCGGTTTCTCCGTTGTGTGTTTGGATGACTGGCCGCTAACGCGTCCGCTCTGGGCGACGCGTTAGTGTTGCGTCGGAGGTGCCCGACGTGACAGTCATCTATGTCGCGACCAGTGGTTCCGTCACGTTCTTGTCACGCCCGGTCAACGGGTCGCGACATCGTTCTGCTTTTTGGTCGTCTGACGCCTGTCAGAGGGACAGGTGTGTCAGGGTGACCTATCTGGTTGTTGCGGCGTCCATATGGGACACGTTCTGGTCGTGGTGTGGGCGGCCGTCGTGTTAAGGTTGTTGACGCGACGCCCCGCCCCATCGCGTTCTGGGGGCCGAAGGCTAAAAGCCTTGGCCGACGCCCCTTTTCCCTCCTTTGGCCTTTCTCCTTTCCCTCCTCCTCTCTGAGGAGGGGATGCTTTCCCCCTCCCTTCTCCGGCGGCTTGGAGCTCGGTGGCGGTGCCGGCGGTTCGTGCGGAGCTTGGAGCGTCGGCAGGGAGCGAGGAGGAGGCGGCCGTGGCTTCGTGAAGGCCCCTTTGGGGTTCAGTTCTTCCAATTTCAGTAGGGATCTCTTGTTCCCATACTTGTTGGTGTGGATTGGAGCCCACAGGGTTCTTTGCATGTTTTACAAGCTTTCCCCATGCTCCCCTCCCCCTATGGTGTGCTTGGTGTAGTTGTGGCGACCCCAGGATGTAGCGTCTCGGTGGTCTGCCTCCCGACTGATGTCGCGACCGCAGTGCGCGTTGCGACATCAGAGGAGGTGTCACCTGGGTTGGACGCGAACTTATCGCGGCGCAATTGGACATCGCGATAAGGGTCATGTCACGACCTTGGTTTCCTGCCGCGATAAGAGTGTTGTCGTGACGTGCTGCCTTGTCGCAACAGGCTTGTCGCGGTTGCCCTTCCCGTCGCGATGGTATCGCGACAGGCTAGAAGGGCGCGACAAGACCTGGTTTGCCTTGGGTGCTTCCGTGGCCGTGGTTGGCATGTCAGCGTGTGCCCCAGGGCAGGGTTGCCCTTAGGACCTTCTGGTTGGGAACGCGGCAGGTTGCCTCCCTTCGTTTAGTGACCGAAGGTGACACCTTCGGGGCCGTGTCCTAGCGGCGGTGCTAAGAGGCTCGCGTATGTCTAATAATCGATTGTCCGTCAGTCAATCGATTATTAGAAGAGCGTTGGTTTCTGTTCTGCTTGGTGTTGTTCCAGTTTCTCGGGCCGTGCCATGTGTGCCGGCGTTGGCCGACGGCCCTTCTGGGGGTTTCCAGAAGGGGTGCTCTGCGTACCTGTGCCTGCTGGGCTTGTCTTGGTTACAAGCCAGCTGTGCCGGTTTCTGTGGTGGTTGCCCCGCCTGTTCTCTTTCACCTAGTGCTTTACACTTGAGGGCTTGTCCCGTTCAGAGGTTGTCTCTGTTTCCTGGGACCCCCATCCTTGGGAGCCTGTTGAGGAGTTCTCCGGCTACGAGCGTGCTCGAGTTGACAGCCTAGTGTGGCGGACATCAGAGTTGAGGGAAAACAGTGGTGGGCAGCGGCGTTGAGTCGCTTGTGGAGCTCCCTTAGCGGCGTTGACCCGTACCAGACCCTGTCGCTATCTCAGTTGACCCCGTCGCGACCCTCATCAGGGTATGTCGCGATCAGGGTTCCTTTGTAAAAACCCCCCGTCTCAACAACGCTTGATTTTCTACAGTGCTTGTACTCTTGTTTAACGGTCATACACACAGAAAATAACACCTATTCTAAATTGAACATATATGTATGATTAAAATACATGCACATAATCTTTTCTACCTACAATTTCATGACACATACACACACTTTGAACCATCCAATTATGACATAATTTGGCATGAACTATTTCATAATACATCTGGTAATTTATGTAATTAAATTACCCTATACTTGTCTATCATTTCTCACGATGTTTTGGGAATACCGATATCGACGCTCCACTATTCTAGAATTCCTCTAGAACGTCGAGCACTTGTTTCTATATATACACTCTCTCTTGACTTGGACGAACTTTCCGTCGGATACTCCTTATGCCGGACTAGTAAGTCTTTGTTCAAGGCCTCCGTAAGTCTCCTCTGTCCATGGATTCCCACATGGTCGACGAGCCGGTTGTACCCTAACACCTATTACACCTTTTAGGGATCAATATGGTCCAAACGGCTATTAGAAATTCACTCTCGTCTTGAATCACGCCGGACCTCTGGACCTGTGCTTAACATGGCCAGTGGTAAGGTCGTGAGTTCCGCCTGACTGCCAACACCATGTGCGCGTGTTGTGCAACGGTTACTATCGCTCGTTACTCGACGTTTCATGTGCAAGGTCCACTAACTCTCATCTATACTCTACTCGCTCGTCTATTCACGTTCACTCTACTATCTCGTCTATTCATCTAGTGCTCTCATCTACTTCTTGGTACTCTATATTGGCCATTGACTGATTGTCTAAAGATAAACAATATAACTAATGCCTGGCAATATAAAAGGCCCGATCTGGTCTTGGGATGTGCACCCGAAAGTGCTAGTGCCCATGGGAGTTAAATGATCAGAGTGTTTGGCATTACACTCAAGTGCTATCTATCGTGACTATCTAAATGACAATCAACAGTGCTATGTTCTCTCGTTGTCCATTGACAACAAAGTGCTATGCTATACTCGTTGTGCTATTTGTACCATGGCCATCTTGCTATACTTGACATTGTGCTATCTTGCTATTATTGTGCTATTCCCGACACTTCTGCTATTCTTGGAAAGTCTATATTGGAAAGTCTTGCTATTTCGTTCACGTACCATCCTGCTATATTTTACTTGACACTCTCTCTCACTCTATCATTAGTTACTCTGCCTTTAATGCATTAATTACTTAAAGCCTGCTTGAGCCTGAGATTTAAGTCCTACTGGGCGATGTTCGCTCACCCTGCGTTATTTGTCGTTGTGTTCTCAGGTGAGACCGAGGATGAACCATACACTCAAGAGGACGGGAACGACCTGGAGTGATGTCATGAGTACCCTAGTGTCCTATTGCTATGTTTAGCATTGTAGTAGTTAAGTTTGAAGTTTAGTCTTTTGCCTCTTTCAATGTAATCGGGCCCCATAGATTGGCTCTGATATTAGTGGTTGTAACTAGACATTGAAAAGTATTAATGAAATGAATTCGCTTTAGTATTATTCATTGTGTAATGGATTGATGTCTAGTACTCGCTCTATACCCTTTTCTTGCAACTGCCTCGCGTTCCGATATTCCACGTCGGGGCGTGACAGTTTTGTGGTATCAGAGCCTAGGTTATTCTTAGTACAGGATGATCTAGGTTAACCTGCCTCGACTAGAGTCAATTATCCCACCTATGTGAGTGGTGGTTAGAGCCAAGGGTAACTAGTTAAAATAAACTCACACACGCACAAATTAAATTTCACATCAGTATCATAACATAAGTTATTTTTGTAGGAACAAGCAATCAAGATGACTGCCGAACGTGCTCAAATGAGGGGCATGCAACAAACCATCCAAGAACTGACACGCGCCATTGTGCAAGCCACTCAAGGAGGTGGCAATCGTGGTGCAGGCGACCTGCATCGCAACTTCAGAAGTCTGAACCCACCTAGGTTCAGCGGATCCACGGATCCGGATGAAGCTGAGCACTGGCTCCAAGAGACGGAAAGAATTTTCCGTGTCATGCAATGTGCAGCGGGGGACAAGCTGCTACTTGCCACGTTCCAACTGGAGAAGGACGCCCGCGCCTGGTGGGAGTCAGTGGAAGCTACTAGAGAGAATGGGCAATTCACTTGAACGAGTTTAAAGAAGCATTCAACTCCAAATACTTCTCTGAGCGTGTTCAAGAAAGGAAGGCTGCGGAATTTGCTGCTCTTAAACAGCGGAGCTTGACTGTGGCCGAATATGAAGCCCAGTTCTCTAGACTGGCACGCTATGCTGTACATCTGGTGAACACCGAAAGGATGAAGGCTAAGCGCTTCCTAAACGGCCTTAAGCCCCACTACATCACTCAACTCGCACCTTTCGACATCCCGACCTACGCCGAGATGGTGAAGAGGGCTCAGCTGCTAGAAGATGCTACGGAGTGACCTCGGGTCAGTCATCTGCTAAGCCTACCAACGGCAAGAAGCGTCCCTTCAACATCACAGAGGGATCTAGCCAAGAAAGGAAACCCAAGGTTTTCGTACCCAACACTCCAACAAAGAGCCACTGCAAACACTGTGACAAGCCTGGTCACACGGCTGATGAATGCTGGAGGAAAACCGGCGCATGTCTGCGCTGCGGAAGTCGCGAGCACCGTATCCCTGAGTGCCCGCTACTGAAAGAGAATGAAAGGCGCCCTAATGCGCCTAAGAAATAGGGCCGACTGCAAGCCCTACATGATGAGGAACCTGCTATGGAGGGTGGCGTGGTAGAAGGTACCCTTCAAGTTTTCTCATTATCAGCATTCGTTTTATTTGATACTGGAGCCACTCATTCATTTATATCTCAAAACTTTGCTGATA
The DNA here is from genome assembly GCA_014218235.1 of Colocasia esculenta. Lineage (NCBI taxonomy): Eukaryota > Viridiplantae > Streptophyta > Magnoliopsida > Alismatales > Araceae > Colocasia > Colocasia esculenta. The sequence continues at coordinate 33,219,123 of CM024754.1, forward strand.
CTGTGAATGCTAAACCTATATCCATGGGTTGTGAGTTCTCTGTCACAACGCCACTAGGGGAAAAGGAGAAATTGAACAAATACTTTCCTCTGCCGATGTAATGATCGGAGACCATAACCTAAAAGCCGACCTGGTGTGTATGTCCATGGAAGGCTATGATGTAATTTTGGGAGCCGACTGGTTGTCCGCATATGGGGCAAGTGTCGACTGTAAGAAAGGGAAGGTTACCTTTAGTGACTTTCCTAAACTGGCATTCTCCGGATTAGACATAAGAGACGGATGTCTCTAGTCTCCGCCATAAAAGCCCACAACATGATGAGGAAAGGCTGTATTGCTTTCCTAGCAGCCGTAGTAGTGGAAAAGAAGGGTTCCAAGATAGAAGACATACATATAGTACAGGACTACCCAGATGTATTCCCCGAAGACCTGCCAGGGATTCCCCCTGAACGAGATGTCAACTTCGCCATTGAGTTGATTCCTGGAGCCGCACCGGTATCGCGTCAACCATACCGGATGTCACCTGCCGAGCTGAAGGAATTGAAGGCGCAACTGATGGAGCTACTAGAAAAGGGGTTCATCAGACCAAGTACTTCCCCATGGGGAGCACCTGTGCTATTCGTAAAGAAGAAAGATGGATCGATGAGGCTGTGCATCGACTATCGACAACTCAATCAGCTTACCATCAAGAACAAATACCCATTGCCTAGGGTCGATGAACTATTCGACCAAATTTCTGGAGCGCAATATTTCTCCAAGATCGATCTTCGATCTGGCTATCACCAAATGAGGATCAAGGATGACGATATTTTCTAAACGGCTTTCAGGAGCAGGTATGGACATTATGAATTCGTCGTTATGCCTTTTGGGCTAACCAATGCTCCTGCAGCCTTTATGCAACTCATGAACAGCATATATCGGCCATACCTCAACAAGTTCGTAGTCGTCTTTATCGACGAAATCCTCATATACTCATATACTCCAAGACCAAGGAAGAGCATGAAGAACACCTAAAGACAGCACTACAAGTTTTGTGAGACAACTAGCTGTACGCAAAGCTTAGCAAGTGTGAATTCTGGCTCGAAGAAGTATCCTTCTTGGGCCATGTCATCTCAAAGGATGGCATCTCTGTTGATCCCTCCAAAGTCGAAGCTGTACTCAACTGGGAGAGACCAACCAACGTCACCGAGATAAGAAGCTTCCTAGGACTGGCTGGCTACTACAGGCGGTTCATCAAGGACTTCTCAAGGATCGCCGTTCCTCTCACGCGTCTGACACGAAAGGAGAATCCATACTCCTGGAGTAAAGAGTGTGAGAAAAGTTTCCAAACCCTCAAAGACTGTCTTACCTCAGCACCGGTTCTCGCTCTGCCAATAGAGGGAGAAGGTTTCTCTGTCTACACCGATGCCTCAGGAATCGGGCTAGGATGTGTACTCATGCAAAAGGAGAAGGTCATCGCCTATTCTTCAAGACAACTGAAGACACATGAAGTCAACTACCCTGTACATGATCTCGAGCTGGCTGCCGTGGTCTTCGCCTTGAAGATTTGGAGACACTATCTATATGGCGAGCAATTCACTGTCTACTCAGACCATAAAAGTCTGAAGTATTTATTCTCTCAGAAGGAACTCAACATGAGACAAAGGAGATGGCTGGAATACTTGAAAGATTTCGACTTCCACATCCAATACCACCCAGGCAAGGGAAATGCCGTGGCTGATGCTCTTAGTAGGAAGCCAATGGCATTTGTCTCAAGTCTAGTCCTTGGCGAGATGCAACTACTAGAACAATTCGCAAGGTTAGACTTAAATATCGAACATAGAGATGATCGAGTCTTGGTTGCCAATATCAAGATTCAATCTGATCTGCTAGAGGAGATCAAAGCTCAACAAGACGATGATCCATTCTTAGTTCGCGTCAAAGAAACTCTAACTGAAAGACCGGACTTTGCAATGACTGAAGACGGAAGGCTTGTCTTTCAAGGAAGGACATGTGTTCCCGACAATGAAGAACTAAAGAGAAGACTAATGGATGAAGCTCACAAGACAAGTATACTATTCATCCAGGAGGTACCAAAATGTATCAAGATATGAAAAGAACGTTTTGGTGGCCGAACATGAAAGAGAGGTAGCTGAACATGCCGCTCACTGCCTTACTTGCCAACAAGTAAAAGCGGAACACCTGCGCCCTGCTGGTGTACTCAGACCGCTAGATATTCCGGAATGGAAATGGGAAAGCATTGGCATGGACTTCATCATGGGTTTACCCAAGACTCGTGGTGGACTCGACGCCATATGGGTCATTGTGGACCGACTAACCAAATCCGCCCACTTTCTGCCTATAAAGAGTAAGTGGTCAGTAGAGGTACTAGCTGCCTTATACGTCAAGGAGATTGTAAGACTACATGGCATTCCATCATCTATTGTTTCGGATCGAGATCCGAGATTCACATCTCATTTTTGGAAAGGACTGCAAGGTGCACTGGGTACTAAACTCAACTTTAGTACCGCATTCCATCCACAAACCGATGGGCAAACTGAAAGAACCAACCAAATAGTGGAAGACATGTTGAGAGCTTGCACTATAGATTTTCAAGGTTATTGGAATGAGCACCTACCACTGATCGAGTTCGCCTATAACAACAGTTATCAGGCAAGCATTAAGATGGCACCATTCGAAGCGCTCTACGGAAGGAACTGTAGATCCCCTGCATGCTGGAATGAGGTTGGAGAACAGCAATGGCTAGGCCCAGACATGGTGCAACGTACCACAAAGGACATTCAGGTAATCAGAGACCGGCTCAAAATTGCCCAATCCAGACAGAAGAGCTACGCCGACAAAAGAAGGCGAGATCTGGAATTTCAAGTGGGTGATCATGTATTTCTAAAAGTGTCACCTACTCGTGGCATCCAAAGATTTGGTGTAAAGGGAAAGCTCAGCCCTAGATTCATCGGTCCTTTTGAAGTACTCGAAAGGGTTGGTGAGGTTGCATACCGGCTGGCGTTGCCACCGGATTGTCATGTGTACACAATGTGTTCCATGTTTCCATGCTTAGGAAATATGTGTACGACCCCACGCACATCATTCGCCACGAGAAGTTGGTATTGAACAAGGATGTGACATACGAAGAGAAGCCAGTCAAGATACTGGAACGGAAGTACAACAACTCAAAATCGTCCCATCATGTGGTTAAGGTCTTATGGAATAACCGCGGAGTGGAAGAAGCCACATGGGAACCAGAAGGAATCATCAGACGCAACTACCCCGATCTTTTCGGTAAGACATTCCTCCCTTATGATCAATAATTTGGGACCAAATTCTTTTAAGAGGGGAGGATGTAGCAACCCTAAATTTTTGGGAAAAAAATTTAAATATTTATATTATTTAATTAGAAAATCAAATAAAAGAAAGATGTATTAAAACAACTAGGAAATCAAATAAGAGAGAATTAAATAAAACCCATTTAAAGAAAGAGTAATGGGCTTTGCTATATTGGCCCATTAGAAATTAGTGGGCTAAAATAGAGATTTTAAAAAGGGAATAATAGAGAAATACCAAAATTCGTAACTAAAATATTACTAAAATAGAAAAGAGATATTTAATGCATTAAATAGCTAGTTTGAATTAGGATTGGATTCCTAAACCTACCCTAATGGGTTGGCCACGAAATCCCCTCTCTCCCAACCCAAATAGAAGATCTCTTGCTTAAAAAGGGGAGAGAAAATAGGAAATTTGAAATTTAATAGAAGTTAGACTTAAACTAGGAAAGGGAATAGGGAGAAGCTTAAATACTTCTCTTAAACCCTCATGGCCGCCCTAGCTCGTGCCAAGAGGTTCCTGGACCAGGAGGAGAGGCCAAGAGGGGAGAAATCGTGGAGAGGAAGATCTCTCAAGTTCTTCCCCGAGTTCTTCAAGTCTTACCCAGAAGAGGAAACGATCAAGGTAGGCATTCTCACAAGCATAAACCATGAAACTTTTTCTGTAGGATGTCTCGTCTATCAGGAACAAAAGCCCTTTGGTTTCATAATTTTCCATCGAGCATATCTTTCGTTCTTGATTTTTCATGTTCTGCAACTCTCATGACCCCGAACCCTCTTCTTAACTCTTGATCTCCTTGTATACCCAACCCCATGCCACGAGATTTTTACTGTAGAACTGATGCATGTTAGGCATCTTTTGCCCCTAAAAGCCCTAAATTTGATTCATCCTATCTTGCGAATTTAATCGTTGATCTCAACTATGTACTGTTTCATGTTCATCATGAATACCCGTGTTCAAAACATGTCTAAACCCTGATTGTTTTCCAATTCCTATTTATTGTAAGTACCCATGCATGTCTAGGTCGTTTTGCAACTGGTTTCACAATTTTTTGTTGTCTATACAATTAGTTGTGAATTTCTGAATCACCCTGTGTCAAATAGGGTAAGTTCTGGCCCGCAATCCAATGTAATGTCCTTTCCCTGTTCGGACTGGGCGCAGACCCTGTGAACGCGACGGCCCGATAGGCCGCGTTCACAAGGCCATCGCGACAGAGTGCTCTGTCGCGATATGATCGCGACAGAACCTGTCGTCGCGATCTTCTGACTAGGCCGTCGCGATCCTCATGCGATCCCGTCGCGATCTGCCTGCCCGAACTGATAAGCCTGTCGCGACCCGTACCAGACCCTGTCGCTATCTCAGTTGACCCCGTCGCGACCCTCATCAGGGTACGTCGCGATCAGGGTTCTTTTGCAATAAAACCCCTGTCTCAACAATGCTTGATTATCTACAGTGTTGTACTCTTGTTTAACAGTCGTACATACAGAAAATAACTCTTGTTATAATTTGAACATTTATGTATGATTAAAATACATGCACATGATCTTTTCTATCTACAATTTCATGACACATACACACACTTTGAACCATCCAATTATGGCATAATTTGGCATGAACTATTTCATAATACATCTGGTAATTTATGTAATTAAATTACCCTATACTTGTCTATCGTTTCTCGCGATGTTTTGGGAATACCGATATCGACGCTCCACTGTTCTAGAATTCCTCTAGAACGTCGAGCACTTGTTTCTATATACACTCTCTCTTGACTTGGACGAACTCTTCGTCGGATACTCCTTCTGCCGGACTAGTAAGTCTTTGTTCAAGGCCTCCGTAAGTCTCCTCTGTCCATGGATTCCCACATGGTCGACGAGCCGGTTGTACCCTAACACCTATTACACCTTTAGGGATCAATATGGTCCAAACGGCTATTAGAATTCACTCTCGTCTTGAATCACGCCGGACCTCTGGACCTGTGCTTAACATGGCCAGTGGTAAGGTCGTGAGTTCCGCCTGACTGCCAACACCATGTGCGCGTGTTGTGCAACGGTTACTATCGCTCGTTACTCGACGTTTCATGTGCAAGGTCCACTAACTCTCATCTATACTCTACTCGCTCGTCTATTCACGTTCACTCTACTATCTCGTCTATTCATCTAGTGCTCTCATCTACTTCTTGGTACTCTATATTGGCCATTGACTGATTGTCTAAAGATAAACAATATAACTAATGCCTGGCAATATAAAGGGCCCGATCTGGTCCTGGGATGTGCGCCCGAAAGTGCTAGTGCCCATGGGAGTTAAATGATCAGAGTGTTTGGCATTACACTCAAGTGCTATCTATCGTGACTATCTAAATGACAATCAAAAGTGCTATGTTCTCTCGTTGTCCATTGACAACAAGTGCTATGCTATACTCGTTGTGCTATTTGTACCATGGCCATCTTGCTATACTTGGCATTGTGCTATCTTGCTATTATTGTGCTATTCCCGACACTTGTGCTATTCTTGAAAAGTCTATATTTGGAAAGTCTTGCTATTTCGTTCACGTACCGTACTGCTATATTTTACTTGACACTCTCTCTCGCTCTATCATTAGTTACTCTGCCTTTAATGCATTAATTACTTAAAGCCTGCTTGAGCCTGAGATTTAAGTCCTACTGGGCGATGTTCGCTCACCCTGCGTTATTTGTCGTTGTGTTCTCAGGTGAGACCGAGGATGAACCATACACTCACGAGGACGGGAACGACCTGGAGTGATGTCATGAGTACCCTAGTGTCCTATTGCTATGTTTAGCATTGTAGTAGTTAAGTTTGAAGTTTAGTCTTTTGCCTTCTTTCAATGTAATCGGGCCCCATAGATTGGCTCTGATATTAGTGGTTGTAACTAGACATTGAAAAGTATTAATGAAATGAATTCACTTTAGTATTATTCATTGTGTAATGATTGATGTCTAGTACTCGCTCTATACCCTTTTCTTACAACTGCCTCGCGTTCCGATATTCCGCGTCGGGGCGTGACAACGGGGGTTGTAGCCTAGCCGTGTTTAGCTTCCGTGGGCTCTGTTGGTTTGCCTTGTGGCTGTGTTTCACGGCTTCCGTTCTGCGGGTTCTCTCGGGGTGTCTCGTGCAGACACCGGCTGCTTTTCTATAGACCGTTCCTTGGTGCCGTTCGTGGTGGCACCGGAGGGTGTAGTTCCCCGACCTCGTGGAGTGTCCGAGGTCTAGTGTGGCTCTGCTTGTGAGCCCTCGACCTTGTGGAGGTCTGAGGTGGCCGTGCCTGTGGTGAGACGTTCCTTCTCACGTGGTTGTTCGGTGTCACTCGTGGTGACACCTGGTTGTTCCTTCGCGACCTCGAGGTAGTATGATGTTGGGTGCTTGTGTCGTGAGACTCTGGTCTCACGTGGTTGCTCCGGTGTTCCGTGATCTTCTTTGTCTCAGCGGGTGCGTGCCGAGGTGTTGCTTCCGCATTGTGTTTGACTCTGCTGGTTCTGCGGGAGTCGTGTTTGGCCCTACCCTGGTTGTGGGTCATGGCATTACTCTGTTCCGCTGCTTTGTAGTACTCTGCAGTAGGTATTTTCCGCTTTACTGCTTTGTAGAGTAGTTTGCTTCCACTTTTGTTGGAGTTCCTGCTGCTCTGGCTGGTAAGGGACTGGTTATCCCTACTGAGCCTTGTTCGTGAGGCTCAACCCTCTACTCTTTTCAGGTAGGGACTCGCTGTCGCAGGAGTTCGTTGCCGGACGATCGTGGTGGCAGTTCGTACGCCTTGCGTTGCCAGCAGTGTGAGTTGTGAGCGTGAATGCTCTTGTTCAGTGTGAGTTTAGAGTGGCCTTTTTGCAAGTCCTCGAGGTATGCCCCTTAAGGACTGCACCTTCTTTCTGTACCTGTACTTTTATTTGGGACATGTTGTATATAATTTCCTTATTAATGTATGAACTTTCTTGTTATAGTTATTTGATTCATTGTTTATCTCACTGAACTAAATTGTAGCAACCTGTATTTTTTTTCAAAAAATAATAATAATAAAAGTTAATAATAATAAAAATAAAAAGCAATTAGAAAATCAAAGAAAAGAGAATTAAATAAAACCCATCAAATGAAATAAGTAATGGGCTCTATTAAACGGACCCATTAGAAATTAGTGGGCTAAAATAGAGATTTTAAAAAGGGGAATAATAGAGAAATATCCAAAATTCGTAACTAAAATATTACTTAAATAGAAAAGAGTATTTAATACATAAAAAATAGAAGTTTGAGTTGGATTGGGATTCTTAAACCTATCCTAATGGGTTGGCCACGAATTTAGATCCCAACCTAACCCAATAGGAGTTCTCATGCTTAGAAAGGAGAGAGGAAATAGGAAATCCCGAAATTAATAGTAATTAGAGTCCTATTAGGAAATAGAAAGGGGAGAGACATAAATACTCTCCTAAACCTCCCATGGCCGGCCCTAGCTCGTGCCAAGAGGTTCCTGGACCAGGAGGAGAGGCCAAGAGGTGGAGAATTCGTGGAGAGAAAGGATCTCTCAAGTTCTTTCCCGAGTTCTTCAAGTCTTAACCCTAGAAGAGGAAAACGATCAAAGGTAGGCATTCTCACAAGCATAAACCATGAAACTTTTTCTGTAGGATGTCTCGTCTATCAGGAACAAAATCCCTTTGGTTTCATAATTTTCCATCTAGCATATCTTTCGTTTTTGATTATTCATGTTCTGCAACTTACCTGACCCCGAACCCTCTTCTTAATTCTTGATCTCCTTGTATACTCAACCCCATACCACGAGATTTCTACTGTAGGAACTGATGCATGTTAGGCATATTTTGCCCCTAAAAGCCCTAAATTTGATTCATCCTATCTTGCAAATTTAATCGTTGATCTCAACTATGTACTGTTTCATGTTCATCATAAATACCCGTGTTTAAAGCATGTCTAAACCCTAATTGTTTTCTAATTCCTATTTATTGTAAGTACCCTTGCATGTCTAGGTCGTTTTGCAACTAGTTCATGATTTTTCATTGACTATACAATTAGTTGTGATTTTTTGAATCACCCTGTGTTCAAATAGGGTAAGTTCTGGCTGCAATCCAATGTAAAGTCCTTTCCCTGTCGGACTCGGGCGCAGACCCTATGAACGCGACGGCCCGATAGGCCACATTCACAAGGGCCGTCCCGACAGTGCCCTCTGTCACGATCTGATCGCGACAGGGCCTGTCGTCGCGATCTGCTGCCCGACCTGACTAGGCCTGTCGCGACCTGTACCAGACCCCGTCGCGATCTCAGTTGACCCCGTCGCGACCCTCATTCGGGTACGTCGCGATCTGGGTTTTTGCAAGAAACCCCCTGTCTCAGCAATGCGTGATTATCTACTGTGTTTGTACTCTTGTTTAACAGTCATACATACAAAAATAACACTTGTTATAAAGTAAACATTTATGTATGATTAAAATACATGCACATGATCTTTTCTATCTACAATTTTCATGACACTTACACACACTTTGAACCATCCAATTAGGCGTAATTTGGCATGAAATTATTTCATAATACATCTGGTAATTTATGCAATTAAATTACCATATTTAAATATACTTGTCTATAGTTTCTCGCGATGTTTTGGGAATACCGATATCGACGCTCCACTGTTCTAGAACTCCTCTAGAACGTCGAGCACTTGTTTCTATATACACACTTTCTTGACTTGGACGAACTCTCCGTCGGATACTCCTTCTGCCGGACTAGTAAGTCTTTGTTCAAGGCCTCCGTAAGTCTCCTCTGTCCATGGATTCCCACATGGTCGACGAGCCGGTTGTACCCTAACACCTATTACACCCTTTAGGGATCAATATGGTCCAAACGGCTATTAGAAATTCACTCTCGTCATGAATCACGCCGGACCTGTAGACCTGTTCTTAACATGGCCAGTGGTAAGGTCGTGAGTTCCGCCTGACTGCCAACTCCAAGTGCGCATGTTGTGCAACTGTTACTATCGCCTGTTTACTCGACACGTTACGTGCAATGTCCACTAGCTCTCATCTACACTCTATTCGCTCATCTATTCACGTTCACTCTACTATCTCGTCTATTCATCTTGTGCTCTCATCTACTTCTTGGTACTCTATATTGGCCATTGACTGATTGTCTAAAGATAAACAATATAACCAATGCCTGGCAATATTTAAAGGGCCCGATCTGGTCCTGGGATGTGCGCCCGAAAGTGCTAGTGCCCATGGGAGTTAAATGATCAGAGTGTTTGGCATTACACTCAAGTGCTATCTATCGTGACTATCTAAATGACAATCAAAAGTGCTATGTTCTCTCGTTGTCCATTGACAACAAAGTGCTATACTATACTCGTTGTGCTATGCTATACTCATTGTGCTATGCTATACTCGTTGTGCTATTTGTACTATGGCCATCTTGCTATACTTGACCTTGTGCTATCTTGCTATTATTGTGCTATTCCTGACACTTGTGCTATTTTGGAAAGTCTATATTTGGAAAGTCTTGCTATTTCGTTCACGTACTGTCCTGCTATATTTTTACTTGACTCTCTCGCTCTATCATTAGTTACTCTGCCTTCAATGCATTAACTATTTAAAGCCTGCTTGACTATTGAGATTTAAGTCCTACTGGGCGTTATCGCTCACCCTGCGTTATTTGTCGTTGTGTTCTCAGGTGAGACCGAGGATGAACCATACACTCAAGAGGACGGGAACGACCTGGAGTGATGTCATGAGTACCCTAGTGTCCTATTGCTATGTTTAGCGTTGTAGTAGTTAGGTTTGAAGTTTAGTCTTTTGCCTTCTTTCAATGTAATTGGCCCTATAGATTGGCTCTGATATTAGTGGTTGTAACTAGGCATTGAAAGTATTAATGAATGAATTTGCTTTAGTATTATTCATTGCGAAATGGGTTGATGTCTAGTACTCGCTCTATACCCTTTACTTGCAACTGCCTCGCGTTCCGATATTCCGCGTCGGGGCGTGACAGTTTTGTGGTATCAGAGCCTAGGTTATTCTTAAGTATAGGATGATCTAGGTTAACCTGCCTCGACTAGAGTCAATTATCCACCTATGTGAGTTGAGGTTAGAGCCAAGGGTTACTAGTTAAAATAAACTCACACACGCACAAATTAAATTAAACATCAACATCATGACAAAAAGTTATTTTGTAGGAACTAAGCAATCAAGATGACTGCCGAACGCGCTCAAATGAGGGGCATGCAACAAACCATCCAAGAACTGACACGCGCCATTGTGCAAGCTACTCAAGGAGGTGGCAATCGTGGTGCAGGCGACCTGCATCGCAACTTCAGAAGTCTAAACCCACCTAGGTTCAGCGGATCCACGGATCCGGATGAAGCTGAGCACTGGCTCCAAGAGACGGAAAGAATTTTCCGTGTCATGCAATGTGCAGCGGGGGACAAGCTGCTACTGGCCACGTTCCAACTGGAGAAGGACGCCCGCGCTTGGTGGGAGTCAGTGGAAGCTACTAGAGAGAATGGGCAATTCACCTGGAACGAGTTTAAAGAAGCGTTCAACTCCAAATACTTCTCCGAGCGTGTTCAAGAAAAGAAGGCTGCGGAATTCGCTGCTCTTAAACAGCGGAGCTTGACTGTGGCCGAATATGAAGCCCAGTTCTCTAGACTGGCAAGGTATGCTGAGCACTTGGTGAACACCGAGAGAATGAAGGCTAAGCGTTTCCTCAACGGCCTTAAGCCTCAATACATTACCCAACTGGCACCTCTCGACATCCAGACCTACGCCGAGATGGTGAAGAGGGCTCAGTTGCTAGAAGATGCTACGGACTTCACCGACCGTATCAAAGGAAAGTTCGTGAAAAAGGAATTCACCTCGGGTCAATCATCTGCTAAGCCAAACAACGGCAAGAAGCGTCCCTTCAACATCACGGAGGGATCTAGCCAAGAAAGGAAACCCAAGGTTTTCGTACCCAACACTCCAACAAAGAGCCACTGCAAACACTGTGACAAGCCTGGTCACACGGCTGATGAATGCTGGAGGAAAGCCGGCGCGTGTCTGCGCTGCGGAAGTCGCGAGCACCGCATCCCCGAGTGCCCGCTACTGAAAGAGAATGAAAGGCGCCCTAATGCGCCTAAGAAACAGGGCCGACTGCAAGCCCTGCATGATGAGGAACCTGCTATGGAGGGTGGCATGGTAGAAGGTACCCTTCAAGTTTTCTCATTATCAGCATTTGTTTTATTTGATACTGGAGCCACTCATTCATTTATATCTCAAAACTTTGCTGATACTGTGAATGCTAAACCTATATCCATGGGTTGTGAGTTCTCTGTCACAACGCCACTAGGGGAAAAGGAGAAATTGAACAAATACTTTGCCTTCTGCCGATGTAATGATCGGAAACCATAACCTAAAGGCCGACCTGGTGTGTATGCCCATGGAAGGCTATGATGTAATTTTGGGAGCCGACTGGTTGTCCGCATATGGGGCAAGTGTCGACTGTAAGAAAGGGAAGGTTACCTTTAGTGACTTTCCTAAACTGGCATTCTCCGGGATTAGACATAAGAGACGGATGTCTCTAGTCTCCGCCATAAAAGCCCACAACATGATGAGGAAAGGCTGTATTGCTTTCCTAGCAGCCGTAGTAGTGGAAAAGAAGGGTTCCAAGATAGAAGACATACATATAGTACAGGACTACCCAGATGTATTCCCCGAAGACCTGCCAGGGATTCCCCCTGAACGAGATGTCAACTTCGCCATTGAGCTGATTCCTGGAGCCGCACCGGTATCGCGTCAACCGTACCGGATGTCACCTGCCGAGCTGAAGGAATTGAAGGCGCAACTGATGGAGCTACTAGAAAAGGGGTTCATCAGACCAAGTACTTCCCCATGGGGAGCACCTGTGCTATTCGTAAAGAAGAAAGATGGATCGATGAGGTTGTGCATCGACTATCGACAACTCAATCAACTCACCATCAAGAACAAGTACCCTTTGCCCAGAGTCGACGAACTGTTCGACCAAATATCGGGAGCTCAATATTTCTCCAAGATCGATCTTCGATCTGGCTACCACCAAATGAGGATCAAGGAGGACGATATCTTCAAGACGGCTTTCAGGAGCAGGTATGGACATTATGAATTCGTCGTTATGCCTTTTGGGCTAACCAATGCTCCTGCAGCCTTTATGCAACTCATGAACAACATATATCGGCCTACCTCGACAAGTTCGTGGTCGTCTTTATCGACGACATCCTCATATACTCCAAGACCAAGGAAGAGCATGAAGAACACCTAAAGACAGCACTACAAGTTTTGCGAGACAACAAGCTATACGCAAAGCTTAGCAAGTGTGAATTCTGGCTCGAAGAAGTATCCTTCTTGGGCCATGTCATCTCAAAGGACGGCATCTCCGTTGATCCCTCCAAAGTCGAAGCTGTACTCAACTGGGAGAGACCAACCAACGTCACCGAAATCAGAAGTTCCTAGGACTGGCTGGCTATTACAGGCGGTTCATCAAGGACTTCTCAAAGATCGCCGTTCCTCTCACCGTCTGACACGAAAGGAGAATCCATACTCCTGGAGTAAAGAGTGTGAGAAAAGTTTCCAAACCCTCAAAGACTGTCTTACCTCAGCACCTGTTCTCGCTCTGCCAATAGAGGGAGAAGGTTTCTCTGTCTACACCGATGCCTCAGGAATCGGGTAGGTTGTGTACTCATGCAAAAGGAGAAGGTCATCGCCTATTCTTCAAGACAAATGAAGACACATGAAGTCAACTACCCTGTACATGATCTCGAGCTGGCTGCCGTGGTCTTCGCCTTGAAGATTTGGAGACACTATCTATATGGCGAGCAATTCACTATCTACTCAGACCATAAAAGTCTGAAGTATTTATTCTCTCAGAAGGAACTCAACATGAGACAAAGGAGATGGCTGGAATACTTGAAAGATTTCGACTTCCACATCCAATACCACCCAGGCAAGGGAAATGCCGTGGCTGATGCTCTTAGTAGGAAGCCAATGGCATTTGTCTCAAGTCTAGTCCTTGGCGAGATGCAACTACTAGAACAATTCGCAAGGTTAGACTAAATATCGAACATAGAGATGATCGAGTCTTGGTTGCCAATATCAAGATTCAATCTGATCTGCTAGAGGAGATCAAAGCTCAACAAGACGATGATCCATTCTTAGTTCGCGTCAAAGAAACTCTAACTGAAAGACCGGACTTTGCAATGACTGAAGACGGAAGGCTTGTCTTTCAAGGAAGGACATGTGTTCCCGACAATGAAGAACTAAAGAGAAGACTAATGGATGAAGCTCACAAGACAAGGTATACTATTCATCCAGGAGGTACCAAAATGTATCAAGATATGAAAAGAACGTTTTGGTGGCCGAACATGAAAAGAGAGGTAGCTGAACATGCCGCTCACTGCCTTACTTGCCAACAAGTAAAAGCGGAACACCTGCGCCCTGCTGGTGTACTCAGACCGCTTGATATTCCGGAATGGAAATGGGAAAGCATCGGCATGGACTTCATCATGGGTTTACCCAAGACTCGTGGTGGACTCGACGCCATATGGGTCATTGTGGACCGACTAACCAAATCCGCCCACTTTCTGCCTATAAAGAGTAAATGGTCAGTGGAGGTACTAGCTGCCTTATACGTCAAGGAGATTGTAAGACTACATGGCATTCCATCATCTATTGTTTCGGATCGAGATCCGAGATTCACATCTCATTTTTGGAAAGGACTGCAAGGTGCACTGGGTACTAAACTCAACTTTAGTACCGCATTCCATCCACAAACCGATGGGCAAACTGAAAGAACCAACCAAATAGTGGAAGACATGTTGAGAGCTTGCACTATAGATTTTCAAGGTTATTGGAATGAGCACCTACCACTAATTGAGTTCGCCTATAACAACAGTTATCAGGCAAGCATTAAGATGGCACCATTCGAAGCGCTCTACGGAAGGAACTGTAGATCCCTGCATGCTGGAATGAGGTTGGAGAACACAATGGCTAGGCCCAGACATGGTGCAACAGACAACAAAGGACATTCAGGTAATCAGAGACCGGCTCAAGATTGCCCAATCCAGACAGAAGAGCTACGCCGACAAAAGAAGGCGAGATCTGGAATTTCAAGTGGGTGATCATGTATTTCTAAAAGTGTCACCTACTCGCGGCATCCAAAGATTCGGTGTAAAGGGAAAGCTCAGCCCTAGATTCATCGGTCCTTTTGAAGTACTCGAAAGGGTTGGTGAGGTTGCATACCGGCTGGCGTTGCCACCGGATCTGTCATGTGTACACAATGTGTTCCATGTTTCCATGCTTAGGAAATATGTGTACGACCCCACGCACATCATTCGCCACGAGAAGTTGGTGTTGAACAAGGATGTGACATACGAAGAGAAGCCAGTCAAGATACTGGAACGGAAGATACAACAACTCAGGAACCGTCCCATCCATGTGGTTAAAGTCCTATGGAATAACCGTGGAGTGGAAGAAGCAACCTGGGAACCGGAAGGAACCATCAGACGAAACTACCCCGATCTTTTCGGTAAGACATTTCCTCCATTATGAACATATGAATTTGGGGACCAAATTCTTTTTAAGAGGGGGAGGATGTAGCAACCTATATTTTTTTTTCAAAAATAATAATAATAAAATTTAATAAAATAAAAATAAAAAGCAATTATAAATCAAAGAAAAGAGAATTAAATAAAACCCATCAAATGAAAATAAGTAATGGGCTTTATTAAATGGACCCATTAGAAATTAGTGGGCTAAAATAGAGATTTAAAAAGGGGAATAATAGAGAAATACCAAAATTCGTAACTAAAATATTACTTAAATAGAAAAGAGGTATTTAATGCATAAAAAATAGAAGTTTGAGTTGGATTGGATTCCTAAACCTACCCTAATGGGTTGGCCACGAATTTAGATCCCAACCAACCCAATAGGAGATCTCTTGCTTAAAAGGGGAGAGGAAATAGGAAATCCTGAAATTAATAGTAATTAGAGTCCTATTAGGAAATAGAAAGGGAGAGACTTAAATACTCTCCTAAACCTCCCATGGCCGGCCCTAGCTCGTGCCAAGAGGTTCCTGGACCAGGAGGAGAGGCCAAGAGGAGGAGAATTCGTGGAGAGAAAGGATCTCTCAAGTTCTTTCCCGAGTTCTTCAAGTCTTAACCCTAGAAGAGGAAAACGATCAAAGGTAGGCATTCTCACAAGCATAAACCATGAAACTTTTTCTGTAGGATGTCTCGTCTATCAGGAACAAAAGCCCTTTGGTTTCATAATTTTCCATCGAGCATATCTTTCGTTCTTGATTTTTCATGTTCTGCAACTTACATGACCCCGAACCCTCTTCTTAATCTTGATCTCCTTGTATACTCAACCCCATGCCACGAGATTTCTACTGTAGGAACTGATGCATGTTAGGCATCTTTTGCCCCTAAAAGCCCTAAATTTGATTCATCCTATCTTGCGAATTTAATCGTTGATCTCAACTATGTACTGTTTCATGTTCATCATGAATACCCGTGTTTAAAACATGTCTAAACCTGATTGTTTTCAATTCCTATTTATTGTAAGTACCCTTGCATGTCTAGGTCGTTTTGCAACTAGTTTCATGATTTTTCATTGACTATACAATTAGTTGTGATTTTCTGAATCACCTGTGTCAAATAGGGTAAGTTCTGGCCGCAATCCAATGTAAAGTCCTTTCCCTGTCGGACTCGGGCGCAGACCCTGTGAACGCGATGCCCGATAGGCCGCGTTCACAAGGGCCGTCGCGACAGTGCCCTCTGTCGCGATCTGATCGCGACAGGGCCTGTCGTCGCGATCTGCTGCCCGACCTGACTAGCCTGTCGCGACCTGTACAAGACCCCGTCGCGATCTCAGTTGACCCCGTCGCGACCCTCATTAGGGTACGTCGCGATCTGGGTTTTTGCAAGAAACCCCCTGTCTCAGCAATGCTTGATTATCTACAGTGTTTGTACTCTTGTTTAACAGTCATACATACAGAAAATAACACTTGTTATAAATTAAACATTTATGTATGATTAAAATACATGCACATGATCTTTTCTATCTACAATTTCATGACACTTACACACACTTTGAACCATCCAATTATGGCGTAATTTGGCATGTAAATTATTAAATTACCATATTTTAAATATACTTGTCTATAGTTTCTCGCGATGTTTTGGGAATACCGATATCGACGCTCCACTGTTCTAGAACTCCTCTAGAACGTCGAGCACTTGTTTCTATATACACACTTTCTTGACTTGGATGAACTCTCTGTCGGATACTCCTTCTGCCGGACTAGTAAGTCTTTGTTCAAGGCCTCCGTAAGTCTCCTCTGTCCATGGATTCCCACATGGTCGACGAGCCGTTGTACCCTAACACCTATTACACCCTTTAGGGATCAATATGGTCCAAACGGCTATTAGAAATTCACTCTCGTCATGAATCACGTCGGACCTCTGGACCTGTGCTTAACATGGCCAGTGGTAAGGTCGTGAGTTCCGCCTGACTGCCAATGCCAAGTGCGCGTGTTGTGCAACTGTTACTATCACTTGTTTACTCGACACGTTACGTGCAATGTCCACTAGATCTCATCTACACTCTATTCGCTCATCTATTCACGTTCACTCTACTATCTCGTCTATTCATCTTGTGCTCTCGTCTACTTCTTGGTACTCTATATTGGCCATTGACTGATTGTCTAAAGATAAACAATATAACCAATGCCTGGCAATATTTAAAGGGCCCGATCTGGTCCTGGGATGTGCGCCCGAAAGTGCTAGTGCCCATGGGAGTTAAATGATCAGAGTGTTTGGCATTACACTCAAGTGCTATCTATCATGACTATCTAAATGACAATCAAAAGTGCCATGTTCTCTCGTTGTCCATTGACAACAAAGTGCTATGCTATACTCGTTGTGCTATGCTATACTCGTTGTGCTATTGTACTGTGGCCATCTTGCTATACTTGACCTTGTGCTATCTTGCTATTATTGTGCTATTCCCGACACTTGTGCTATTTTGGAAAGTCTATATTTGGAAAGTCTTGCTATTTCGTTCACGTACTGTCCTGCTATATTTTTACTTAACTCTCTCGCTCCATCATTAGTTACTCTGCCTTCAATGCATTAACTATTTAAAGCATGCTTTACTATGAGATTTAAGTCCTACTGGGCGTTATCGCTCACCCTGTGTTATTTGTCGTTGTGTTCTCAGGTGAGACCGAGGATGAACCATACACTCAAGAGGACGGGAACGACCTGGCGTGATGTCATGAGTACCCTAGTGTCCTATTGCTATGTTTAGCGTTGTAGTAGTTAGATTTGAAGTTTAGTCTTTTGCCTTCTTTTAATGTAATTGGGCCCTATAGATTGGCTCTAATATTAGTGGTTGTAACTAGGCATTGAAAGTATTAATGGAATGAATTTGCTTTAGTATTATTCATTGCGAAATGGGTTGATGTCTAGTACTCGCTCTATACCCTTTACTTGCAATTGCCTCGCGTTCCGATATTCCTCGTCGGGCGTGACATAAATTCTAACCCTTCCGGGTCTTCGGATCCGTGGGTGGCGGCACGACCTTCGGGTCCCTGGCGGGGTCCGGGAGGTCGGGTCGTTACAGTGGTATCAGAGCTCAGAGGTCCAACGAGATTTGTAATGAGTTAATAACTATGGCTGTCCCAAAAAAAGGTACTAGTACTCTGCTGGGCCGTCCGGTAGAGTTGCTGTTAGGTGAGCATTGGGCTCTTTGTTGCAGGTGGCTAGCTTTCCAACAGGATTCGGGTGTGAGCTGCAGGAGAGTGTTGCTGCTGTTGCTGGGTGCACGTGCTGCGAGCGTGGTTGCTGTTTTCGCTCATGCTGCGGTTGGATTCGTCCTCGGCCTGCGCGTCCAGATGGTTGTGTCGTGAAGGCTGAGAGAGCCTACGTGTGGTGTGGCCTTCACCGGTGCAGGGTTTGTGTCTGCGGAACCAGTCGAAGGTGTCCTTGCCTTGTTGGCAGTCCCTTGTTGTTAAGGTGTGTCCTTGTTGGATGTGTGTTTGGCCTTGTGTGCCTGTGCGCCGTTGGGCGCTGTGCTCTGCTCAGTCGGCATATTTGCTCGAGCTAAGCAGATGCTTGTGTGTCGTGTTGCACCACTGGTTGAGCGCTGCGACACCTGTCTGTGGCTGTTGTCGGCCTTGTGCTGACTGGTTGTGAACTCTAGAGAGGTGCTCCCGGAGTTCTTCTCTGTTGGTTCTGGTGGAAGTGAGGTTTCCTCAGAACTGTGTTGTGCTCGTTTCTGGTTGTTGTTGCGCTGCCCTCTGGGTTGAGGTGCATCGCTTGGTTGCCCTGTGTTCTGGTGATGGTTCCCAGACTGTTTTGTTGTTGTCCTAGGGAGGGTTTCTCTCTCTCTGGGACTGCTTCTCTGCTCGTTGAAGTCTTCTGCTGTGTTACCTCTTTAGTTTGAGGTCTCTGTTGCCTGGTTGGTTGCCGTTGCCCTCTGGATTGAGTGCATCGCTTGGCTGCTTGTGTTCTAGTGATGGTTCCCAGAACTGTTTTGTTGTTGTCCTAGTGAGGGTTTCTCTCTCTCTGGGACTGCTTCTGTGCTTGTTGAAGTCTTCCGCTGTGTTACCTCTTTGGTTTGAGGTCTCTGTTGTCTGGTTGGTTGCCGCCGCGTTGCCATCGAGGTTGAGGTGCATCGCTTGGTTGCCCTGTGTTCTGGTGATGTTTTCCCAGAACCGTTGGCTGTTGTCCTGGTGAGGCTTGCTCTCAGGACTGTTCTGGGCTTGTCTCTGCCGTTGTTGTGCTACCTCAGGGTTAAGGTATGCTATTGTTGTGTTGGCCGGTGCATTCTGGTGGGTTTCCCAGAACGGTGCCTTGGTGGTTCTGGTGGAGGTTCTCCCAGAACCGGTTTGTGTTGCTTCCGCTGGCTGCTGTGTTTTTCTCTCGATTGGCCATGTGTTTTGGCCGTTTGCTTGGGCTGCGTCCTGGTGTAAGTTCTCCCAGGACTGTCTTGCGTTGTTTCTGCAGTTCTACTTGCTGCGGAGTGGTTTGTGTTCGTTTTGGGCTACCATTGTGTTGCCCCTATGGTTTGAAGAGTGCCGTTTGGTTGAATTGCGTTCTGGTGAGGTTATCCCAGGACGACTATTGGTGCTTTTGTGGAGGTTCTCCACAGAGCTGCCCTGTGTTGTTTTGGTTATCGTTGCTCTCTCTCTCTATAGAGATGAGCTGTCGTTGTTGCCGGTCGGACTGTCTGTGTGACAGTCTTCTTGGGTGTTGTCGGTCAAGATGTGGTGCCTTTGACCGTGTGTCTAGCCGTGGTGCTGGCCAGTTGTCTTCTTGTTCGTTTTCGAGTTTCTCGACTGTGCTGGTGGGACTTCGTGTGTCCCCGTGGTGGGGTGGTTTGCTTCGCTTCTCGCGCCCTACGTGCTCTCCCAGATGGTGGTCTGGTGAGTGCAGTGGGTGTTTAGATGGCTGTGCCTCTTGGGTGAGAGCCAGCCTAGTGTGTTGTTTTTCCTCTTTTGTGTGAGGAAGAGGCCAGTTATGTGCCTTCTTCGTCTGTTTTCCGTGGGTTGCTCGGGGTGGTGGTGCTTTCACATGGCATTTGGTGCCGTGTCACACACCGTGGCGACCTTTATGGCGAAGATCCCTCCCCTTGTGCTGTTTTAAGGTTGAGTTGGTTGCTCACCTCGTGCGCGTTGTTTCCTTGTGGTGCAATAGGTTGTGGTGCCTATTGTCCCGTCTCTTACTGTGCTGTTTCTTGTTGCCTGACTGGACGATGTAGGGCAGCGTGCCCTGTGTTCAGTGTGAGGCAACACCGGCTTTCTTCTATTTGGCTTGCTTGTGCAAGCATCGTCCCGGTGTGTGTTTTCGCTTGTGCCTCAGCTGTGCTTGGAGGCACTTGTTGCTGTTTAGTGTGTGGCCCTCTCCGTCTGTGTGGTAGGAGCGGTGCCTTGTGTTTGTGTGCTTCTAAGAGCCGATGTGGTCATTGCGTTCTTGAAGCTGCTAGGTTTCCTTGTGTTTTTCTCTTGTGGGTCACTGGTGGAGAGTCCACTGCAGTTGGCCCTGTGTCGTTTTATGTCGTTGGTGCGGCTGTGTACTGCACCTTGAGCGTGTTTCTTTCGTTGCTCTATGTCTTTGTGCCTTAAGGGTTCGAGGCTGGTGTGGCCTATTTTGCCCTTTTAGGCTTGCGGTTCCTTGCGTGTGGCTTTTGGCAGGTCTCTAGTGGAGAGTCCTTCCTGTTAGCCATGTTGTTTCGGCTGTTGGTGCAACCGTGTTGCATCTTGCCTGGTTATTGGTGCTTGGGGTGGCGCCCTGTGCTCGTGCTCGAGTGGTTTTGTTTTGTGCCGTTTGGAGCCTTGGTGCACTATGTTGTACCTTGGGTGGCTCCTGGTGCTGGTGTTGGCACCGTGTGTCATGCCGTGTGCCTGATTGTGAGCTTTGTGCATCGTTTCCCGAGTTTGCTCGGTGTTCGAGGCGTTGAGCTTTCCGCCTCTGGGACACTTTGTGCTGGCCTGTGCCTTGTGGCTGTACCATTACCACTGTGGGGTGGCTGCTTTGCCTTGTCTAGGTAGCCCTATCAGTGGTATGCCAGGCTTGGTCGTGGCCTGTGGTTGGATTTTTCCCCCTCGCTTTGGGAAGCGAGTGTGTTCGGTTAGGGTACCCAGCTTCGGTTTGGGTCCCTTAGAGGTCGACATGTTGTTATCGACCTCTGCGATTGTTTCGCTTCTCGTGCGGTTTGCCGACGTCTTGGGTTGCTTGGCTCTGCCAAACTCAGACGTCTTCCCTGGTTTTACCTCTGCGCATTGTGCATGTGGAGCTTTTGGTCTAGTTTTTATGTGGCTCCACAGTCGTTGTGTGTCCTTGTCGGACCACGAGGACCATCTAGGTGAGATCGAGTGGTGCTGATGGACACTGTCCTGCGTGCCGTGGTGAGGTGCCAAGTTTTGGCTTCACCTCTGATGTCTTCCCTGTTTTCGTTGCGGTGTGCCACATTGGGGAGCGTGTTACTCCTAGTTTTGTGACTCCGCGTGCGTTGTGTGTTCTGGTCGGACCACGAGGATGATCTGGGTGAGATCTAGTGGTGCCGGCGGACACTGCCTTGCTCGCCGTGGTTTCTCCACGTGCGTGTTTTCCGCTGGTTTTGAGTCACCATTAAGAAGCTCTCGTTTGGCCTTTCCGTAGGTGCTAGCTGTTGCTAGTCGTGCGGATCCATTCAACGGAGTCTTGCGGTTGACCTCTTGGCATTTTCCTCGGTTGCCGTCAGTAGCTGGGACCTCTGTCTAATCGCTGGTGACAGAGGGAGTTACTGACCGGTTGGCCTCAATAGTGTGACCTGTTGAGTGCCAAGTCGTGTGGTTTCCGGCTGGCGGTTCAAGTGTTTTCTGGTCAGTTTGGTGCGCGCCGCGCCTGTGGAGTTGTTGACAACTGCTTGTGTGCTCCGCGCCGTTGGCGTGCACTCTGCGAGCCGTCAGTTGTTTGGTTAGGCTTTCCCTTGTGGCGGGGTCGTGGTGGTGACCACCGGGAAGTCGTGGTATGACTTAGTGGTCCCTTTGCACCTGTTGTGTTCTCCGACCGGGTTTCGCCCTTAATTTTAAGGACAAAATTATTTTTTTGTTGCATGTATTGTAACATCCTGGGCTTTCCGGTTTCTCCGTTGTGTGTTTGGATGATTGGCCTCTAATGCGTTCGCTCTGGGCGACGCGTTAGTGTTGCATCAGAGGTGCTCGATGTGATAGTCATCCGTGTCGCGACCAGTGGTTCCGTCGCGTTCTTGTTGCGCCCAGTCAACGGGTCGCGACATCGTTCCGCTTTTTAGTCGTCTGACGCTTGTCAGAGGGACAGGTGTGTCAGGGTGACCTGTCTGGTTGTCGCGGCATCCCTATGGGACGCGTTCTGATCACGGTGTGGGCGGCCGTCGCGTTAAGGTTGTTGACGCGACGCCCCGCCCCGTCATGTTTTGGGGGCCGAAGGCTAAAAGCCTTGGCCGACGCCCCTTTTCCCTCCTATGGCCTTTCTCCTTTCCCTCCTCCTTTCCGAGGAGGGTATGCTTTCCCCCTCCCTTCTCTGGCAGCTTGGAGCTCGGTGGCGGTGCCGGCGGTTCGTGCGGAGCTTGGAGCATCGACGGGGAGCGAGGAGGAGGCGGCCGTGGCTTCGTGAAGGCCCCTTTGGGGTTCGGTTCTTCCAATTTCAGTAGGGATCTCTTGTGCCCATACTTGTTGGTGTGGATTGGAGCCCTCTAGGTTCTTTGCATGTTTTACAAACTTTCCCCATGCTCCCCTCCCCCTATGGTGTGCTTGGTGTAGTTGTGGCGACCCTGGGATGTAGCATCCCGGTGGTCTGCCTCCCGACTGATGTCGCGACCGTAGTGCGCGTCGCGACATCAGAGGAGGCGTCACCCGGGTCAGAAGCGACCTTATCGCGGCACAATTGGACGTCGCGATAAGGGTCGTGTCGTGACCTAGTTTCCTGTCACGACAAGAGCATTGTCGCGATGCGCTGCCCTGTAGCAACATGCTTGTCGCGGTTGCCCTTCCCGTCGTGATGGTATCGCGACAGGCTAGAAGGGCGCAACAAGACCTGGTTTGCCTCGGGTGCTTCCGTGGCCGCGGTTGGCGTGTGCCTCAGGGCAGGATTGCCCTTAGGACCTTCTGGTTGGGAATGCGGCAGGTTACCTCCCTGCGTTCAGTGACCGAAGGTGACACCTTCGTGGCCGTGTCCTAGCGGCGGTGCTAGGAGGCTTGCGTCTGTCTAATAATCGATTGTCTGTCGGTCAATCGATTATTAGAAGAGCATTGGTTTCTGTTCTGCTTGGTGGTGTTCCGATTTCTCGGGCCATGCCATGTGTGCCGGCGTTGGCCGATGACCCTTCTGGGGGTTTTCGGAAGGGGTGCCGTGCGTGCTTATGCCTGCTGGGCTTGTTATGGTTGCAAGCCAGCTGTGCCGATTTCTGTGGTGGTTGCCCCGCCTGTTCTCTTTCGCCCGGTGCTTTGCACTTGAGGGCTTGTCCCATTCAGAGGTTGTCTCCGTTTCCTGGGACCCCCATCCTCGGGAGCCTGTTGAGGGAGTTCTCCGAGCTACGAGCGTGCTCGAGTTGACAGCCTAGTGTGGCGGACTTCAGAGCTGAGGGAAAACGGTGGTGGGAATCGGCGTTGAGTCACTTGTGGAGCTCCCTTAGATGGTCTGTGTCTCCGAGGTGGTTGAGGTGTTCTTCCGGTGCGGACCAGTTAGTCCTTCTCACTGCCTCGCTCTGCGTTGGTTCTGGAGCCGCGTAGGGAGGGTAGGCATGGGGCCGCAGCTCGGCCGGGCTGCGGTGGTTGGTTATGTTGTTCTCTGCTGTGGCTCACTAGCCTCACTCTACCTAGGGAGGTTGTAGGCAGGAGTCAGTGGCTGGCGAGCTGGAGGTGTGGACAGTGCGTCTTCCTCTTAGCTACCGGTGGCGGTGGCTTGGTTGCTCTTGCTGTGACGGAGTTTTCTCATGTTGTTTCCAAGTGAATCTCATTGCCCTAGCCTACACGGGGGTTGTAGCCTAGCCGTGTTTAGCTTCCGTGGGCTCTGTTGGTTTCGCCTTGTGGGCTGTGTTTAGTGGCTTCCGTTCTGCGGGTTCTCTCGGGGTGTCTCGTGCAGACATCGACTGCTGTTTCTGTAGACCGTTCCTTGATGCCGTCTGTGGTGGCACCGGAGGGTGTAGTTCCCTGACCTCGTGGAGTGTCCGAGGTCTAGTGTGGTTCTGCTTGTGGGCCCTCGACCTTGTGGAGGTCTGAGGTGGCCGTGCCTGTGGTGAGATGTTCCTTCTCACGTGGTTGTTCGGTGTCTCTCGTGGTGACACCTGGTTGTTCCTTCACGACCTCGTGGAGGTCTGGGATGTTGGGTGCTTGTGTCGTGAGACTCTGGTCTCACGTGGTTGCTCTGGTGTTCCGTGAGCTTCTATGTCTCAGCGGGTGCGTGCCGAGGTGTTGCTTCCGCATTGCGTTTGACTCCGCTGGTTCTGCGGGAGTCTGTTTGGCCCGACCCTGGTTGTGGGTCGTGGCATTACTCTGTTCCGCTGCTTTGTAGTACTCTGCAGTAGGTGTTTTCCGCTTTACTATTTTGTAGAGTAGTTTACTTTCACTTTTGTTGGAGTTCCTGCTGCTCTGGCTAGTAAGGGACTGGTTATCCCTACTGAGCCTTGTTCGCGAGGCTCACCCCCCTACTCTCTTCAAGTAGGGACTCGCTGTCGCAGAAGTTCGTTATCGGACGGTCATGGTGGCGGTTCGTACGCCTTGCGTTGCCAGCAGTGTGAGTTGTGAGCGTGAGCGCTCTTGTTTAGTGTGAGTTGAGAGTGGCCTTTTTGCAAGTCCTTGGGGTATGTCCCTTAAGGACTGCACCTTTCTTTCTGTACCTGTACTTTTATTTGGGACATGTTGTACATAATTTCCTTATTAATGTATGGACTTTCTTGTTATAGTTATTTGAATTCATTGCTTATCTCACTGGACTAAATTCTAACTCTTCCGGGTCTTCGGATCCGTGGGAGGCAGCGCGATCTTCGGGGTCCCTGGCGGGGGTCCGGGAGGTCGGGTCATTACATAATCGGCCCTTAGTGCTCCAACCAGACAGATAACCATATGTAGAAAAATCGTTAATTGTCCAAAGTAGTGCAACACGCATAGAAAATATTACACCCTTATAAGTATCGAATGTTTCAACTCCATGCCAAAGAATTTGTAATTCTTCAATAAGTGGTTGAAGATAGACATCAATATCATTTCCCGGACCATTAGGACCCGGAATGAGTAACGACACAAAAATACTTTGTGGCTTCATACACAACCATGGAGGTAAGTTGTATGGTGTCAACAACACAGGTCATGTACTATGACTCGTACTCATTACCCCAAAGGGATTGAAACCATCACTTGCCAAGCCTAGGCGCACATTATGAGGTTCTAAACCAAAACCATTAATCGCATCTAACACCTTCCAACAAGGGGAATCAGCTGGGTGCCTTAGAATGCTGTCTTCTTGGCGTTCATCACTATGCCAACACATGGTTGCAGATGATTTACTGCAAGTGTATAATCTTTGCAGTCTTGGAATCAATGGAAAATGCCGAAGAACTTTCTTTGCAACCTTAATCTTCTTGTTATGATCACTTCTTTCAGTTCCTTTCGTCCATCTAGATTCTCCACATTTAGGACAATGATCATAAGACTCATACTCTTTCCGGTACAAAATACAATCATTAGGACATGCATCAATCTTGTGATAATCATATCCCACTTTACCAATGATTTTTTTCAATTCATAGAACGTAGTTGGCAACACATCACCTTCTGGAAGAGCCTCTTTCAATAGCTTCAGAAGCATGTCGAAAGATTTGTTGCTCATTTTGCCTCTGCATTTTATGTTGAACAATCTAACTATAAATGAAAGCTTGTTGAATGTCTTGCAACTAGGGTACAAAGGCCGTTCAACATCTGCCAACAACTGTTGAAATTCACCATACTCTCCTTTATTATCATCCATTGACTTCACTTCTGCATGTTTCGAATTTTCCTCACCAATAACATCCTCCAACATCAAATGCAGACCAACATCCTTCTGAAGTGTTGTGCGTGCAAAATTCGTAGATATTTGCCTAGAAGAACTACTCCCATGGAACTTCCAAAATTGTTTATCTTTAATGACTCTATATTGAAACAAATGTTATCTTACTATTTCCTTTTCATGTCTCAAGAGGCATACACACTCCAAACAAGGACACTTAATCTTTGTTGATAGAGCAGAGTGAGTAGAAGTAACTTGAATGTATGCGTCAACTCCATCTATATATTCCCTTGTATTCTTCAATTTATCCATCCAACTCCAATCCATAACGTCTCACTACAAAAAAAAAACTCATTTACATTATATTCAGCATACTATAAATGTTGCAAGATTTCCAATGAATTGTCTAACGACAGGACAAGAAGTTTCAACGTGACACCATTTGGTGGAGTACGAACTATAGTTGTTTGGATCATCAAAACACAAGTGTACTCGTAGAATGGTCAAATTAGGCGAATAGATATTCATGGTAGCTGTAATTTTTTATAAGACTGTAAAGTGCTTAAGTGCGTAGAATTACTTGGAAACAGGAGTCCAGCACCACAATGAAATCCAAACACGAACAATTTCTACAACACATGAGAAAGTAATTACTAAGAAAGGATAGGGAACAACAACGCACAAGGTAGAGTACGTGGGGCTTCATCATGCCCCATCAAGGATTAAAAAGGGAAAAAATAAGGTAAGCAACCAGAACAAAAAAAAAAACACCAGTATGTGTACGGTCATTCCCTCCATCCTCCTCCCAATGCCCAGTCTGGCGACCCCATTCCCCCCATCATGGATTAAAAGGGGAAAAAAATAAGGTAAGCAACAAGAACAAATTTTTTTTTTTTTCTTGGTGATAAAAATGATTAAGTCGAAAATAGACATGAAAACATTGCTAATTATGTTTAGAACTAGTTTGATAAAATGGTGAGTGGGTTGGAAACATAGTTGTCAAGGCGACAAAGCGACCAAAATGTTTTTGGGCTCCTTGTGTGCCTAAGCGCTTAGGCGCCTGCCTAAGCGGCGCTTAGACGCTAAAGATAACGTCTAGTCTGGGCTATTTCAAGAGTGACATCCTATATAAATAAAGATATATAATGACAATGCTCATAAATAATTAAATAAAAAAATTCATAATATATTATTATGTTAAATCTAAAAAGAATTCATAATATAAATAAAAAAAGACATTACAATTATACAACCATGCAAAAACTACACAAATATGACATTATAAACACAATGTGAAAAAAATTGCCATTACAATAGTGCACCAAAATTAAACATATGAAAGAAAAATTACTTGAATAAATAAAAATATAAAATGCAAGTACTAACCTGAAATTTGTTCCTTTGTTCTTCTAAAATCTAGAAATAAGAGTTGTGACAAATATAATACAACATCACATTAATATATCAAGCAAGATTACCATCATAATGGATATCAAATATTACCTAAAACAAATTAACATAACCAACCAAAAGATCCAACATCAAACTATTAATTCAATGTCCAAAAGTTTCAAAGATAACAAAATGTTCAACTCCAAATAAAAAGCATCTAAAGCTTAAAACCAAACATGGCATTTTGAAGAGCCATGCCACCATCATCATTACTATCACCCTCAACTTCATCATCCTTATCACCATCTTCATTATTTGATTCCCATGGAACATCATCATCATCTGTCTCTTCTTCTTCACTCATCATATCGTCATCCTCATCCTCATCATCATTCCTTGTGCCTTGTGAAGTGCTCCCTCTTATTGGCATTTTTCATCTTCTAACTCTTTCTTCGGATGCTCCCATAGCCTCATCCACAATTGCCCAAGTGAGATCATCTCCCTCATGAACCAAATCTTCACCATGCTTTGTCATACATGAGCTTCCCCAATCTAAGTCTTCCAAACAAATGGGATCATATTTTCTGAATGTTTCTTTCTTTCTTGAAATCTTTCACGAAGATGTCGATTGTATTGGACATAGACTAATCATTGAGTCTCTTGGCCTCTAACCTGTTCCTCTTCTTTGTATGAATCTAAATATAACAAATACGATAAAAATAAGATTAAATGTTAAACTTAAAAATGCCTAACATTAAAATATAAAATATAAAATCAAATACTTACAAACTCAAATGTACTCCAATTACGTTCACATCGAGAAGAACTACAACAAAGTCCTAAAATTTTTAAACCAAACATCTTCAACTCCGGTGTCTCCACACCATATTGCATCCACCAATCACCTGTAATAAATTAAAAATATTAATAAAAGAAGGAGACAAAGATATATAAATTTGAAAAAATTAATTAAATTACTCACATGGAAGCCTCCTTTCATAAGCTCTACTTGCCATTGGCCTCCTAAACATACCTCTTTGACATGAATACTCCATCATTTGATCTCCAATCTTATCTTGCATTTCTATATTTGGCTCCATCTTTTCAAGACATGTCATAAAAACATGTTCAAATTTTACAACCAAAGATGCATCTTTGCTTCGAGCTTCATAATATAATTTTGGATTCAAGAAGAAGCCAACTTCATGTAGAGGCCGATTCATTTGATCTTTCCAACGGCGGTCCACAATTTTCAAATAGGTTGGTATTTACTTTCTTTAGAATTGAAATTTTGAATTATTTGCTTCCTTGCACATCCATTGCAGCATAAATATATCCCATTGCTGGTTTTTCATCACCATCAACCAACCTTAACACTTGCAAGAGGGGTTGGGAAGCCCTCAAAATGTCCTCAACTGCATGCCAAAATTTTGATTGATAAACAATTGTAGCTACATTCTTTCCCATGTTTGTTTTTGACCATGCACTAGAATGCCAAGCATCTGAACTAAACAACCTACGCAGTGCTCTCTTTATTATCATCATGCAATCTTTCTAAGGTAAGAAAAGCTGTAGCAAATCTTGTAACTCCAAATCTTACCAATTCTCTCCCCTTTGTCTCCCTTCTCATGTGGTCAAGAAGCCGCGTATGAGTGTATAGATAATCAGTCAACTTCTTTGCTTTTAAAATGGCGCCAACATAGCATTTCAATTTTCCAATGTCTTCTAACATGAGATCAAGGCAGTGAGCTGCACAGGGGGGTCCAAAATAATCGTTTCCTTTTCTCCATCAACAACCGTCCTGCTACAATATTATAAGATGCATTATCAGTAACAATTTGAACTACATATTCCTCCCCAACGTTTTCAACCATCTTATCTAACAAGTCATACAACAAGATAGCATCTTCTTTTTGATCTGAAACATCAACTGATTCTATAAAATAAGTTCCTTCTGGACAATTCACCAAAAAGTTGATCAACTTTCTCTGCCTTTTATCAGTCCACCCATCACACATTATAGTGCACCCATAAATCTTCCAATGTTTTATATATTCAGCATGCATTTGTTTTGTTTCTTCTACCATTTTTTGTAGAAGAGGCAACCTCAACATGTGATAACTAGGTGGTTTGTATCCTGGTCCAAATTGGCCTATAAGTTCAACCATGATTTCAAAGCTCCTACACTTTGCTGCATTAAAAGGAATGCCAGCATCATAAAACCAACTAGCTATAGCAAGATCAAGATTGCATTTCTCTTCTTTCTTCAATTTAGACATAGTGCTCTGATTTTTTTTCCCACTTCTTCTTGCATCAATAAAATCATCAACATTCATCCTTGCAAATACATCCATCGGTCCCTTCTCCTTGTTTTGTTTTGCAAAAATTGACAAGGTAGTTGATTTTTTTATTGGCTCAGACTCCTCCTCATCAGATGAGCTCACAACATTCTCAGAAACACTTGTTGCACTTACTATCTTCCTCTTCTTGTTTTTGTTCAAAGCCACCAACATTTCCGCAGCAATCTCCTTTGTAGTCTTAGGACACTTCTTCACATCACGGAAACCTCCAATCAAGTACTCCTTTTATCTCTTTAACCCCCCATTTGTCACTAAACCACACAATTCACATTTCACTTTATTCTTATCGTGCTCATCAGGCCAATAAGCATACTTCCATCTTGGATCATTAGATTTCGCTTTCTTGAATTCTGAATCTGTTGTGGGTATTGAGGAAGAAGAATCCATTCTTCTCACTGCAAAACTAATTTAAAAATTGTAAATTTAAATTCAATATGTGTAACTATATGTGAAGATAAATAGAGGAAGGATAGGAGTATAGGACTGTGTCTGTGAGACAGAGAGAGAGAGTGAGATGACTGTGTGTGAGTGAGAGAGGGATCGGGGGGGGGGGGGGGGGGGAGGACTGTCATTGTGACAATCTCACAGTGTGTGCATGTGTGTGTGTACGAGAGAGAGAGAGAGAGAGAGAGAGAGAGAGAGAGTGAGAGAGAGATGAGAGGGCGGCGAGACTGCCACAGTGTGTATGTGTGTCTATGTGTGTGTGAGAGAGAGAGATAGACAAAGAGAGAGAGGGGAGTGACCGTGAGAGAGAGAGAGAGAGAGAGGAGGGGGTGCCGGTGGGACTGTCACAGAGTGACAGTGTGTGTGTGAGATAGAGAAGAGAGGGGGGGGGGGGGGGGGGCGGGTGTGTGTGAGGACGGGACACTGTCACACACACTCTGTGACAGAGTGTGTGTGATAGTGTATGTGTGTGGCTGTGTGTGTGTGTGTGTGTGTGTGTGTGTGAGAGAGAGAGAGAGAGAGAGAGAGAGAGAGAGAGAGAGAGAGAGAGAGAGAGAGAGAGAGAGATAGGTAGGGAGTGTGACAGAGTTGTGTGTGTGTGTCTATGAGTGCGTGCGTGTGTGAGAGAGAGACGGAGGGAGAGAGGTTCGGGCAAGGAGAGGGGAAGTGGGAAGCCGGCCGGGGGGGGAGGGGGAGACGAGACGGGAAAGGGGGGATGGGGGGCGGAGGTAGGACGTCGGAGGAGGGGATTGGCAGGGAGCGTACCTGAAGTCTGGAGAGGTGGCGACAATAGCGAGGTCTGACAGCAGCGGAGAGACCTTCTCCAGCGGCGGCGAGACCTCCGTTGGGGAGGAGGAACCCTAGCTGGGTCTGGGGGCGAGGCGGGGTGGGATTCGGAAGACAGGGTCGGGGATTGGGGAGCGCAGGGGAGTCAGGGGGGGGGGGGGGGGGGGGGCGATGTTTAACTGGGATCCGATCCACTAAGTGGATCCGGTAACCAGCCCAAGGCGCCAACGCACACACCTTGGGCCGCCTACCGCGCCTCGGCGACTCCTTGCCTCGCCTTTTGACAGCCCAGTTAGGTGACCCCCAAACACCGCCTTCACGCCTCGGCGCCGCTTAGGCGCCGCCTTGGCGGCCGCCTTGACAACTATGGTTGGAAAGTACACAGTACAAAATTGACAAAGACTACTGTTTGGATGGGAAGGAGATATACTTCAAAGACAACTGACTGCTATGATTCTCACATGGCTACTAGAGACATACAATGGAAAAAGACCAACATTCTATGCTATATATATAATTAAGAATTATGAATTCAGCACTCCATATTTCTAATGTCCAGGCAAACCCCATTTCAATTACTACCTTTAACTGCATAACAAAGGCAGGACTGAAACTGGATGCCTGACACTATAAAAAGGTTGCACACAAAGCAAACCGATTTTATGCAAATGACTACCTGAAATTCAAATTAGTGCATGACAAATGGACATCCACATGATTAAGAGATGCCATATGTTGTCCTCAGGCACAAACCTCATTTAAGGAATTGATGAAGCTCCACTTCACACTTTCTTCAACATCACAGTGAGTCAAGCTATCTGTAGGATAACTTCTAAAGTGGACCTGCAAAAATGGATTCTTGTCAGACTTATATGCATATATGCTGCATACAACTGTTTGACATCTAAACGTTAACAACATGAAATGCTACTAGCGACCAAAGGGTTTTAAAATTTTCAGGCAAAATATGAAGACAATGATACCCAAGATTAGGGAGAATATAAAGAAAAAGTTTACAATTTTTGCCTAGACAAGTTCCCTTATCCATCAATCCAACCTTAGGGGATTCTTGTGGTTGACTACACAATCCTTCATAATACTCTACCAATTATCATATTCCCTGAACAGCTTCGTGTAAGATAAACTAATCCAATCTGGCTGATCTAACCCCAAGAATCTGAACAGGCAAATCAGGATTGGATCAGCCTGCCAAAATTGAAACTGGTTGATTGATCCATTCTGATTGAGTTCATTCTAAACCTTGCCTTGAACTACACTAACCTCCATAGTTCCTCGACAATATTATATTACAAAATGATAGTAATATTTGAAACACTAAAGCAGCTTTACAAAAAGCATGGATCACACAACTTTTGTAGAATACAAACATAAAAATCATTTGTGTTCGATATCACTACAGCAGCTATCAAAGACATATGCAACACTGAAAGAATAACAACATCTATCCTACACTAGCAATGACAACATCTCCCAACAGCATCCCCTATCGTCGCACCTCCTTCCCCCCAGTCATCCCCTCCATCCCCCTCCTAATGCCCAGTCTGGCGACCCCATTCCCCCCAATACATTGCCCCCTCACCCAACCCCCACAAACCACCAGCAGCACCCCTCCCCCCTCAAATCCAACAGCATCCCCTATCGCCGCACCTCCTCCCCGCCGGTCATCCCCTCCATCTCCCTCACAATCCGACTCCCCCTCACGTCTACCACCAACCCCGGCCCTGTCGGCGCCCCCTCCACCTCCCAATCACCAGTCCGGTGACCGCCTGCCCCCACCCCGCCGGCAAGTCCCCAAATCGAGTGTGAATGATAATGTACTTACGTGCGAGAGAGGGGTAGGGTACGAATGCTACCTGCTGCCACTGCGAGTCTTCTCCACTGCGGACGCTGCCTGCTGCTGCCGCCATGAGTCTTCTCCAGTGCGGACGCTGCCTATCATTGCCGTGAGTCTTCTGCGAGTACGCTGCCTGCCGACGTTGCCGCAAGGTCTTCCCCACTGCGGACGCTGCCTACTGCTGCCGCCGCGAGTCTTCTCCAGTGCAGACGCTGCTTGCCGTCGTCGTGAGTCTTCTGCGGGTACAATGTCTGCCGCCGCCGCCGCCTGCTTCAGCTGCAAATCTCCTACGGGCCACTGCTTGCTTGCCCTTTCGCCGCTGCCTGCAGGAGGAGAGTGGAGGCAAGGGGAAGGAGGGGTTTTTTTCCCCTTCAATCTTCGCGCAGAAGGCCTTAATTCAATGCGTGCCCAATGTTAATAATAATATTTTATTATATATTTACTGTATCAAACTCCGTAGGTATATGATTTTATTATATGCTTACAGTATCACGTCATAGGGATAGGTATATCTTAAAAGTTTAAGAACAAAGTTCGTCTGATATACTTACGACATGTACAGTTCATAAGTATGGATATGTCTATCCATACGAATAGCTTACGAATATACTGAACCGTAAGAAACTTTCGTAGGCAGAGCTAAGATTTCTTGTAGTCATTAGTGACAATCGATGTCAAGTGACGGTGGCCCTACTCACCACAGTAGTGGGTCAGTAGGGATGTAAACGAACCGATATATTCGACGAGTAGTTCGAAACTTGATTCTATAAAATTCTGTTCAGTTCGTTTATTTAATTAACGAGTCGATCTTGAAAAAAAACTCGGTTCATAAACGAGCCGAGTCTGAACACATGTGATCTCGGCTCGATTATACTCATGAGCAACTCGTTAAGAGCTCGATTAAATACTCGTTAAGAGCTTGTGTGAGACCCCCAAATTTTGTTCATTTTATATTGTGCATGTGATATTTACTTGTTATGTATATAGTGTGTGTATTAAATTTGTGCATACTATAATTATTTAATTACTCATGTGCATATGTATGCATATATGTATATATATATATCTTATTTCTATGGATATAAGTAATTAGCTAATTTTATACGTATTGTACTTATTTAAATCCTATGCATATTGTATTTAAGTAATGTTGTGCATATAATATGAAATTATTGCTATACATCTTGTAGGTATATATGAGTTTATTTCGATGCATGTAATATATTTAAATGTGCATGTAGTATCTAATTATTAATGATGCATATTATATATACTTATTCCATGCATATTGTATGTAATTATGTTGTATATATATATATATATATATATATATATATATATATATATATATATATATATATGTGTGTGTGTGTGTGTGTGTGTGTGTGTGTGTGTGTGTGTATTCTGTGCATATGATACCTATTAATTTTCTGTACACATGAAATTGTTTGTGATGTAATTGTACATCTGTTTTGATGTAATTTGTGTTCTGGTCAAGATGCCAGTTAACGTCAACACGAATTGATGTTAATTGCATGTTGACGGCAACATGCATGCCGTTGACTCCATGGCTAGAAGAACTTGACGTCCAGATCGATGGACGTTGACTCCCTGTTAGCGGCAGCAAATGTTGACGTTTATTTCTCAGTTTTATTGTGATTTCAGATTTGGAAACGGCTGCGTTTCCTCCGGTTCTTGTTTAGGAAACCTATCCTTAATGGTAGGAAACCTTACCCTAATGCGTACCCAACCCCTTAACCCTATAAAACACCCAGATTAGGGTGAGGTTAAGTCTTTTGCTTTTGAGAAACCCTAGGGCTTTTCTGTGAGAAAACCCGATCTTTGGCGAGCTGGATCCGGTGACTAGAGGAGTCTTCTGGCGTTTTGCATCGATTGGAGGATACACCAAGCATTAAGGAATCATCCCTGACTCTAAGAATTGAAGCACATCGATAGGAAGGACCGGATCAGAAGCAGTTTTGAGCACCCTCTTGGCTTGACCGAGGAGGGCTTCACTGACGAACCTAGATCATCTTAGATATATTCTCAGGCAAGTGATCGATAGGTTTCATCCCTAGTTCATTAGGTTTCACAGAATTGATGTTTGATCTCTGTGATGTATTTTCCGGACTTCTAGGTATATGTGTATACTGTAAAAATCATGTTTAGTTAGGAACAATCAATAGGTCATATCATGAGAATGCGTTGAATTTCTGTGAATTGTGTTATTTATTAATTTTTCTGCAATTAGGTAATGAGCATGATATGATCAATAAAATCTTTGAATAATTAGATCTATTTCATATTAGGGTTTTATAAATTTTCCATGTTCGTATGATGACTGTATTTAGGTTTTGAAACTGTTAGACATGACTGTTTCACTGTGTACTATGTGTAAGTGGAGATATTGATAATTATGCCTGAAAACTATTTTAATTGCTATAATTATTATATAGATCCAAAAAATCTGGAAAATTGAACATGTGACATGTCATTTGTTTAGAACCCGTGATACAAATTTCATTTTTTTTTCATGACAGTAGGTACAATTATTGGTTTAACAATGAAAATTTACCATGTTGAGCATGTTAAGTTTAATCTTGTATGGTACAATGATTAACATCATGATTAGGATTGTGATAAGAGTTATTTGTCACTACGAACAGTAGCATCATGTTGGATAACTGAAGCATGTTTCAATATTGAAAAATGCATGTAAATGGTTAAATAGTGCATGTGAAATGTGTAAATAATGTGATAAAATGTGATAATTAAGCCGAGATTGACACTGCTACCATAGAGGTCTGAGAGCCCTACTATAGTAAAGTCCCTATGGGAAGGCTCAACATATAAGTGATATCCTAAAGGCATTAGGATGAAATCCTGGAGGTGGACAAGTACCAATGGATAGGGTGGAGAGGGCTTTTGTATTAATGTGGACTTTTGTCATTTACATTTGCTATATAGACTGTGGAATGATGTGATGATGATGGAATGAGATGAGTTATTTCTTTTATTTCCACTGTACTCATTTGTTATTCATGTACATATCAACCTATCGTTTAGTGTTGGGTTAATATCCCACTGTAATGACGCCTTTGTACCGACAGAAATTGGTATAATTGTACCGGTATGAAGATGGTCATTACAGCTTGTCTCACTTATTAACACTTCATTTAAATATTTGATTAAATATAATAAGTATGAGAATATATTGATATAAACACATTTATTTATCATTATATAGTTATTATTACAGAATAAAATACTTATGAGGGCTTAAATGTTAGACTAAGTCCAGTGTATATACACAAATTATACAAATGAGGTTATATACACAAATTATACAAATGAGGTTATATACACAAATCATGTAAATAGGGACATGAACACAAAATTTAGTGTTGCAAGGTCCCCCAGCATATCAAGTATCTTCTTCCTCTCGAGACCGGTCTGCGCAGTAGGTGAACCCCCCAGTGAGGCCGAGGGACACGCGCTCAGCCATTGGCATCTCTGACGACCACCGTATACCGTTGCCGACGGTGCAGAAGGGGGCTCTGGGCGGTGTGCAAAGGGGAGTTGCAGCACCGCCTCCACCTTGTTGAGCACCGGCCCGCTCTGTTGCAGTGTCTATCTATTAATCCCATATTACTTGTGACAAATTATGAATATATTTAAAATATTTTATTAGAATAGTTAAATTAAGTAACACTACAAGAAAAAGCGGCATTTCCGACGGACAAATTCCGTCGGAAATCCGACAGAAATCCGTCGGAAACAACAACTTCCGACAACTTTACGGCGAACGACTGTCGAAAAACGTCCGTCGGAAAATTCTGGACAGAAATTACCGACGGATGAAAAAACTGTTGGTAATCCATCAGAAATTCCGACGGATTATTCCGTCGAAAAATTCTTCGGAAAAATCTGACCGAAAATGGTCGGCAAACGTTGTCGGAAAATTGGTCGGTATCTTCTGACAGAAAAGCTGTCAGAAGTCCGTCGGTATACTCTGTCAGATAGTTCCGTCGGAAAATAACCCGTCGGAAGTTCTGACGGTTTTGCCGACGGATTGTCCGTCAGAAATTTCCGATAGATAGCATCCGTCAGAAAATCCGTCAGAATTAAACAACTTATTTTTTAAAAAATACTTGAATTAACAATGATAAATTACAAAACCTGCTAAAATATTCATACATTCCACAATAATAAGTACTAAAAATCAAACATAAACTCATTACACACAAGAAATATAAAATCATACACAATTATAAGTGCTAAAATTCAAGAAAGGTCTGCTGGATCGTCCGCTGTCCCCGCCTCACGATCGTCAGGTGCCGGAGGATCCTATATTAAAAATAAATAAATATGTGAAACATAAAAAAAACTAATATATAAACATTATTTTTATAAATTTAAATTTAAAACATGTGATTAATCAGTAAGTTTAATTAGATAATATTTTTGATCATTTACAGGTTTTTTTTAGATTATTGATTTGAACGCCGAACCCAAACCGGGAATCCGATTAGTATTCCGTCAATTCTCACACTTCACTTTCACCCATCCGGTCGTGTCGGCGCGAACGACACGCTGATCGGATCCCTATTTGTGATTTTGGACCCCCGAGTTGCGTGTTCTGATCCTTTACACTTGAGTTTTTTTTAGATTAGTGGTTTGAGCGCCCAACCCAAACCGGGAATCCGATGAGGATTCCGTCAGTTCCTACACGTCACTTTCACCCACCCGGTCGTGTCGGCGCAAACGGCACGCCGATCGGATCCCTATTTGTCATTTTGGACCTCCGGGTTGCGTGTTTTGATCCTTTACACTTGAGTTTTTTTTTAGATTAGTGGTTTGAGCGCCCAACCCAAACCAGGAATCCGATGAGGATTCCGTCAATTCCCACACGTCACTTTCACCCACCCGGTCGTGTCGGCGTGAACGACACTCTGATCGGATCCCTATTTGTGATTTTGGACCCCCGGGTTGCGAGTTCTGATCCTTTACATTTGATTTTTTTTTAGATTACTGGTTTGAGCACCCAACCCAAACCGGGAATCCGATGAGGATTCCGTCAGTTCCCACACATCACTTTCACCCACTCAGTTGTGTCGGCGCAAACGGCACGCCGATCGGATCCGTATTTGTGATATTGGACTCCCGGGTTGCGTGTTCTGATCCTTTACTCTATTTTTTAGATTAGTGGTTTGAGCGCCCAACCCAAACCGGGAATACGATGAGGATTCTGTTAGTTCCCATACATCACTTTCACCCACCTGGTCGTGTCGGCGTGAATGACACGCCGTTCAGATCCCTATTTGTGATTTTGGACCATCGGGTTGCGTGTTCCGATCCTTTACACTTGAGTTTTTTTTAGATTAGTGGTTTGAGCGCCCAACCCAAATCGAAAATCGATGAGGATTCCGTCAGTTCCCACACGTCACTTTCACCCAC
Organism: Colocasia esculenta; assembly: GCA_014218235.1. Classification (NCBI taxonomy): domain Eukaryota; kingdom Viridiplantae; phylum Streptophyta; class Magnoliopsida; order Alismatales; family Araceae; genus Colocasia; species Colocasia esculenta. Next base: position 33,257,248 of record CM024754.1, read on the forward strand.
CCGGTCGTGTCGACGTGAACGACATGCCTATCGGATCCCTATTTGTGATTTTGGACCCCCGGGTTGCGTGTTCTGATCCTTTACACTTGAGTTTTTTATAGATTAGTGGTTTGAGCGCCCAACCCTAACCAGGAATCCGATGAGGATTCCGTCAGTTCTCACACGTCACTTTCACCCACCCGGTCATGTCGGCATGAACGACACGCCGATCGGATCCCTATTTGTGATTTTGTACCCCCGTGTTGCGTGTTCTGATCCTTTACACTTGAGTTTTTTTTAGATTAGGGTTTGAGCGCCGAACCCAAACCAGGAAGCCGATGAGGATTCCGTTAGTTCCCACACGTCACTTTCACCAACCTGGTCGTGTCGGTGTAAACGGCACGCCGATCGGATCCCTATTTGTGATTTTCGACCCCCGGGTTGTGTGTTCTGATCCTTAACACTTGAGTTTTTTTTAGATTAGTGGTTTGAGCGCCCAACCCAAACAGGGAATTCGATGAGGATTCTGTCAGTTCCCACACGTCACTTTCACCCATCCGTTCGTGTCGGCGCAAACGGCACTGCAATCGGATCCCTATATGTGATTTTTGACCTCCGGGTTGCGTGTTCTGATCCTTTACACTTGAGTTTTTTTTAGATTACTGGTTTGAGCGCCCAACCCAAACCGGGAATCCGATGAGGATTCCGTCAGTTTACACACGTCACTTTCACCAACCCAGTCTTGTCGGCGCGATCGGCATGCCGATCGGATCCTTATTTGTGATTTTGGACCCCCAAGTTGCGTGTTCTGATCCTTTACACTTGAGTTTTTTTTAGATTAGTGGTTTGGGCACCCAACCTAAACTGGGAATCCGATGAGGATTTCGTTAGTTCCCACACGTCACTTTCACCCACTCAGTCGTGTCGGCGCAAACGGCACGCCGATCGGATCCCTATTTGTGATATTGGACCCCCGGGTTGCGTGTTCTGATCCTTTACACTAGAGTTTTTTAGATTAGTGGTTTGAGCGCCCAACCCAATCCGGGAATACGATGAGGATTCTGTTAGTTCCCATACATCACTTTCACCCACCTGGTCGTGTCGGCGCAAACGGCACGCCGATCGGATCCCTATTTGTGATTTTGGACTTCGGGTTGCGTGTTCTGATCTTTTACACTTGAGTTTTTTTTAGATTAGTGGTTTGAGCGCCCAACCCAAACCAAGAATCCGATGAGGATTCCGTCAGTTCCCACACGTCACTTTCACCCACCCAGTCGTGTCGACGTGAACGGCATGCCGATCGGATCCCTATTTCTGATTTTGGACCCTCGGGTTGCGTGTTCTGATCCTTTACACTTGAGTTTTTTTAGATTACTGGTTTGAGCGCCCAACCCAAACCAGGAATCCGATGAGGATTCCGTCAATTTTCACACGTCACTTTCACCAACCCGGTCTTGTCGGCGCGAACGACATGCCGAACGGATCCTTATTTGTGATTTTGGACCCCGGGTTGCGTGTTTTGGTCCTTTACACTTGAGTTTTTTTTAGAATAGTAGATTGGGCACCCAACCCAAACCGGGAATCCTATGAGGATTCCGTCAGTTCCCACACGTCACTTTCACCCACTCAGTCGTGTCGGCGCAAACGACACGCCGATCGGATCCCTATTTGTGATATTGGACCCCCGGGTTGCGTGTTCTGATCCTTTGCACTAGAGTTTTTTAGATTAGTGGTTTGAGCACCCAACCCAGACCGGGAATACGATGAGGATTCTCTTAGTTCCCATACATCACTTTCACCCACCTGGTCATGTCGGCGCGAACGACACGACGATCGGATCCCTATTTGTGATTTTGGACCCACGGGTTGCGTGTTCTGATCCTTTACACTTGAGTATTTTTTAGATTAGTGGTGTGAGTGCCCAACCCAAACCGGGAATCCGATGAGGATTCCTTCATTGCCCACACGTCACTTTCACCCACCCAGTCATGTCGACGTGAACGACATGCCTATCGGATCCCTATTTGTGATTTTTAACCCCCGGGTTGCGTGTTCTGATCCTTAACACTTGAGTTTTTTTTAGATTAGTGGTTTGAGCGCCCAACCCAAACCAAGAATCCGATGAGGATTCCGTCAGTTCCCACATGTCACTTTCACCCACCCGTTCGTGTCGGCGCGAACGGCACTCCGATCAGATCCCTATTTGTCTTTTTGGTCTTCCGGGTTGCGTGTTCTGATCCTTTACACTTGAGTTTTTTTTAGATTACTGGTTTGAGCGCCCAACCCAAACCGGGAATCCGATGAGGATTCCGTCAGTTTCCACACGTCACTTTTACCAACCCGGTCTTGTCGGCGCGATTGGCATGCCGATCGGATCATTATTTGTGATTTTGGACCCTCGGGTTGCATGTTTTGGTCATTTACACTTGAGTTTTTTTTAGATTAGTGGTTTGAGCGCCCAAGCCAAATCGGGAATCCGATGAGGATTTCGTCGGTTCTTACACATCACTTTCACCCACCCGGTCATGTCGGCGTGAACGGCATGCCGATCAGATCCCTATTTGTGATTTTGGACCCACGGGTTGCTTGTTCTGATCCTTTACACTTGAGTTTTTTTTAGATTAGTGGTTTGAGCGCCCAACCCAAACCGGGAATCCGATGAGGATTCCGTCAGTTCCCACATGTCACTTTCACCCACCCGTTCGTGTCGGCGCGAACGACACTCCGATCGGATCCCTATTTGTGATTTTGGACCTCCGAGTTACGTGTTCTGATCCCTTACACTTGAGTTTTTTTTTAGATTACTGGTTTGAGCGCCCAACCGGAACCGGGAATCCGATGAGGATTCCGTCAGTTTCCACACGTCACTTTCACCAACCCGGTCTTGTCGGCGTGAACGACATGCCGATCGGATCCTTATTTGTGATTTTGGACGCCTAAGTTGCATGTTCTGGTCCTTTACACTTGAGTTTTTTTTAGATTAGTGGTTTGGGGACCCAACCCAAACCGGGAATCCGATGAGGATTCCGTCAGTTCCCACACGTCACTTTCACCCACTCAGTCGTGTTGGCACAAACGACACGCCGATCGGATCCCTATTTGTTATATTGGATCCCCGGGTTTCGTGTTCTGATCCTTTACACTAGATTTTTTAAATTAGTGGTTTAAGCGCCCAACCCAAACCGGGAATACGATGAGGATTCTGTTAGTTCTTATACATCACTTTCACCCACCTGGTCGTGTCGGCGCGGACGGCACACCGATCGGATCCCTATTTGTGATTTTGGACCCATGGGTTGCGTATTCTGATCCTTTACACTTGAGTTTTTTTTAGATTAGTGGTTTGAGTGGCCAACCCAAACCGGGAATCCGATGAGGATTCCGTCAGTTCTCACACGTCACTTTCACCCACCTAGTCGTGTCGACGTGAACGACATGCCTATCGGATCCCTATTTGTGATTTTGGACCCCTGGGTTGTGTGTTATGATCCTTTACACGGGTTTTTTTTAGATTAGTGGTTTGAGCGCCCAACCCAAACCGGGAATCCGATGAGGATTTTGTCAGTTCCCACACATCACTTTCAGCCACCCGGTCGTGCAGGCGTGACCGGCACGCCGATTGGATCCCTATTTGTGATTTTGTACCCCTGGGTTGCGTGTTCTGATCTTTCACACTTGAGTTTTTTTTAGATTAGTGGTTTGAGCGCCGAACCCAAACTGGGAATCCGATGAGGATTTCGTCAGTTCCTACACGTCACTTTCACCAACCCGGTCGTGTCGGCATAAACGGCACGCCGATCGGATCCCTATTTTTGATTTTGGACCCCCGGGTTGCGTGTTCTGATCCTTAACACGAGTTTTTTTTAGATTAGTGGTTTGAGCATCCAACCCAAACCGGGAATTCAATGAGGATTCTGTCAGTTCCCACATGTCACTTTCACCCATCCGTTCGTGTCGACGCGAACGACACTCCAATTGGATCCATATATGTGATTTTGAACCTCCGGGGTGCGTGTTCTGATCCTTTACACTTGAGTTTTTTTTAGATTACTTGTTTGAGCCCCCAACCTGAACTGTGAATGCGATGAGGATTCCGTCAATTTACATACGTCACTTTCACCAACCCAGTCTTGTCGACGTGAACGACATGCCTATCGGATCCCTATTTGTGATATTGGATCCCCGGGTTGCGTGTTCTGATCCTTTACACTAGAGTTTTTTAGATTAGTGGTTTGAGCTCCCAACCCAAACCGGGAATACGATGAGGATTCTGTTAGTTCTCATACATCACTTTCACCCACCTGGTCGTGTCGGCGCGGACGGCACGCCGATCGGATCCCTATTTGTGATTTTGGACCCACGGGTTGCGTGTTCTGATCCTTTACACTTGAGTTTTTTTTTTAGATTAGTGGTTTGAGTGGCGAACCCAAACTGGGAATCCGATGAGGATTCCGTCAGTTTCCACACGTCACTTTCACCAACCCGATCGTGTCGGCGTAAACGACATGCCGATCGGATCCCTATTTGTTATTTTGGACCCCCGGGTTGCGTGTTCTGATCCTTTACACTTGAGTTTTTTTTAGATTACTGGTTTGAGAGACCAACCCAAACCGGGAATCCTATGAGGATTCCGTCAATTTCCACACGTCACTTTCACCAACCCGGTCTTGTCGGCGCGAACGACATGCCGATGGGATCCTTATTTGTGATTTTGGACCCCCGAGTTGCGTGTTCTGGTCCTTTACAATTGAGTTTTTATTAGATTAGTGGTTTGGACACCCAACCCAAACCGGGAATCCGATGAGGATTCCGTCAGTTCCCACATGTCACTTTCACCCACTCAAACGTGTCGGTGCAAACGGCACGCCGATCGGATCCCTATTTGTGATATTGGACCCCCGGGTTGCGTGTTCTGATCCTTTACAATAGAGTTTTTTAGATTAGTGGTTTGAGCGCCCAACCTAAACCGGGAATACGATGAGGATTCTGTTAGTTCCCATACATCACTTTCACCCACCTGGTCATGTCGGCGCGAACGGCACGCCGATCGGATCCCTATTTGTGATTTTGGACCCACGGGTTGCGTTTTAGTGGTTTGAGTGCCCAACCCAAACCAGGAATCCGATGAGGATTCGGTTAGTTCCGACACGTCACTTTCACCCACCCAATCATGTCGACGTGAACGGCATGCCTATCGGATCCCTATTTGTGATTTTGGACCTCTTGGTTGCGTGTTCTGATCCTTTACAGTTGACTTTTTTTTAGATTAGTGGTTTGAGCGCCCAACCCAAACCGAGAATCCGATGAGAATTCCGTCAGTTCCCACACGTCACTTTCACCCACCCGGTCGTGTCGGCAAGAACGACGCGCCGATCGGATCCCTATTTGTGATTTTAGACCCCCGGGTTGCGTGTTCTGATCCTTTACACTTGAGTTTTTTTAGATTAATGGTTTGAGTGCCCAACCCAAACCGAGAATCTGATGAGGATTCCGTCAGTTCCCACACGTCATTTTCACCCACCCGGTTGTGTCGGTGAAAACGGAATGCCGATCGGATCTCTATTTGTGATTTTGGACCCCCGGGTTGCCTGTTCTGATCCTTTACACTTGAGTTTTTTTAGATTACTGGTTAGAGTGCCCTACCCAAACCGGGAATCTGATGAGGATTCCGTTAGTTCTCACACGTCACTTTCACCCACCCGGTCGTGTCGGCACGAACGGCACGCCGATCGGATCCCTATTTGTGATTTTAGACCCCCGGGTTGCGTGTTCTAATCCTTTACACTTGAGTTTTTTTTAGATTATTGGTTTGAGCGCCAAACCCAAACCAGGAATCCGATGAGGATTCCGTCTGTTCCCACACGTCACTTTCATTCATTCGGTCGTGTCGGCGCGAACGACACGCCGATCTGATCCCTATTTGTGATTTTGGACCCCTGGGTTGCGTGAGCTGATCCTTTACACTTGAGTTTTTTTTAGATTACTGGTTTGAGCGCCCAACCCAAACCGAGAATCCGATGAGGATTCCGTCAGTTCCCACAAGTCACTTTCGCCCACCCGGTCGTGTCGGCGTAAACGGCACGCCGATCGGATCCCTATTTGTGATTTTGGACCCCCGGGTTGTGTGTTCTGATCCTTTACACTAGAGTTTTTTAGATTAGTGGTTTGAGCGCCCAACCAAAACCGGGAATACGATGAGGATTCTGTTAGTTCTCATACATCACTTTCACCAACCTGGTCGTGTCGGCGCGAACGGCACGCCGATCAGATCCCTATTTGCGATTTTGGACCCACGGGTTGCGTGTTCTGATCCTTACACTTGAGTTTTTTTTAGATTAGTGGTTTGAGTGGCGAACCCAAACCAGGAATCCGATGAGGATTCTGTCAGTTCCCACACGTCACTTTCACCAACCCGGTCGTGTCGGCGTAAAAGGCATCCCGATCGGATCCCTATTTGTGATTTTGGACCCCCGGGTTGCGTGTTCTGATCCTTTACACTTGAGTTTTATTTTAGATTACTGGTTTGAGCGCCCAACCCAAACCGGAAATCTGATGAGGATTCTGTCAATTTCCATACCTCACTTTCACCAACCCGGTCTTGTTGGCGCGAACGACATGCCGATCAGATCCTTATTTGTTATTTTGGACCCCTGGGTTGCGTGTTCTGGTCCTTTACACTTGAGTTTTTTTTAGATTAGTGGTTTGGGCAGCCAACCCAAACCGAAAATCCGATGAGGATTCCGTCAGTTCCCATACGTCACTTTCACCCACTCAGTCGTGTCGGCGCAAACGGCACGCCGATCGGATCCCTATTTGTGATATTGAACCCCGGGTTGCGTGTTCTGATCCTTTACACTAGAGTTTTTTAGATTAGTGGTTTGAGCGCCCAACCCAAACTGGGAATACGATGAGGATTCTGTTAGTTCCCATACATCACTTTCACCCACCTGGTCATGTCGACGCGAACGGCATGCCGATCGGATCCCTATTTGTGATTTTAGACCCACGGGTTGCGTGTTCTGATCCTTTACACTTGAGTATTTTTTAGATTAGTGGTTTGAGTGGCGAACCCAAACCGGGAATCCGATGAGGATTCCGTCAGTTCCCACACGTCACTTTCACCCACCCAGTCATGTCGACGTGAACGACATGCTTATCGTATCCCTATTTGTGATTTTGGACCCCCGGGTTGCGTGTTCTGATCCTTTACAGATGAGTTTTTTTTAGATTAGTGGTTTGAGCGCCCAACCCAAACCGGGAATCCGATGAGGTTTCCGTCAGCTCCCACACATTACTTTCACCCACCCGGTCGTGTCGGCGTGAACGACACGTCGATCGGATCCCTATTTGTGATTTTGTATCCCCGGGTTACGTGTTCTGATCCTTTACACTTGAGTTTTTTTTAGTTTATTGCTTTGAGCACCGAACCCAAACCAGGAATCCGATGAGGATTCCATCAGTTCCCACACGTCACTTTCACCTACCCGGTCATATCGGCGTGAACGGCACACCGATCGGATCCCTATTTTTGATTTTGGACCCCCGGGTTACGTGTTCTGATCCTTTACACTTGAGTTTTTTTTAGATTAGTGGTTTGAGTGCCCAACCCAAACCGGGAATCCGATGAGGATTCTCTCAGTTCCCACATGTCACTTTCACCCACCAGTTCGTGTCGGCGCAAATGACACTCCGATCGGATCCCTATTTGTGATTTTGGACGTCCGGGTTGCATTTTTTGATCCTTTACACTTGAGTTTTTTTTTTAGATTACTGGTTTGAGCGCCCAACCCAAACCAAAAATCCGATGAGGATTCCGTCAGTTTCCACACATCACTTTCACCAACCTGGTCTTGTCGGCGCGAACGACATGCCGATCGGATCCTTATTTGTGATTTTGGACCCCCGGGTTGCGTGTTCTTGTCCTTTACACTTGAGTTTTTTTTAGATTAGTGGTTTGGGCACCCAACCCAAACCGGGAATCCGATGAGGATTCCGTCAGTTCCCACATGTCACTTTCACCCACCCGGTCATGTCGGCACGAACGACACGCCGATCGGATCCCTATTTGTGATTTTGGACCCCTGGGTTGCGTGTTCTGATCCTTTACACTTGAGTTTTTTTTAGATTAGTGGTTTGGGAGCCCAACCCAAATCGGGAATCCGATGAGGATTCCGTCAGTTCCCACACGTCACTTTCACCCACCCGGTCATGTCGGCGCGAACGACACGCCGATCGGATCCCTATTTGTGATTTTGGACCCCCGGGTTGCGTGTTCTGATCCTTTACACTTGAGTTTTTTTAGATTAGTGGTTTGAGCGCCCAACCCAAACCGGGAATCCGATGAGGATTCCGTCAGTTCCCACACATCACTTTCACCCACCCGGTCGTGTCGGCGTGAACTGCACGGCAGTCGGATCCCTATTTGTTATTTGGACCCCCGGGTTGCGTGTTCTGATCCTTTACACTTGAGTTTTTTTTTAGATTAGTGGTTTGAGCGCCCAACCCATACCGGGAATCCGATGAGGATTCTGTCAGTTCTCACACGTCACTTTCAACCATCCGGTCGTGTCGGCGTGAACGCCACGCCGATCGGATCCCTATTTGCGATTTTGGACCCCCGGGTTGCGTGTTCTGATCCTTTACACTTGAGATTTTTTTAGATTAGTGGTTTCAGCGCCCAACCCAAACCGGGAATCCGATGAGAATTCTGTCAGTTCTCACACGTCACTTTCGCCCACCCGGTCGTGTCGGCACGAACGACACTCCGATCGAATCCCTATTTGTGATTTTGGACCCCCGGGTTGCGAGTTCTGATCCTTTACACTTTGTTTTTTTTTTAGATTACTGGTTTGAGCGCCCAACCCAAATCGGGAATCCGATGAGGATTCCGTTAGTTCCCACACGTCACCTTCACCCACTCGGTCGTGTCGGCGTGAACGGCACACCGATCAGATCCCTATTTGTGATTTTGGACCCCCGGGTTGGGTGTTCTGATCCTTTACACTTGAGTTTTTTTTTAGATTAGTGGTTTGAGCACCCAACCCAAACCGGGAATCCGATGAGGATTCTGTCAGTTCCCACACGTCACTTTCACCCACCCGACCGTGTCAGCGTGAACGGCACGCCGATCGAATCCCTTTTGTGATTTTGGACCCCGAGTTGCGTGTTCTGATCCTTTATACATGAGTTTTTTTTAGATTACTGGTTTGAGCGCCCAACCCAAACCGGGAATCCGATGAGGATTCCGTCAGTTCCCACAAGTCACTTTCACCCACCCAGTCGTGTCAGCGTGAATGGCACGCCGATCGGATCCCTATTTGTGATTTTGGACCCCCGGGTTGCATGTTCTGATCCTTTACACTTGAGTTTTTTTTAGATTACTAGTTTGAGCGCCCAACCCAAACTGAGAATCTAATGATGATTCCGTCAGTTCCCACACGTCACTTTCACCCACTCGGTCGTGTCGACAGGAACGACGCGCCGATCGGATCCCTATTTGTGATTTTTGACCTCGGGTTGCGTGTTCTGATCCTTTACAGTTGAGTTTTTTTAGTTTAATGGTTTGAGTGCCCAACCCAAACCGAGAATCTGATGAGGATTCCGTCAGTTCCCACACGTCACTTTCACCCACCCGGTTGTGTCAGTGTAAACGGCATGCCGATCGGATCCCTATTTATGATTTTGACCCCGGGTATCCTGTTCTGATCCTTTACACTTGAGTTTTTTTTGGATTACTGGTTAGAGTGCCCTACCCAAACCGGGAATCTGATGAGGATTCTGTTAGTTCTCACACGTCACTTTCACCCACCCGGTCGTGTCGGCACGAACGGCACGCCGATCGGATCCCTATTTGTGATTTTGGACCCCGGGTTGCGTGTTCTAATCCTTTACACTTGAGTTTTTTTTAGATTATTGGTTTGAGCGCCCAACCCAAACCGGGAATCCGATGAGGATTCCGTCAGTTCCCACACGTCACTTTTATTCACCCGGTCGTCTCGGCGTGAACGGCAAACCGATCTGATCCCTATTTGTGATTTTGGACCCCTGGGTTGCGTGTTCTGATCCTTTACACTTGAGTTTTTTTTAGATTACTGGTTTGAGCGCCCAACCCAAACCGGGAATCCGATGAGGATTCTGTCAGTTCCCACACGTCACTTTCACCCACCCGGTCGTGTCGGCACGAACGACACACCGATCGGATCCCTATTTGTGATTTTGGACCCCCGGGTTGCGTGTTCTGATCCTTTACACATGAGTTTTTTTAGATTACTGGTTTGAGCGTCCAACACTTGAGTCTTTCTTTTCCCTTTTGAGCCCTTTGGACACCGATTCATAAATTGACCTGGGTGGCATCCAGTTGTAGTGGTTTCATTTCATTTAAACTATATGAAATTAATAGTAATGTTGACCTGAGGGGCTTGGTGTGAGGGGCTTGGTGTGAGGGGCCTACTCCTCGGTTGGCAGAGATCAGCTGCTCGACCATAACGCCAAACTGCAGCTGTTGCTCTTCCCGGATGAGGGTTCTCATGTCCTCTCCACCACTGTCGGGCGGCGCAGCAGATGAACTCGCGTAGGCCGGAGGAGCGACCGAACTCGCATATGAGGACAAAACTGGAGTAGTATCCAGGCTATCCCCCAAGCCATACTTTCGGCCCTTCCTCGGCCCTCCCGCTACGTCGACCCAAGCCTCCGAATCCAAGTCTGGCTGCAGAGTGCCCTCTGCATAGCGATCCGCCATCGTCCTGTGATACGTCTCCTGCAGAACAATTATATATGTATTATTGAAATCATATTTTTTTAGTATCTAAATTGAATTCAAAAATTATATTTTGACTTATAGCAATCGTGCGAGCACTCTCGCTGACATAGTCATCCGTCCCCTTCCGCTTATGAGTCCGATCAAATAACTCGCGAAAAGTAGGGGCACGCTCGAGCTCGTGACACTTACAATTCAACAAAAGTAGTTAGTTTCACAATAATAATTAATGTATCAACCAATTGAACAATAATATGCTTACCAATTTTTGGCTGTGGGTCGCATAAGATACGGACCCACTATTATGCACATTCTTCTCTGGAAGAGCTGCTCGATTGCGTTTCGCCACCTGTGATCTCTCCTGCCATGGTCCAGTAGCCCAACGATGACAAAGGAACTCCCAATAGTCCCTCCTCAGCCACACAGGGCCGTAATCCATCCAAGCTGTAGGATCCCGGCTGCCTGTGGTCTTCGTTGCCTTATCCCGGGCCTCCCACATTGACTTTCTGAAATTAGTCTGGGTAGTAGACTCCCAGATGACTCGTGCTCGAGGAAGATCCTCTGGTCTCGTGAACACGTACCTCCGCTGTTTAGAAATAAAATTACTCAACTTTGTGTACTAACAGAGAGAGATAGTAATTAAAGAAATGACTTCAAATTAGTAAAAAATAATAATACCGTGAACATGTCAAATAATAATTCCCAAACGGATGGGGGGAACTCTTTCCATGAGTCCACTGGCCCTGGAACGTGTGCGTGGACCAACGATGTAATATAGCGGGAGGCAGAACCTGGATCTATCTTCCCCCTGCAATTGCACATTAATTTTGTACATGAACTATATAACATAAATAACAAATACAGTAAGTTTGAAGTGATCAAGTTTACCCAGAAATCCAGCATGGCTGGCGTCCAGGTAGCTAAGGCCCCTCCTCATCAGCCGCTGGATGATGGCTCTCTACCTCTATTGAAAACAATTAAGTACACTATTATTTATAAAATTGGAAGACAAGAAACGTACTAAAGTATGGAAACATACATGTACCTGTTGGTGATTGGGACGGGAAAGGTGACGCTACTGGGCAAGAGGCGAACCCTGCAAAATTATATGCACGTTAGAAAATATGAATTTAATATGAACAATAATATATAGAGTTTTGTGTTTGGGTACATATACATATACCTGTCGCCCGGAAGCCCGGCGTGGACAGGGAGGCGGTCCCTGCAAAATTATATGCACGTTAGAAAATATGAATTTAATAAGAACAATAATATATAGAGTTTTGTGTTTACATATATATATACCTGTCACTGGGATGACCGACGTGGACGGGGAGGCTGACCCTGCAAAATTATATGCACGTTAGAAAATATAAAGTTAATATGAACAATAATATATAGAGTTTTGTGTTTACATATATATATATACCTGTCGCTGGGACGACCGGCGTGGACGGGGAGGTGGACCTTGCAAAATTATATGCACATTAGAAAATATAAAGTTAATATGAACAATATTATATAGAGTTTTGTGTTTGGGTACATATACATATACCTGTCGCCGGGACGACCGGTGTGGACGGAGAGGCAGACCCCGCAAAATTATATGCACGTTAGAAAATATAAATTTAATATACACATTATAATAAAAGAATTGAGTTGAGTACATATATACCTATCCGCGTAGACCCTCGGCCTACGGAGGTGGAAACCCTCCACTGCATCCTCCACGTACCATATCTCTATTGAGAAAAATAAAGATATAACATGTCATCAGCACTGAAATTTGAAGTAGCTATTTAATAACATGTAATTAGCAACAACACTCAGTTCTTACAAAATTTTATTATATTATCTATATTCATCATCAGATGCTGAAGATATGTCTAATTCAGCGTCATCTTCGTCATCCTCTTCGAATTCATCCTCATCATCAGGGGATTCTTCCTCCTCATCAGACTCCACCTCCCGCTCAAGGGCATTTGGGTCAACTTCTTCCTATTCGTTATCCTTATATAAGCAAATTGGTTCATTTATATCATCAACACTGAACTGCATAGAAGGAGCCAACTCTCGTGAGTCACTCCGGTCTGATTGGAAAAAATTGTCATTAACACCTTCGAGCTCTATATCAGCCGAGAGAAGCTCATACTCAGGGAATAGCCTTGTTTTCACTCTACAAGCAGCCCACCAATATCTCAATTTGATATAATAAACTTGATGAGCTTGTGCCGCCAGAATGAATGGCTCATACGTACTCAACTTGGACTTATGTTTGACATCGACGATCCCATATGTTGTGTCATTACGAATAGAAGTCGGATCGAACCAATGACACTTGAAGAGAAATACATTGTTGCCTTGTCCCAAAAATTACAGTTCAATGACTTCTTCGAGAATGCCATAATAGTCTACTTCATTTTCATTGTAGACACTTCCCTTCACACATACGCCGCTGTTCATCGTAGACTTATTCCGTCCATAATCTCTCGTGTGAAATCGGTATCCATTCACAATGTAGCCTGGATAGACACGTACAATCTTCGATGGCCCATAACTGATCTCTTGTACTCTTGAATCAGTAATAAAGCCTTGTTCAACCTATTATTAAAAAAAGGGACAGACAATGACAAATTACAACAAATAATTATGAATAAGAACATAACACTTATGCATCAAAATATTTAGACACTTGCTCGATATCTTAACCAAGTAGCAAAAAGACTTCTCCCGTTCCTTTTCAACCTGCACATCAGTCAGACGTGGATTTCGTTGCAGTATGACTGAGTCAAACTCTCTGCAATGAAAATGTCACACAACCTCTAAGTTCTGCGAATTGCAAGCAAATGAGGTACATCATTAGTGTTGAGAGCTTACTCAATGTAAGGGTCTAGTTCTGCGCAATTCATGAAGATGTAGATCTCCGCAGCTACCAACTCTCTGTCTTCGAGTGCGCGAGTAGAAGAATATCTGAACGCTCGTCCGGACACTTGAATATAGAGAGTCAGTCAGACACATTAGAATCTCCACCATCATCATTACGTGGAGGTTGAGTGCATCGAGTTCGTATTTCAGTGTCAAAGTACATCGAACAAAAGTTCGATATCTCTTCAATAAGGTATGCCTGGGTAATAGAGCCCTCAACTTGTGCTTTGTTGCGGACTTTCATCTTAAGATCGTGCATGCACCTACGACAACAATTCAAATAAATACATATGAAATATAAAAGATCGTCGTAATGTGAATAAATTGAGACATGAGAATATACCTCTCAAACGGATACATCCATCGAAATTGTACTGGTCCTCCGACTCTAGCCTCATATGGCAAATGGATGATCAGGTGCTCCATTGAATCAAAGAATGCTGGAGGAAATATCTTCTCTAATTTACAGACTATCTGTATTATATTTTGCTCCATATTTTGCAAGTCATGAAGTCTAAGTTCTGATGCACATAAAATCCTAAAGAATTGACTTAGCTCGGTCATTGCTCCCCATATTTTCTTTGGCAACAACTCACGAAAAGCAATTGGAATGAGTCTTTGCATGAAAACATGGCAGTCATGACTCTTCATTCTGTATATTTTCCCCTCGTTGACTTTTACACAACGGGCAATATTCGAGACATATCCATCCAGAAATCTCAATTGCTTCAACCATTGACACACTTCCTTAATCTGTCTGGCCCCAAGCACATATGAAGCTTTAGGTTGCACCACTTTTCCACTAACATGCTGCAGTTCTAGTTCTGGACGTCTGCAAAGTACTTTCAAATCCATTCATGCCTTGACGTTATCCTTCATTTTGCCTTTGACGTCCATAACTGTGTTGAACACATTATCAAAAACATTCTTCTCTATATGCATGACGTCTAGGTTATGCCGTATCAAAAGTGTTGACCAATAAGGCAATTCCCAAAATATGCTTTGCTTCACCCAATTGTGATCATTCCCAAACCCTGGGATTTGTCGGGTACTACCAACCAGTTGTGATACAGTCAGTAAGTTCTGGACCCGCCTCGCCATGTTTCCACCAGACACCCGTTCCATATCTACCTCATCCATCACAATTGTATTTTTCATAAAAGAATCCTTTTGCTTTCGAAAAGGATGGTCATTCGGTAGAAACCGATGATGACAATCGAACCAACATACTTTTCCCCATTATTTCAACACGAATGATTTAGAATCCTCCATACAATAAGGACATGCCAACCTCCCATGTGTGCTCTAGCCAGATAACATGCTGTACACTAGAAAGTCACTTATTGTCCACATTAATGCAACCTTCAAATTGAAATTCTATTTTCTAGATGCATCATAAGAGCGAACCCCATCTGACCATAACAATTTCAGCTCATCAATCAACGGTCTGAGATATATGTCTATATTTTTCCTGGACTTTTTGGACCAGGAATCAGCAATGAAAGGAACAAATTCTCACGCTTCATGCACATGCCTGGCGGAAGGTTGTACGGTGTTAGGAATACTAGCCAACATGGGTAAGATGCCACAAGCCTCCGAATTGATTGAAACCGTCTGTGCATAAACCCAGCCGCACGTTGCGTGGATCCCTTGAGAAGTAAGGATGAGTACAACTAAAATGAGCCCAACCTTCACCATCGGCAGGATGACTGATTTCACCATCATCACGACGGACTCTTTCCACATGCCAAGTCATATGTCCAGCTGTCTTCGGGGACATGAATAACTGCTGCAATCTGGGTGTGATCGGAAAGTACCGCAATGACTTATATGGAACATCCTTATGCTTTGACTTGTCTCTTCTCTTAGGCTTGAATCTATCATGCTTACAGATACAACATGATGTCTTATCTGCATCATCTTTTTAGTACAACATACAGTGATTAGGACATGCATCAATTTTCATAAAACCAAGCCCCAGATCATTCACCATCTTTTTCGCACGATAAAAATCATCAGGAAACTTCTCTGATTGAGGAAGCATACTCTTGACGAGTAAGAGAAGTCGATCAAAACAACTCTCGCTCATATGAAATTCAGACTTCAAATTCAGTAGCTGTGACACTGCGGACAACCGTGTATGCTTCTCACAACCATCCCATAATGGCTCATCAGCATCTCGAAGTAACTGATAAAATCTCTGAGCTGTATTATTCGGCACTTCTTCATTTGTTTGGTCATCATGAATATTGAACTCCGGACCAGCAGCATCGACAACCATGTCTACGTACGTACTTGTGGAGGCAAAGTTGGCTGGTTCAGATGACTGAATATTAAACTCACCATGAGACGACCATAACTCATAATGGGCAACAAATCCTCTCGTATACAAATGATGCTGCACATCCCATGTCGATATCCACTTTCTGTTCTTACAAGTCGAACACGGACATCGGATGTTACCCATCGGATCAACTGCTACTGATGAATTCCTCAATACAAACTGAATGAAACTGTCAACTCCATCTTTAAACTCCTCTGTCATAACTCCATTAACTATTCCACGGTACATCCATGACCGATTCTCATAAGATATTTTTCCTACACAGATTAAATGTCATGTCACGAGTTAAAACCCAACACACCCTCACATCATTCGAGTAAGTCAAAATGAATAGGTAGGACAAATTATTTAGATTATCACTTTTTACCCATCTGTGAATATTTGATCGCACTCAGATGGCCATTTACTATGTGTTTGTATAATTTTCTGAAAATTTCGGCAACATCTCCCCACACCTCTCCGATATAGCAAAAATATTTATTGATTAAGATACTTTCTTAAACACTTACTAATAAGTGGTTAAAAAAATATTCTAAATCAATAAAGGTATATCAGAGAGGAGTGAGTAGAAGCACCCGAAATTTTCAACAAATAATACAAACACATAGTAAATGACCACCTAACTGTGATCAAACATTCACAGACTATCCAAAACGGGACAATTCAAAACTTTGAGTTAGATATACACGTTCTCATCATTGAAAATAAGACTCGTGCACATCAATCCCAAAGTCTTGAACGGGAACGTTCATTGACACGGGCTTAACACGCTCTCGTGAGGTGTGTGCAGTGATAAATTGCTATACATGCATAGATCAAATTTAAAAATCACATAAATATTAAAGGAAAATGAAAACAAAATATTACATGTGAACAAGTGCAATATTAAACCAAATTCACACATACATGTAAATAAATTACATTAATGTAAGAACTGCAATACTAATCAAGAAAAAAAATTACAAGTGAAGTATGATTTATGGCCGAGATAAACAAACTAACTTAAGAGTAGGCATATGTCCTCATCTCAAAATTATCCATATCTATCTAAAAAAATGAATAATCTAACTTGGAAAGGGGGCTAGGTTGTAAGTGACAGATCTAGGATTTTCATGTAGTGGGTGCACCTTTAAACTTATGTTCTTGGTCTAGTGGAGTCAGTCCTTAAACCCGTCTTAGCAATAAGAACTTGACTATTGGAATAAACAAATTTCGCAGCTTTGTATCCATATGGATCTACCTGGAGCCTTTTGTTTTTTGAAAGTCTGCTTCCGAAAATTAGATGTTCTGCTTGGAATAAGAAGTCCACAAAGAACTTTGAGTAATGACCCTCCATAGCTATTTAACCCTTAGAGTGACTTGCATCTGCTGAAGAGATATAACACCAAGACCTCCCTAACAGTAGGGCTTCACAAGGGTTAGATCGATCTATGACCAGTTGTGATATTATAGTATTAGAGCATGACCTGTCCAATAAGATATGGGTTAGTTGGGGGATGAATTAGGCAGAAGTTGGTGGGCCTGTAGTGACCTAATCATGAGTCATCTACGAGGAGAGGGCTACCCATTTACTCGGAACTTGACAAGAAGACTAGCATAGAGCTCGTTAATAGATTGGAGCTACTACTACCTATGGGGATTGGGACAAAAATGAATTGAATTATCACTTATCAAAAATCGAGAGAATATTACTAGGTTGTATATGTAGGGTTGAGGATGAAATCGAGAGGGCTTGGCCCAAAGCGAATAATATGATGAGGAACTCTGCACAATTTTTTTTTCATCTTTAATACGTACCATTGCCATTACCTACCAAAAAATTCATATATATGGTGAAAATCAGAACAACCGCCAACTAAAGGGATTACAAATTGTAGGCCATTGTTTTATGTCTAAATAACAAATCATATTTTAAATATGGACAAATATCTCTTGCAAGTAGTGCCTTAGTGCTACATTCTTATAAACACTCCATCAACATGATCGTAATGAGATCCTTGTAATTACAAACGCATAAACTAACGCATAAACAAAGCGTAATGAGATCCTTGTCTATATTAATGAAATTTGCAGAAAAAATCTAAATTAAGACTATGGGGGAGGGGGGGACTGTGGGGGAGGGGGGGAGGGTGGGGGAGGGGACTATGGGGGAGGGGGGGACTGTGGGGGAGGGGGGGGATGTGGGGGAGGGGGGATTGTGGGGGAGGGGACTGTGGGGGAGGGGGGGATTGTGGGGGAGGGGGGGACGGTCGTCGGGACTGTGCAAGGTGGGGGAGGGGGTGGGGGAGGGGGAGGGAGGGTGTTAGCGGGAGAGGAGGGGGATCTGTGAGGGGAAGGGGGGGGGGGGACAGTCGTCGGCGGAGGGGGGGGGGACTGTGAGGGGAAGGGGACGATCATCGGCGACTGGGGACTGTGGGGGAGGGGGGGGGGGGGGGGGGGAGGGAGGGTGGTAGGGAGGGGGAGGAGACATACCGGCGGTGAGCTGGAGGCGGGCAGCAGGGTGGTGAGATGGGGGTGGCCGGAGGCGGCGGCAGGGCGCTGCGAGTAGGGGCGGCGGGGCGGGGACACGACGGCGCGCGGAGACATGACGGTGCGGGGGGACGCGACGGCGGCTCGGGGCGGCGGCAGTGCGAGGTAGTGCCGACACCAGAGATGAGAGAGAAGAGAGAGAGAGAGACGTTGGAGACGAGAGAGAGAGAGAGAGAGCGAGAGAGAGGAGAGAGAGAGAGAGAGAGAGGAGGAGAGAGAGAGAGAGAGAGAGAGAGAGAGAGAGAGAGCACGGGGGCGCGAGTTGGCATTTGGGAACGCGGGGTGGGGGAAAAAATTACAAGTTTCTGACGGAATTATTTCCGTCGAAAAATCCGTCGGTATTACCGACGGATAATTTCCGTCGAAAATACCGACGGAATTTCCGACAGAATATGTTCCGTCGAAAAACCATCAGAAAGTCCGACGGATTTTCCAACGACATATTTCCGTCGGAAAATGCCGTCGGTAAACCCGCTTTTCCTTGTAATGTAACTTATCAAGGCTATTGAGATATGAACTTGAAATAAGATAGATTTAGATCTTATGAATGATCAATTTTTTACTTGTAGATTGGATTGGACTTACTTATATATACGAACTTGTAAATTCAATTAAACACGTTAAGATACTCATTAAGGGCTCGAGCTCGAGAGTATTAAACGAACTAAGTTTGAACAATCATTTTCAATACTCGATAAAATTTGAGTTCGGCTCGAGTTCGATTAAAAATTAACGAACAGAGCTTGAGTAGCATAGTACTCGTCTCGACTTGACTCGTTTACACCCCTAAGTGGGTGACTCGGTGAGGGCGACTATCTGTCAGCGCACGAGGGTGGTACGTGCAAATGAGGTGACACCATATCACATCATATCATGACACCTGATTTATCGTCATGGTGTCCAATGGCATAGTTGGAGAGCGCAATGGCTTACTGGTATCTGCATAAGGTGGAACCTATTATTTCTTACAAAACAAACCAATGTTGCCCACAGACTAGGAACTATCTGATTGGCTTCCTACAAAACGTCTGCGAGGCTTTTAAGATCTTCTCGTTAGAAATTACTTCTAGCCAGTCCGTATCCAAGCTATTATAAGATATTTAACTTCTTCAATCGAATCCGAGTTAATTGGTACTTTTCCTTTTTTAAATGCTGAAAGAATTAAACCCCGTCTTAATTAAGGTTGCATGAATAATATGAAGCACTCCTCTTCTGATGCTGACCATTCTCAGATCTCTGCGAGGACTGCGATAGTTCACGAGCGTCCGCTGCTAAAGTTTCCCAACAGGCGACAGGAGGACCATCTGAAACCAAGCCCACATGATCAGAAGGCCATGGTTGTCAGAGCTTGGACTTGGCATGGGCTGTACTCTGAACCTTATCGGATGACAAATGACTTTTTAGGTATCCTACTCGGAAGGAGCTTTCAAAGCCAAAGGGATGGGAGCCTACTGTTCTTTCTGTCCCTGTAGCTAGATCCCTCTGCAGGCACTCGCCAACAGTGTACCTGATGCACTCTCTTAGGGCATCACCCAACCCATACTAACAGTGGTAGCCCATCTCTTCACAGTCATGATCAGAACCCACAGTAACAGCATGGTAATACGTGGTTTCTCTCTCTCTCTCTCTCACACACACACACACACACACACGTGCGCGCGCACGCAAATCCTCAATCTGTATTGACTTGATGTATGGATTTTGAGTAGAAATGTTAAAAAAGTTGTAAGGAGTACCTGAGCAATTAACAATATTGAATAGCTTCCAGAATCGTTCTTCATTGTTACCGGCCAATACTGCCTACGCTTCTTGCTTAATTTTGTCGTCGGTCGACATATGTGTGGACAGGACATCTGCTTGTGTCACCATGAACTGTTCAAGCAAGCTGCGAGTAAGAAATAAATGATCTTGCCGCGCAATGGAGGATAGGACAGCAGATCGGTTTAGTCAGGCAATTACACAAAATCAGTTGATAGCCGAAGGAACTAAAAACATAGATAGATCTATCAATCTTTGTCCTGCTAATGAAATTATAACGTCCTTGGAATGAAAAATCCAAGAAGAAAATAAAAGCATACAATATTGATATATTCTTTGTGAGATAAAAAACCCAGGAGGAAAGCTTAATACTATATATCTTAACATTGTATGTAGAATAAAAAGATTAAGAAAAAAAAAGTTCATGTGATCTTACAGAATTGCAATCTTGAGATCGTCTGATTGATGATTTTAACTCCTTGGACCTTTTTTTAACTCCCACGATAGGACATAGAATAGATCATGATCTATGCTTTTAGGACATCCTTAGGAGGAAAAGAATACGAAGGAGAACTTCATTAGATCTTGATGTTGGATCATACGAAGCTTTTTCTCTGTATTTTTTTCCTCGAATGGACATAACAAACTTCATTACTAGCACACAAGGAATAGATTTGTAGGAGTAAAAAAAGGGATTTTTAAAATAATCTCTTGAAATCTATTGATATTCTATAAAACCCATTGGAATCTTCATAATTCATACTGCTCCCCTATAATCTGTCATTCTTCGAAAAAAATTGTGACAGCCCTGGAGGCACCATATCTAGATCCGTCTCTCGCGAACGGATCGAAGTCTCGCAACGGATAACTCGTACATGTGTCCAGTAGGAATATAAAAGACAACCACAACAGTATAAGACACAAGAAAGTACATGTGCTCATACCTGTATATAACAATTTACAACTATCCCAATACATTATTACATGTCTAATTAAAGAGTACAACTACCTGGGGCATACTCCGAGGGAGCACAAGTTCACACAACATGACTAACTCTACTGCTGGTGGTACAAGTCTGCCACAACAGCTCCGCAAGCTGCACAAACGGCAAGCTCTGAAAAGAACTGTAGGGGATTGAGCCTCAACAAGTCACAGGCTCAGTAGGGACCACCCAAAAACAACACACAACACTGAAGAGACCTCAACCCCAGAGGGTCTCACTGGCAACACTAATAGCCAAACCGTATCATGCTCACAACAAACCATAATTAACAACAACTAAACATAATTACATCAACTAATACAAATCCCGGAAAGAAAAAGGGACAACAGGACTAGCACAGCACCACTAGTTCGCTCAACAACTGCAAAGCCTAGGCCACATGCCTCATAGGCAAATCATTACGACAACTGGTCGCTGAAGCTACAAGCTTCACAGGCAACCTACCCACGAAGCGTAACAGGACTGACATCAGCTAGCCAATCCACCTCACACCACCACCTCACAACAAAACATATTCAGAAGCTTACCGGAAGGCGAGTAAAAACACAACTCGTGGCAGGTCACTCCACATACCTCCACAGAACACAAGTCCACCTCAACATCTGAAGAGACTGGTACACAACGTACCACAACACAAAACTACCCACAAAGGGTACATGTACCTACTACAATAAGGAACCACAACAGAACCACAACCAGAATCGTGCCACCACCAGGGCACACCACAACGGGTAAAACCTCAACCAACCTGTCATACACACAAGCCACCACCAGTGGCAAAGCACAAGTCGGAAAGGAACGAAGCCACCACAAGGGAACGGACTACTGGTTCATGACGCTAGTATCTAACCGGACAACACAACACAAGAACCACCTCTTCATTCTCGTAGCCACGGACTACTCAATCCAGCTACCGCTCCACAAACACACAAAGTAAGTCAACAAACTATGGAGACCAACCAACACCACACCTGCAGACCACACAGCTGCAGGTCCATGCCTGGCACTTTTGGGACTCCGGCCTGAGCTCCCTAAAGTGAGGCACTGGAAACACATGACTAGATAGGGACCAGTATGTCTACTGGTGTCCGTACCCCTAACCACGAGCATGCTACAAGCGACAACACAACAAACTCTCACAAGTCGCTGTCCCACTGTCGTCTTTCCCTCAACCGGACGTACAACTCAAACACAAGAGTGAGGGTGTCCAGGAAGACGACACAGACCTCGACGGTACACACAGTACCGGGACAAACTCTGAGCACAACAAAACACACGTGCCTGACTCACACATAACCTGGGGTGCCCGACTAGAGAGGCATTCTAGAATAGGCGCCAGACCACCACACTCGGCTAACACACAAACCACGTCAGTCACTTAACACCTCGGTGAAACTTATATCACGATACATTAAATATAATTGGCTCATCACCGGTCACCACATGACCTCCAAGCTAACCGACACCAACACATACTTAAATCATAATAATATACAACAAACTTGCCTGTCATTGGTCATCTCATGACCTCCATTGTCATATTTACACAATATATAATCACTTAATAACCATACACATGCTTACTAATTAAATCATCTTTAATAACCATACAAAAGACATTAAAGGACCGAGGTTAGGTTCACACTGAAACCTCATTGCTCAACCTCCACAAACTAACCACGAAAGTTATATTATGATAAACATAACGTCGAACTACTTGCCCTGCACTTGCAAACCACATGCACGGCACGCAAACCATGTAAACACCATGTGAACGTCACGCTCCTCGAGCGCTACGAGTGCCAATGCACCATTACCATTGCCATGCACATTTTAACGATAATCGGATAATCGTACCATTAAAACATACACCACAAGTTTTCTCGACTGTGGTCGTGACATAGGGTAGTGTCGCCTTCTTAATGCGACACCTCGATATGTCGCGTTCAAAACCAAAACACGACAAGTCGTCCTGTCGCGTTCAGAATGCGACAGGGGGCTCCGTCGCCTTCACAGGCAGGAGCCCTAATCCGGGATGCTCTCCCCGGATCACCCCCACAAACCATGCAAAACCACATTAAAATCCATTTTCATGCTTTACTCAGTGCCCTAGCATGATATCTAATATTCTTTAAGCAATTAAGAAGCCATACATGCGTCACATGCGATTCATAACATGAAAATGGGCAGAATCTCCCTACCTTCATGAAGAACGCGAAGACCGATCACAACCCGGCGTTTCCCCCGCTCCGTGCAACGTCCTCGCGGCGAGACCACACAGAAAATGATCCCCAAACGCCAAATCGCCCGAGATCCCTGCGACAGCTTCTCCCCTTGGCCAAATAGAGCTTGCTCAGCTCTGTCTAGCCGACCAGGGTTAAGAACTGTTTGCAGTTAAGAACGCGACGTACCCCTTCGTCGCGACCTGAACGCGACGAAATAGGGCGTCATCTTCTCAAGACCGACGTTAGCATGCCGTCCAGCGCGCGACACGCGGCGCACATGCAGACGAAGACCACATCTCAGTCGGAAAGAAGAACGCGACCACCAGGGCCGTCGCGTTAAGAACGCAACACCAGGCTCTGTCGCGTTCACAGACAGAGAACCCGTGGGCTGTTTGGGCTAAAACCTCCAGCCCACAACACCCACACAATGCACTAGAACCATGACCAAGGCTCAATGACCCCACATTGGTCATGAGCACCACACCAGAGCCAGTAAACATGGATCCAAACGACCACTGAGCGAGGATCTGAAAAATGCGTGACGTTACAAAAACACCCTGAAATTAGTTGCCGTCAAAAAGAAGTATCTCTAAGGGGAATATTCCGTATAATGTAGCCGTTAATTTATTTAGGATGAAAATACCCTTATGTTACCTATAATGTTGCGGTTGATGATGTTGGACTTGTAGTCATTGTGGAGGGAGGCATGCTTGACGACGACCTTGCAAACAATCTGCTCTCGGGTTGGCCAAGGTAGTGGGTCTCATGTTGGTGCAGCGGTCGGAGGAAAAATTGGAGGTGGTAGTGGAGAGGTTAGCCATGGAGACCAGGTGGAGGGAGGGGTTGAAGAAGACACTCTTCTCAAGGTCAACGAAGGAGGCATCTAGACATACAAGCCTGGGGGGAGCTTAGAGGAGTAGCTACAGAGAAGGTCCACAAGGTTAAAGAGGAAGTTGGCGGTGGCAGCTGTGAAGGCCTATAGAGAGGGGTTGGGGGGAGAGAGAGAGAGTAGGGGGAGAGCAGTGTGGTAGGCCTTCGGTGCCAGTTGGGGGTGGAGAGAGAGAGAGAGAGAGAGAGAGAGAGAGAGAGAGAGAGAGAGAGAGAGAGTAAGGCCCTCGAACTTTGCTCTTATTATTTGGATTTTTGCTATATTGTACTTAGTTGTTTTGTGTATATTGTTTGTGAGTATATGTGCATATATGTATATACAAACTTATTTCTGTATATATATATTATCTTTATTTAATTGTGCATATTGTATTTAAGTTATACAGGGCATATTGAATGTATTTGTATATGGTGTATATATGCTATTTGATGTTTCTATTTTCTGGTCGAGATGCCAGTAAACGTCAACATCCATTGACGTTGAGGGCATGTTGACGGCAACTAGTGTGCCGTTGACTCTGAGTTGGCGTCCAGATCGATGGCCGTTTATTTCCTGTTAACGGCAGAGAAGTGGCCGTTTACTTCTCAGTTTCTGTTGCAATTTCAGATCGGGAAACGGCTGTGTTTTCCTCGGTTTTGGATTTGGAAACCCATCTCCAACGGTAGGATTCCATCCTTAACGCGTACCCAAACCCTTAGCTCTATAAAAGCACTTGTTCTTGGCCGAGTTAGGTCTTTCACCCAAAGGAGAACCTAGGGTTTCCTGTGGTGAAACTGAGTTTTGTGTGACCTTAATCCGACGATTTGGTGTTTCATCCGGGCATCTTCATCGACTGGGAGGTGCACTTGACATTGGTGAAGCTTCCCCGACTCCGGTGAGCAACCTACATCGACACAAAGACCGGATCTGGGAGGATTTTGAGCACACTCTTGGCTTGGACGAGGAGGGCATCTTCGGCTAAATAATCCCATTAGACAAATTTTCAAAGGCAAGTGATCTAGGGATTTCATTCCTACCCATGTCCTTTAGGTCCTAGGATTTTATTGGATTTTTCCTCATGTCCTGGAACGCCCAATTCGTCAAATTTATGCGTTCAGTCTATGTTTATGCAGACAGGAACTTGACGGCAAGCTTGCTGTTGTCAAGATCTTGAGTTGGCGGCAACATCGTGTGCTGTTAACCCCTGTTGGCGGCAACCCTTTTGCCGCCAAGTTCTTCAAGTTTTACAGAATGACTATTTTGATCTCTGTGGTATGTTTGACGGATTTTTGGGTATATGTGCATGCTGTGAAAATTTTATTTGGTCAAGTAGAGTCATTAGGTCATATCATGAGGAGGTGTCGAATTTCTGTAAATAGTTTTATTTATTAAAATTTCTATAATGGGATAATGTGCATGATTTGACCATGATAATTCTTGAATAATTAGACCATTGTATATTAGGGTTTCAAAAATTTTCCTTAATGGTACAATGACTGATTTCAGGTTTCTAAACTATTAGAACTGACTGTATGGATGTGAATCATGTTTAATGATTTCTTTTGATGAAAATGCCTGAAATCTTTCTTAATTATTAAAATTAGATTTACTGTTTCAAAAAATCTGAAATTTTAGCTATGTGATAATATCCTGTGTAAAATTTGTGATAAAAATTCCGTTTGGTTTTGATAATAGTAGATACTGTTACTAATTTAATAAATGGAAATGACCACGATGAGCATGTTAAGGTTAATCATGTGAAATTTAATGATTAGCAACATGATTAGGACAGTGTTATGATCAACTTATCACTGTGAAACAGTAGCATCATGTTATAAAAATTGAAGCATGTGTAATTGTTTAAAAGTGAATGCAAATGTGTCAAATAGTGCATGTGTATAATGTGAACATGTAATTAAGTGGAATGTGTAAATTGTGCCGAGATTGACACTGCTACCATTGAGGGCTATGGAGCCGTACTGTAGTAAAGTCCCTACGGGGAGGCTCAATGTGTGTGATATCCTATGGGCATTAGGATGAAATCCTAGAGGTGGACAAGTACCACTGGTTAGGGTGGAGAGAGCTTCTCCCGGTCTGCGCAGTACCAAGATTTGTCACTGTGTTGCCTAGGTGGCGGATATGTGTTATGTGTATGTGTATGTGTGTCCTTCTTGTAGTGGTTTGGAGTATGTGTCACGGCAACTAAGCGTAAACAATGTAAATATGTGAATGTGAACATGTAAATTGTGCAAATGTGAAAGATGAGCATGTGAAAGTGTTAATGAATGTGTTAGCATGCAAATAGATGTGAACTTGTGTACATGTGATTTATTTATATGAAAATAGCAAGCTAAATGTGTAAATAAGTGTGATAATTGCATGTGAAAATGAGTAGATATCATGCTAGGTATGTTATTTATCATGTACATAGTTCCATGCTGTAGTTGTACATAATTGTGAAATGAATTGAATAAGATTTGAGCCCTTGAATCATGTTGGTTACAACGTGTAGAAAGCATGCTATAGGTTTTCATATTTGTTTAGTTAAGTGATATGAAGCATGTACCATGTTTATTCCTAAATGTTTAAAAGGCTAGCATGTGTATGTGATATGTGTATGGATGTAAGGCCCTCGAATTGTTTGTCATTTTATTTATGGTGTGTTGAGTCATGTTGTGTATATATATCATGTATGCGTATGTAGATACTTATGTACGATGTTATCTTGGTATACTTACGTATGCATGTGTAAATAAATTGTAAATAGTGGATGGTTGCGTGTTGTAGTAGTGTGTACATCATATTACATATATGGCATGTAAATATATAGTGTAAGCATGGTTTTCTGCATGTTTTTAAGCTCTGGCCGAAGAACAAATTGGCGTCAACATGGATGGACGTCCATGATGAGTCAACGTCCATGTCGATGGACGCCAACACTAAAGTAGACGACCATCTATGTGGACGTTACTTCTCTGATTTTCTGTGCGCAGCAGACCCCGAAATTCCGGGGCAAGCTAGCTCACCCATTGGGGAGAAGTCCCCAACGGCTCTCAGCTCTCCCATCAGGCCCTACGGGGTATCCTAAGCCATTTTCCTATAAACTTTCCTCTCCTTGCAACCTGAAAGACTCTCCCTTAGCACTTTGCAAAGGGAGAAGGAAACCCTAGCTGAACTGGAGGAGAACTGAACTTTGGGAGCTGAGATCCGGCGATTCAAAGCTTCCTCCGGCGATCTACTGCTCTTGAAAGGGAGTTTGGACGAAGGAGAAGGCTTCCCCAACCTCGGTTTGGCAGCTACTTCGACCTAGAACCCGAGGGAAGGCTGTGGAGGAGACTTCTTGGCACTACCCAAGGAGAGCTTCAACCGCAAATTTGATCCCTTTGGAGATTTTGTAAAAGGCAAGTAACCCATCTCCGTAGTCCATGTATGTGTCCAGTAGGTTTTAAAGATTTTATGAGATTTTCCTCGTGTGCTGGATCCTCACATTCACCCATTCTTCAGAGCTCGGTCTGTGTTTTTGCACAGACAGGAGCTTGACGGCAAGATTCCTTGCCGTCAAGATCCTCAGTTGGCGGTAGACGATGCTGCCGTTAACACCTCTAAACGGCCAGACATTGCCGTTAAGTTCTTCAGGACAGAACAAGAAACTGTTCTGCCTTATATACCTAATTTCCGAAGTTTTGCGCATGAGGATATAGTGTAAACTTACATGTTATGTAATGCAGTTAATAGCATGTGTTGTGAATTTTTGATGAAAAATTTGGGTAACCGTAGGTCATGTTGTGAAATTTCCATGTGAAATTGAATGGTTTATGCATGCTTAACGCAATTAGGGTTTGATTAGGTGTTACCAACCTGATTAGTGTAAATTTGAAGTGTTTGAACCCTGTCAACAGTAGTGCCATGATTTAGGGAAACTGAACCATGTGTTAATGATAAAAACTATAAGTGATGTGTCATATTGTGTAATATGTGTGTGTTAAAAACCGAAATGTGTAAAATGGGCCGTGTGTGACACTGCATCCATAGAGGGCTGTGGAACCGTACCGTGGAAAAGTCCCACGGGAAGGTTCAATGTGTAAATCCTATGGGCATTAGGATGAAATCCTGGAGGTGGACAAGTACCACTGGTTAGGGTGGAGAGTTCTTCTCCCGGTCTGCGCAGTCCAAGAGTCGTCACTGTGTTACCTAGGTGGCGTCTATGTGTTATGTGTATGTGATGTGAATGTGTCCTTCTAATGGTGGTTTGGACTATGTGTCACGGCATCTAATGTGAAATGTGAATGTGAATAGATGTAAATTGTGTAATGTGAACATGTGCATCTGTGTAATGTGTAAAAGTGAACCATGTGAATGTGTAATGTGTAACCATGTGATATAAATGGGTTAGAGTGTAAATTTGTAATTCATGTAATGAAATTATTGAGTTCATGTGAAACAACAACCTTCATATGTTTATAATGATGCCTTACATGTACAAGAATATGTAGAATCCATGCTAGGAGTACTTCTTTTATATGTGTGTGAGATTCCATGCTTAGAATGCTACCTTGTTAGCTTAAATGTAAAATGTTAGCTCTCACGTGATTGAATGAGTAGAAAGCATGCGGTAGGTATTTCATTTTGGTTGACATAAACCATGTACCATGTGTAGTGAAATTGGTAGAAATATCCTGATAGGTAGTTTTCTTATTATTGTCCAACCATGCTACAGGCTTGAGATAATGTAATTGAATGTGAGACTTACTTGTGATGTATGCATTTATGTCGTGTGTGGATTTACTTGCTGAGTCTTTTAGACTCACTCTTGCTTCGGCGTACAGGTTTAGTAGGTGACCCTACACCTTTGGAGGAGACCGTGGAAAGCGACTCCGAGTGAGGAGAGTAGCTTGGTGGAGTCACCATTGTAGCATTTTGTGCTTTCATAGTATGTAATTGAGGCATTGTAATTGAAATATTATGAAATTGTGGACAAGTTATGTATTTTGGAATTAGTATTTCATTATGTGGACTTTAGATCTTTAAATTGTTATATGAATCATGTATGTAAATGTGGATGATGAAATGAAATGACAAGTAGTTCTTTTACTTCCTCTACTCTGAATTCGTATTTATGAACATCTCAATCATGTGTGTTAGTGCTTGGGTAAATGTCCCACTGTGACGAGACTCACTATACCGACGTGGATTGGTATAATCGTACAGGTATAAGGAGGGTCGTCGCAGAGATTGGTATCAGAGAGACTTGGTTGAGACTGTACATAAATACCTGAGTCATCATCTTCATTACATGCTAAATCTTTATAGAATTGTCCACATGTGTAGAATTGATTAATAATGAATGGAAAATAGATAAGAAAATGGTTAGGAGTAAATTAACATAGCTCTAATAGTGGCTGAAATTTATTGCAGCCATGGCTTCACATGGTAGACGTGGCGGTGCTCCTGCTCGTGAGGACGAGCAGAGACATGAGGAGCAGGCTGAGCAGTGGGCCCCGACACCTCAGGGTCCTGTACTTCCCCCACCGCCGCTAGTGGATTATGGAGTGTTCATGCAGGGTCTAGTGCAGGCCATGCAGACGCAGGCCCACACCCAGGCTGCACTCCAGGCTCAGTTGGAGGCTCAGGTTAGAATAATGAAACAAAGAGTAGTCTGCTTTATTTAATGGCATGATGTTGTGTTGAATATGCGTTGCTTGTTGTTTGTTGTAGCAGGCTCAAATTCCAGCTCAGGACCATGGTGGACCTTCCATCATGTAAAGATTCAAGAGGATGTTGCCACCCTCTTTTAAGGGGGAGAGCGACCCGTTGCTAGCTGAGAGCTGGATGAGGGAGATCGAGAAGATCTTCCGGGCTATTAGGTGTGCAGACGATGATAAGGTTACTTTAGCCACCTATATGCTACAGGTATGTGTTAGTTTTATATGCTGTATATCCTGTTAAGTTAGAATTGTTGAGTGTGGTGCTTATGAAGATTGTGTTACATGAGAGAGCTGATGTGTGGTGGGCTTCCTTACTGCGTACCCGATTTGAGGACGGAGCTATTGACGTGGCTTGGGACGAGTTCGTGAGGCTCTTTCGGGCCAAATTCGTCCCCGAGCATATCCAGGACCGGATGGAGCTGGAGTTCCTTTCCTTGACCCTGGGCTCCATGACCGTGCTCGAGTATGAGGCCAGGTTTGCAGAATTATCTAAATATGCACCTCATATCGTGACAGATGAATGCATGAAAGCAAAGAAGTTCGTGATGGGCCTGAAGCCATCACTGAGGACGAGGCTAGTGGCATTTGACCATCGTACCTTGGACGAGGCCCTTAGCGCTGCTTGTAGGGAGGAGGGGGAGATGCAGCAGTATCTTGAGGAGAAGAAGGCTTCGCAGAAGAGGCCTGCAGCTACGTTCCAGTGGCAGGACAAGAAGAAAGCAGTATACCAGGCACCGCAGCATCCAGTCACAACCAGCAGTGCACAGGTACCTTCTCAACGTTCCCCTGGTGTGAAGAAGGAGTGTCCCCATTGCGGGAAGACACACGGTGGTTCAAGTGTTGGATGATTGCGGGGAAATTCTTGAAGTGCGGAAGCAGCGACCACAAGATCAAGGATTGTCCGAGACTTCAGCAGGGAGTCCAGCGCGGAGCGCCAGCCCCAGCAGCGGTAGCAGCAGCAGCGCCAGCTATAGGAAGACCAGAAAGGCCTCGAGCCCCAGCTCGAGTGCTTGCCCTAGCATGAGAGGATGCCGAGCAGGCGGAGCATGTCACCAAAGGTACAATTTTACTTCTAGGTGTGCATGCTCGGGTTTTGTTCGATACGGGTGGCACTCACTCGTTCATCTCCGAGCGTTTCGCTAGGCAATTAGCTCTAGAGTCAGGCGTAGAGTCTGAGGATTTAGAAGTCCCGTTGTCTGTACACACACCTGCGGGTACGGTATCGACTGGGAAGTGTATTCCGTCGTTACCTGTGTGCATTGAGGATAGAGTCCTAGAAGGGTGTTTCTTCTTGCTAAAGATGAAGGACTTTGATGCTATTCTTGGTCTGGATTGGCTAGAGGAGCACTATGCGTTAGTAGATTATCATGGGAAGAGGATTGTTTTCTGCATTCCTGGTGAGGATGAGTTCTCTCATCCCTTGCCAAGGAACGTGGCGGGAAAGTTGGTCATCTCTGCCATGAAGGCGATGCGCATGGTAAACAAGGGTTGTGACGCTTTTCTTGCCAGGCTGATGAGTCACCTACTCTTTCAGAGATCGAGGTAATGCAGGATTTTCCAGACGTCTTTCCCGATGATTTGTCTGGATTGCCACCGGATAGAGAGATAGAGTTCACCATAGAGTTGCTTTCGGACACCTCTCCTATCTCGAAGGCTCCATATCGAATGGCACCTGCGGAGTTAGCCGAGTTAAGGAAGCAGTTGCAAGAGTTGCTAGATAAGGGATTTATTCGCCCTAGTGTTTCCCCTTGGGGCGCACCTGTCTTATTTGTGAAGAAGAAGGATGGATCGCTTAGGTTATGCATCGATTATAGGAAGCTAAACCAAGTGACAGTGAAGAACAGGTATCCCTTACCTCGTATTGATGATTTGTTTGACCAGCTGCAAAATGCATCAGTCTTTCTAAGATCGATTTGCGATCTGGTTATCATCATTGAGGATTCGGAGTGAGGATGTGTCCAAGACGGCATTTACATCCCATTATGGACATTATGAGTTTTTGGTTCTTCCTTTCGGATTGACCAACGCCCTGCAGCATTCATGGATCTCATGAACAGGGTTTTAGGCCATATTTAGATAGCTTTGTTGTAGTGTTTATTGATGATGTACTGGTCTACTCTCCGGATGAGGCCACACACCGTCAGCATTTGAGGGTAGTATTAGAGGTTCTCCGTGAGCACAAGCTGTACGCAAAGTTCAGCAAGTGCGATTTCTGGTTGCGCGAGGTTCATTTCCTCGGGCATGTTATCTCTGGTGCTGGTGTAGCAGTTGATCCAGCAAAGGTCCAGGCAGTTATGGATTGGGAGACCCCCAAGACCCCTTCGGAGATTCGTAGTTTTCTGGGTTTAGCTGGTTACTATCGGCGATTTATTGAGGGATTTTCATCCATCGCCGCCCCATTGACTCAGCTTACTAGAAAAGGGGTGAAGTTTGTGTGGTCCGAGACATGTGAGCGTAGCTTCCAGTTATTGAAGGCTAAGCTTACTTCCGCTCCGGTATTGGTATTACCTAGTGGTCCAGAAGGTTTTGCCATTTATACGGATGCATCTCGGATTGGCTTAGGCTGTGTGCTAATGCATCAAGGAAGGGTAGTGGCGTATGCTTCTCGCCAATTGAAGGAG
The DNA here is from genome assembly GCA_014218235.1 of Colocasia esculenta. NCBI lineage: Eukaryota > Viridiplantae > Streptophyta > Magnoliopsida > Alismatales > Araceae > Colocasia > Colocasia esculenta. Next base: position 33,289,962 of record CM024754.1, read on the forward strand.
CATGAGCGTAACTATCCGACTAATGATTTGGAGCTTGCGGCAGTGGTTCATGCGGTAAAGATCTGGAGGCACTATCTTTATGGTGTCAGATTTGAGGTGTTTACTGACCATAAGAGCTTGAAATATCTTTTCTCCCAAAAGAAATTAAACCTGAGGCAGAGAAGATGGATTGAGTTCTTAAAGGACTATGACTTCGACCTTCAGTATCATCCTGGAAAGGCGAACGTCGTAGCGGATGCCCTAAGCAGGAAGAGGTCTTCGCTCCAGCAGGATTGGAAGATGTTGGAGGATGCGGCGTGTGGGATGGCTGAGTTAGAGCCCTTATGTCAGGCTTTTGTGGCTCAGTTGTCTCTTAGGTCTTCGGTGTTGGATGAGGTAATCGAGCAACAGAAAGCCGATCCTAGACTCCAAGAGTTAGTGGGCAAGGCGGGCATTGCTCGTGATGAGGATGGCGTGATTAGATTCCATCACCAAGTTTATGTTCCTGCTATTGTAGATGTCCGTGAGCATGTATTAGCAGAGGCTCATAGGTCGAGATTCTCTATTCATCCGGGTAACACCAAGATGTACCAGGATTTGAAGAGGTGCTTTTGGTGGTCTGGCATGAAGAGGGATGTGGCGGATTATGTATCTAGGTGTTTAGTATGCCAGCAAGTGAAAGCCGAGCGACACGACCATCTGGTCTTATGCAGAAGATGGAGATCCCAGTACGGAAGTGGGAAGCTGTCACTATGGATTTTGTTTCGGGTTTGCCTTGATCTAGATGGGGAAATGACTCGATTTGGGTAGTCGTGGATAGATTCTCGAAGACTGCGCAATTCTGCCTATGAAGAAGAAGCAGTCAGTAGAGAGCTTGGCTAGATTGTATGTCAGTAGCATCATTAGATTGCATGGTGTGCCGAAGTCGATCATTTCGGATCGAGATCCGAGATTTACTTCGAGGTTGTGGAAGGGTCTTCAGGATGCTTTAGGTTGGAGCTGAAGCTCAGTTCGGCATTTCATCCCCAGACAGATGGACAGTCCGAGAGGACTATCCAGACGCTCGAGGATATGTTGAGAGCGTGTGCTGGATTGGAAGGATGATTGGGAGCGTCATCTACCTCTAGTGGAGTTCGCATACAACAACAGCTTTCAGGAGAGCATTGGTATGGCTCCATTTGAGGCGTTGTATGGAAGGCCTTGCAGATCTCTTTTATGTTGGGAGGAGACCGGCGATAGGCAGTTGATCGGTCCGGAGTTAGTTCAGGAGACTTCGGATAAGATCCAGCTTATCAGGAAGAGGCTTGTTGCGGCGCCGGATAGGCAGAAGAGCTATGCCGACACAAGAGGAAGGATTTGGAGTTCGAGGTGGGTGAGCATGTCTTTTTGAAGATTTCACCTACTCGAGGTGTCGTCAGGTTTGGCAGGCATAGCAAATTAAGTCCCAGGTTCATTGGCCTGTATGAGATTCTCAGGCGTTTAGGTAGCGTGGCTTACGAGCTAGCTTTGCCTCCGGCTTTAGCTAGTGTTCATCCATTTTCCACGTATCTATGCTCATGAAGTATGTTCGAGATCCATCTCATGTGATTAGTCACGAGCCAGTGGAGATCCAGCCAGATCTGTCGTATGTGGAGCAACCAGTAGCTATTCTTGACCGGAAGGTTCAGCATCTCCGGAACAAGAGGATTACTTCGGTAAACGTTTTATGGCGGAACTTCTCGCGAGAGGAGGCTACTTGGGACCTTGAGGATGCGATGAGGAAGAAGTATCCTCATTTGTTCGAGTAGTGTTGTTTAAACTTCGAGGATGAAGTTTCCTTAAGGGGGAGAGGGTGTAAGGCCCTCGAATGTTTGTCATTTTATTTATGGTGTGTTGAGTCATGTTGTCATATATATCATGTATGCGTATGTAGATACTTATGTACGATGTTATCTTGGTATACTTACATATGCATGTGTAAATAAATTGTAAATAGTGGATGGTTGCGTGTTGTAGTAGTGTGTACATCATATTACATATATGGCATGTAAATATATAGTGTAAGCATGGTTTTCTGCATGTTTTAAGCTCTAGCCGAAGAACAAATTGGCGTCAACATGAATGGACGTCCATGATGAGTCAACGTCCATGTCGATGGACGCCAACACTAAAGTAGACGGCCATCTATGTGGACGTCTACTTCTCTGATTTTCTGTGCGCAGCAGACCCGGAAATTCCGGGGCAAGCTAGCTCACCCATTGGGGAGAAGTCCCCAACGGCTCTCAGCTCTCCCATCAGGCCCTACGGGGTATCCCAAGCCATTTCCTATAAACTTTCCTCTCCTTGCAACCTGAAAGACTCTCTCTTAGCTCTTTGCAAAGGGAGAAGGAAACCCTAGCTGAACTAGAGGAGAACTGAACTTTGGGAGCTCAGATCTGGAAATTCAAAGCTTCCTCCGGCGATCTACTACTCTTGAAAGGGAGTTTGGACGAAGGAGAAGGCTTCCCCAACCTCGGTTTGGCAGCTACTTCGACCTAGAACCCGAGGGAAGGCTGTGGAGGAGACTTCTTGGCACTGCCCAAGGAGAGCTTCAACAACAAATTTGATCCCTTTGGAGATTTTGTAAAAGGCAAGTAACCCATCCCCGTAGTCCATGTATGTGTCCAGTAGGTTTTAAAGATTTTATGAGATTTTCCTCGTGTCCTGGATCCTCACATTCACCCATTCTTCAGAGCTCGGTCTGTGTTTTTGCACAGACAGGAGCTTGACGGCAAGATCCCTTGCCGTCAAGATCCCAGACGATGCTGCCGTTAACACCTCTAGATGGCCAGACATTGCCGTTAAGTTCTTCAGGACAGAACAAGAAATGTTATGCCTTATATACCTAATTTCCGAAGTTTTGCGCATGAGGATATAGTGTAAACTTACATGTTATGTAATGCAGTTAATAGCATGTGTTGTGAAATTTTGATGAATTTCTGTAAATGATGAGAATTATTATATTTATTTGAAATACATGTTAGAAAAGGTCCTGAACATAGACCTTTGTTTACGTAGTCCATGTGAAATTTCGATTGCCCGAAATTTTCAGGTGATGTATATGTATGTCAGTCCCTGTTCTGAAAATCCGAGAATTTTCCCATGACCATGCTAATTATTGAAATTTCGCATTGAAAATAGAGGGCATGTGTAGATTAGTCAAAATTTACAGTAAATTATGTAGTGTGCAATAAATTTGGATAAATTTTCTGTGGTAGCGTTCATGTTAGATGCAGGTCTGAGAACTGTCAAATCCGATAATTATGTTGTGCTTCCATGATAATTGAATTGATGTGGCATGTGAATGAGTATTTCATTTCTGTAAATTATATGTAATTCAGAAAAGTGTGAAAAATTGCATGTGAGGTTTGATTAGGTGTTCCCAACCTGATTAGTGTAAATTTGAAGTGTTTGAACCCTGTCAACAGTAGTGCCATGATTTAGGGAAACTGAACCATGTGTTAATGATAAAAACTATAAGTGATGTGTCATATTGTGTAATATGTGTGTGTTAAAAAACCGAAATGTGTAAAATGTGCCGTGTGTGACACTGCTTCCATAGAGGGCTGTGGAACCGTGTCATGGAAAAGTCCCCACGGGAAGGTTCAATGTGTAAATCTAGGGCATTAGGATGAAATCCTGGATGGGACAAGTACACTGGTTAGGGGAGAGTTCTTCTCCCGTCTGCGCAGTCCAAGAGTCGTCACTGTGTTGCCTAGGTGGCGTCTATGTGTTATGTGTATGTGATGTGAATGTGTCCTTCTAATGGTGGTTTGGACTATGTGTCACGGCATCTAATGTGAAATGTGAATGTGAATAGATGTGAATGTGTAATGTGAACATGTGCATCTGTGTAATGTGTAAAAGTGAACCATGTGAATGTGTAAATGTGTAACCATGTGATATAAATGGGTTAGAGTGTAAATTTGTAATTCATGTAATGAAATTATTGAGTTCATGTCAAAACAGCACCTTCATATGTTATAATGATGCCTTACATGTACAAGAATATGTAGAATCCATGCTAGGAGTACTTCTTTATATGTGTGTGAGATTCCATCTAGAATGCTACCTTGTTAGCTAAATGTAAAATGTTAGCTCTCATGTGATTGAATGAGTAGAAAGTATGCGGTAGGTATTTCATTTTGGTTTGACATAAACCATGTACCATGTGTAGTGAAATTGGTAGAAATATCCTGATAGGTAGTTTTTATTATTGTCCAACCATGCTACAGGCTTGAGATAAGTAATTGAATGTGAGACTTACTTGTGATGTATGCATGTATGAGTGTATTTGGATTTACTTGCTGATCTTTTAGAATCACCCTTGCTTCGGCGTACAGGTTTGTAGGTGACCCTACCCCTTTGGAGGAGAGCGTGGAAAACGACTCCGAGCGAGGAGAGTAGCTTGGTGGAGTCCCATTGTAGCATTGTCTAGTATGTGAGGCATTGTAGTTTATGAAATTGTACAAGTTATGTATTTGGGAATTAGTATGATTGATCTTAAATTGTTATATGAATGTAGTAAGTGGATGGAAAGACGAGTTCTTTTAGACTCGACCGATGTATGTCAGTTAGATGCAGGTAAAGTATGTGACGGTACTATACTGGAGGATTTATGACAAATTGCACGTATGATAGATGTGATAGTATGAGTGGACCTTCATGCGATATGGAAGTCTAGTATGTGTTGAAATATGAAATGTCTTTATATAATATGGATAGTTGATCTGAATGAAATGATTGAATCATGACAGGATGGTTAAGGTAAGAGCCCTACTGCTGAATTATTGATAGGACTCTCAATATGCCGTGGTTGGATGTGGTAGGAATGTCTGGACTGTAGGATGGATAACCGTATCCAATCTGGATTGTGGATCATATTCGTGGTTGCGTTATAATGTACCGGTAAAGGAGGGTCTTCGCAGAGTTGGTATCAGAGAGACTTGGTTGAGACTGTACATAATACCTGAGTCATCAGCTTCATACATGCTAAATCTTTATAGAATTGTACACATGTGTAGAATTGATTAATAATGAATGGAAAAATAGATAAGACAATGGTTAGGAGTAAATTAACATAGCTTAATAGTGACTGAAATTTATTGCAGCCATGGCTTCGCGTGGTAGACGTGGGGGGCTCCTGCTCGTGAGGACGAGCAGAGACGTGAGGAGACATTACATACTTATTTTGGTGATAAACAAAACTCTGTCAAAAGTCTTCTAACTACATTTCATAAGTCTTAAAGTACAGGAAAAGCACCAAGTTCAAACAAGCCACAAAGGTATGCATTACTTCTCTGAAGCTTAATCTCTTCAACATATTATTTCTCTAATTCCAGAACGATTTCCTTATAAGCATATCGGTTTCAAAAGAATTATCATAACGATTTCCCTTCTGGCTGAAAAGTCATGTTGTTTCAATCAAGTCGATGCCGTAACGATTTATAAGTCATCGCAACGACTTCTTCAGAAAGCGTAACGACTTACTCGCCGTAACGATTCTATAAGTCATCGCAACGACTTCTTCAGAAAGCGTAACGACTTGCTCGCCGTAACGATTCTATAAGTCATCACAACGACTTCTTCAGAAAGCGTAACGACTTGCTCGCCGTAACGATTCTATAAGTTATCATAACGACTTCTTTAGAACTCGTAACGACTTTCCAGTCATAACGACTTCATAAGTCATCGTAAAGATTTGCTTGTCATAACGACTTCATAAGTCATTGTAACGATTCCTTTAGAACTCGTAACGACTTGCTTGTCATAACGACTTCATAAGTCATCGTAACGATTCCTTTAGAACTTGTATCGACTTGCCAGTCATAACGATTTCATAAGTCATCGTAACGATTCCTTTAGAACTCGTAACGACTTGCCAGTCATAACGACTTCATCAGTCATCGTAACGATTCCTTTAGAACTCGTAACGACTTGCTTGTCATAACGACTTCATAAGTCATCGTAACGATTCTTTTAGAACTCGTAACGATTTGCTTGTCATAACGATTTCGTAAGTTTATCATAACGTTCTTCTGAGTCTATAACGATTTGTTATGATTCATAACGACTCTCTTAGACTATCATGATCTCATAACGATTTCATAAGTCATGTTTCCATCAAATAAATGTTTACCTTGATTTGAAATACGTTGAATAGTCAAAGTCGTATCTCACCTGTTTGACTGCTATGCATTTAATGAGACTGAACGTATCTCTGCATGCACGCAGAACATATCTTCCATTATCGTGTATTCTCTGCATGTATCTTTTAGAACGGTAAACTGTCACTACTATATCTGTGTTTACTTGCTCTAACGTTGACTGACATCTGGAGATAGTGTTAGCTGTCTACCATTAAAGCTCAACTTTTGCAGAACCTTGAAGTTGTACCATCTTACAACGTTGGACATAGAAAGAACTACAAGTCACCTCAGAAGATCTCATCACTTTGCGTGCTCAAGAGAACAAAAGACTGTTGACTGGAAGCTTCCACAAATCCTCAGTCTAACGTTCACCAAAGCTGTGAGACAACGGCTATCTCATCGTCTACATTCAAGATGAAGATATATATACAAGACGGAAGATTTGAAAACAAGTAATATAGAGCATCAAGAGAAAAAATCAACCGAGCAGTCTTTCAAGTCTTCTCAAGAATTCTAGAGCCAGCATTTTTCCATTCCATTCCGCCTTGGCTCTTAGCTCCCTGTGCTGTGAGAAAAATCAGAAGAGAGCTAGAATAGTTCTGAGAGAGAGCACCTGTGTAGATCTGTAACTCTCAGTGCTTGTAGCTTCAGATCGAGTTCTGTTAAGCTTGATCTAGGGGCTAGTCAATCCTTTTTCAGATTCCCTTGTTTGTTTCCCTTCGGGTGTGAAGGAAGACCTGGTGGTTTCCAGGGTGGTGTTTCTTTTCCCTTCAGGAGTGAAGGAAGACCTGGTGGTACCAGGGTGTTGTGTTCCCTTCGAGTGTGAAGGAAGACCAGCTGAGCTGGGTGTTTGTTTCGTCCATAGGGGGACTGTACCCTAGATAGTGGAATCCTGAGGTTGCTCAGGGACTGGAGTGGACTAGGACCTAAGGAGAGGAGATCCGAACCAGGATAAATCTGTGTGTGTGTGATTGTCTTCTTTGTGTGATTGTTCTTTTTACTAACCATTACTAATCTCTTCCAAGAACGTTTTTGTGTTTGTTTAAGTTCAGGTTTTAACTAAGTAAATATTTTTAAAGACCCATTCACCCCCCCTCTGGGTTCGCCAACCGGGCAACAAGTGGTATCAGAGCGAGTCTCTTCGACAAAGAACAAGATCCAACGATCTGAAGAGTAAAGATCCATGGCAGCCCAAGGTCACAACGAAGGTCAGTCAGTCAACAGACCTCCCTTGTTCGATGGTGAAGATTATACCTATTGGAAGACAAGAATGGAGTACTTCCTGCAAGGACATGATTATCAAATTGGTCGATAATAGAAGAAGGAGATCTTCTGGTAACAAATGAAAAAGCTCAATGGACAGATGAAGACAAGAAAAAAATTTCTCTAAATTGTAAAGCCAAGAGCATGCTGTGTTGTGCGCTAAGTAAGAAAGAATTCAACAGAGTTTCAGCCTGCAAATCCGCAATGGAAATGTGGGAAAAGATCAGAATCACTTATGAAGGCACAGATAAGGTCAAGGAGACAAGAATAGATATTCTTGTAACTCAATATGAGCGATTTCAAATGCAGTCAGGTGAATCCATAACCCAAATGTTCAGTAGATTCACAGACATCACTAATGGGTTAGCCGGATTAGGAAAAACCTATGAAATGGGAGATATGGTCAGGAAAATTCTTAGATCCTTGCCATCCTCATGGACTCCAAAAGTAACGGCCATTGAGGAAGCCAATGATCTGAAGAGAATGTCTCTAGAAAAGCTAGTTGGGTCACTCATGGCCCATGAGATAAACATGGAGAGATTAGGAGAATCCTCCAGTAGAAAGAAGCAGTCCAATGCGCTCAAAGCTGATGAGGACTCATCTGAAGAATCTTTGGACAACAGTGAGGACAGCAAAGACAGTGATGAAGAAGCTATGCTGTCAAGAAGATTGCAAAGGATCCTGGCCAAGAAGAAAAAGTTCCAGTCCGGTAGGAGGTATTTCAAGAAAAACAAAGATTTCAAGAGACCAGACGGAAAAGATCAGAAGAGAAATGAGCCACTCTGCTACGAGTGCAAGAAGCCAGGACACATGAAGGCTGAGTGTCCAAAGCTCAAGAAGCCAGAGTTTAGAAAGAAGGATAACTCAAGAAGTTCAGAAGGTACAAGAAGAAAGCCATGGCAGCTGCATGGGAAAACAGCAGCGACTCAGACAGTGAGTCAAGCTGCAGCAGTGATGAAGAAGAAGCCAACCTGGCTTTTATGGCAAATACCGAGGATAAGGTAACTTCTGATTCCTCTTTTGATTCCTGTAATGATTCAGATTCAGATAACATAGAAGAAGCTTTTAATGAACTATATGACAAATACAGAAATGTATGCAAACTATTAAAAGCTTGTAAGAAGAATAATACCTGTCTTGAAAATACTAACTCAGATCTAAAAACTGAAAATGAGGAACTAGAAAACAAATAACGGAGTTTAAGAGAAGAATGAACTATATGTGAAGACTTAAAAGAGAAGAATAAACAAATCATTAAACTAGAAAAACAAGAAAGCTCAGATGAATTAAGAAAATCAGTAAAAGAACTAAATGAAGAAAACAATAAACTAGCAAGCACTCTAGAAAAATTCACAAATGGAAAAAAACTCCCTTATATTAAAAGGAGCTAGAAGATCAGGTAAAAATAAACGAGGAATAGGATATACACCTCCAGACAATGAAGATACAACAATTTACCCTAAAACATATCCAACTCCAAAATTTATACCCGAACAAGACATTGCATACAAAGCTAACATTAAATATATTGAAAAAGTAACAAAAATGTCTTGTTGCAGTCATTGCAACAAGTTAGGTCACATAAAAGAAATATGTCCAAAAAGACATAAAAATGGATAATAAAAAGGAAAAATGTTGTTACTAACCCTCAAGGACCCAATGAAACTTGGGTACCTAAAACTTGAGATTTCTATTTCAGGTCAACACTCGAGCATCCAAATGGTATTTGGACAGTGGATGCTCAAGGCACATGTCAGGAAATCAGAAGCTTTTCACCCACCTCCAAGCTGAAGAAGGGACAGTCACCTATGGAGATAATGGGAAAGGCACAGTAGTAGGCAGCGGGTCTGTGAACAACAAAGGAAAAACAGTCATTGAAGATGTATTATTGGTCAAAGGATTGAAGCACAATCTAATTAGCATTAGTCAGCTGTGCGACAGAGGCCATCAAATCAAGTTTCAAGAGTCTAAGTGTAGCATACTGAAGGATGGAGAAATCATCTTTGAAGCTAATAGAGAAAAGAATTTGTATGTACTCTACCTTGAAGAACTCAAAGAGCAAAACGTCTGTCTGGCAGCTAGTAAAGACAAGTCTACTGAATTGTGGCACAGACGTCTTGGACATTGCAGCATAGATGGCATAAGAAAACTATTGAAGAAAAATCTTGTGGAAGGTCTACCAAAAGTCAGTGGAAAATTGGAAGGTGTTTGTAAACCTTGTGCTAAAGGAAAGCATACCAAGAGCTCCTTCAAGTCAAAAACCGTGGTAACCACCTCAAAACCCTTAGAGCTCCTACATATGGATCTATTTGGGCCAATGAGGACTACCAGTCTTGGAGGAAAGAACTTTGGATTTGTCATAGTTGATGACTATTCAAGATTTACATGGGTTTCATTCCTAGAGCATAAAGATGACACTTTCGATAACTTTGTCAGCTTCAGCAAGAAAGTTCAGAAAGATCAAAAGTTCAGCATTGTGTCTATCCGATCAGATCATGGTGGTGAGTTTCAGAATGAAAAGTTTGCTAGATTCTGTGAGAGTCAAGGAATTGAGCACAACTTCTCAGCACCAAGAACACCACAGCAAAATGGCATTGCCGAGAGAAAGAATAGAACCCTACTGGATATGGCGAGAACTATGCTCTCAGAATATGATCTGCCAAGATATTTTTGGGCTGAAGCAGTTAACACAGCAAGCTATATTGTCAACCGAGCAATGATCAGACCAATCCTTAAGAAGACCTCTTATGAACTGTTCAAAGGGAAAAAGCCACAGATCAGCCATCTCAGAACCTTTGGATGTCCATGCTTCATTCACAACAATGGAAAAAGGGACATTGGTAAGTTGGATGCCAAATCAGATGAAGGCATCTTCATGGGGTACACTTCTAAACCCAAAGGCTATAGAGTGTTTAATAAACGTACCTTATTGATTGAACAGTCTGTGCACATTATTTTTGATGAAACTAACCCTTCCTTGAGAAAGGAAGTAGATAGTGATAATGATGATGCAGATGAATTGTCCAAGAAACTAAAAGACACATCAATCGAGGACAAGGATGATCCGCCTCTGGAAGAATTACAACAAGAAGAAATTTCTCATGAAACTCTTCCAAAGGAATGGAGATACAAGAAAGATCACCCACCTGAAAACATCATTGGTGATCCATCTGCAGGGGTAAGAACAAGAGGTAATGTGATCCCTTGTGATTACCTTGCATTTGTATCTCAAATAGAGCCTAAGACAGTCAATGAAGCACTTACTGATGAATCTTGGATAATGGCCATGCAAGATGAACTGAATCAGTTCAAGAGAAACCAAGTATGGTCACTTGTTCCTAGACCGTCAGATCATCCAGTTATTGGCACCAAATGGGTGTTCAGAAATAAACTAGATGAATCTGGTGCAATCTTAAGAAACAAGGCTAGACTGGTAGCTCAAGGCTATTCTCAAGAGGAAGGCATAGATTTTGATGAAACCTATGCACCTGTAGCTAGACTTGAGGCCATTAGAATATTATTAGCTTACGCATCTGCTCTAGATTTAAAATTATTTCAAATGGATGTTAAATCTGCCTTTTTAAATGGTTTTATAAAAGAAGAAGTTTATGTGGAACAACCGCCGGGTTTTGATGATATAGACTTTCGAATCATGTTTTTAAATTGCATAAGGCTTTGTATGGTTTAAAGCAAGCACCTAGAGCCTGGTATGAGAGGCTTAGCTCTTTTCTCTTAAAACATGGTTTCAGTAGAGGTCAAGTAGATAGCACTCTTTTTATAAAAACAAAAGTTAAACACATATTGTTGGTTCAAATTTATGTGGATGACATCATCTTTGGATCTACTGATGAATCCCTGTGCAAGTATTTTGAAAAGTTAATGCAGGGAGAATTTGAGATGAGTATGATGGGGGAGCTCAACTACTTCCTTGGACTTCAAATCAAACAAGGAAAGGAAGAAACTCACATCTGTCAAGCAAAGTACACCAAAGAACTGTTGAAGAAGTTTGGATTTGATAACACCAAGCCACTGTCAACACCAATGGGTACATCAACCAGGATGGACAGTGACAAGGATGGTAAGAAAGTAGATCAAAAGGTCTACAGAGGTATGATAGGTTCATTACTTTATTTAACCGCCAGTAGACCTGACATATTATTTAGTGTATGCATGTGTGCTAGATATCAAGCAGATCCTAGAGAGTCACATTTAATTTCTGTAAAAAGAATTTTTCGTTATTTAGCCAGAACTCATGATTTAGGTCTATGGTATCCAAACTCTTGTGATGTAAATTTAGTAGGATATTCTGATGCTGACTATGCTGGATGTAAGGTAGATAGAAAGAGCACCAGTGGTTGTTGTCAGTTTCTTGCAGGGTGTTTAGTATCATGGTCCTCAAAGAAACAAAATTCAGTAGCACTGTCTACAGCTGAGGCTGAGTATGTAGCTGCTGGAAGTTGCTGTACACAACTCTTATGGATAAAGCAACAACTTGAGGATTTTGGACTCAAAATCAAGTCAATTCCACTGCTATGCGACAACACCAGTGCTATCAACCTCACCAAAAATCCAATTCAGCATTCCAGGACCAAACACATTGAGGTTAGATACCATTTTATTCGTGATCATGTAGCTAATGGCAATATTGAAATATCCTTTATTGATACAAATAATCAGTTAGCAGACATTTTCACAAAGGCCCTACCTGAAGAGAGATTTACATCTCTTAGAAGGGAGTTAGGCATGTGTATTTTGTGAAAAGATCTTCTTTTAAAACTGATATAAAGAATTTCAGAATTTAAATAAGTTCTCTCTCTCTCTTTTGTAAAGTGAAAAGACTTCGAATACCTCTGTTTAAGCGCTCCTTTCAGTTAAGCTAAAGTCGTTCGAGGCGGTCAACCTCGTTTGTCGTTTTCTGTCGCCTCACCTTTTGGAGCATTTATTTTTTCCTTAAAATCGATGCGATAACGATTCCTCTTCTTCGTTCACCTCTTTTCCCTCTTTCGTCCCGTCGCATGAGCCGATGCCCTAGCGACTCTCACCTCCATCCTCTGCAAGTCTGAAGCTTTCTTCTTCTTCCCGCGAAATTTCTTGAGGGTTCTTCTCGTCTCCTTCCTCCACAACCCTTCAGAACTTTTCCCACCTGAATCCATGGCCGCACCAGCTATCGCCGGCAGTTTGGGTGGCTACAGCGCCGAATTTCTCACTCCTGAGCAGCAGGAGCGTTTCACCTTTGTGAAGACGAAGCTCTGTGGTCATAAAGAAGTAGACATTGAAGATCTGAAGAAGAATGGAATGAGCAGCATAGTCGAAAAGATCAACCAGATGCAGTGGAAGGGCGTTACCACTTACTCAGAGGTTAGTTATCCGGACTTGGTAAAGGCATTCTACGTTTGCTTAAGAACAGAGGCAGATGGGTCCCTTGTCTCTTCGGTAAAGGGCACCCTGATCAAAATAGACCCTGAGCTACTAAGAATGTTGTTTGAGGTGAAAACATCAGGCTTTAGTGGGGTTCACACTGAGGACGCTCAAGAGAAGGGTTTGGGAATTGTAGGGCCGGGCTTCAAATTGAGGGAAGGCAAACTTGATATAAATCAGCTGAATGCCTTCAATCGCCTCCTTCACTTCATTGTTTGTCAGATTTTGGTTCCCAGAAGTGCAACCTTCTCATCTTGCACTAAGGCCGATTCTGACCTAATGTTCTGGGCCATTCAAAATAAGGAGATCAATATGGCCGCAGTAATAATGGAAAGAATGAAATTTGCCAGAGAACAAATTTGGGACACCAAGAGCAAGCTGAATGTGTCACTGCCCTATGCCCATTTACTTACCAAGATTTTCAAACACTTCGGTGTTGATCTCTCTGGGGCAGTTGTAGAGAAAATGGGCCAAGCTATCAGGTCCAGAAATTTGAAGAAGAGTGGCTTCTCTGTAGTTAATGGGGTCTGGTCCAAGGCCTCAGTTGCTGAAGGCGAAGTTTACATTGGCGATGCTTCAGGTGCTCACCTCAGATGGAATCAGCTGTTGAGATGTCAGAATTGCCAATGGAATCAGTTTCTGTTCCAACCATTGTAGCAGCAGAGCAGGCAGGGCCATCTATGGCCGAAAATCAGTCAGAGGTTGCAGCAGAAGAAGAAGAAGAAAGGCTGTCAGCAGCAGCTCCAGGAATTCCAGAAGTGCCAGCTGGAGTTTTTGCCGAAAGGAGAATTGAGGATATTCTCCCAGAAGATATTATGCCAGTTACAGAGGAGACTGTGGCATCAGGCCACATTGTTGAAGAGGTTCCACTAGAGGAAGAGCACCCAATTCCTCAGGGTGACTCTGTGATGATGGATGCTCCTTGTCAGGGGGAGTCAGTACCAGTTGAAGAAGATGCTCCAATTGAGGGGGAGCAATTACAAGAAAAAACAGTAGAAGCACCTCCAACCAGTGGTGATCAGGAGGAAATGCACAGAGTTTCTCCAAACTTAGATGACAGAGAAGGGGAGACAGCTAGCTCCTCAAGTTCTGATGAAGATGATGATCAACCTCCTCCAGCCAAAGAGGGCAAGAAGAAAGACAAAGAGACTGCACCTGAAGTACCTCTCTTAGCTGACACACCTTTTGAAAGGCAGGTCAAACAGAAAATAATCATTAACTTGAAACCTGTGATTGAGAGGCTGGATGTGCAAGGTGAACTGCTATGTACACTCCAATCAGATGTGAATTCTATTTTCTGAGCCAGGCTTCAGCACGCAACGAGTATGTTCAGATTCGCAATGCTATGAAGTGGTTCAATCAAGAGATGGGCACCATGAAGAGCATGATCTCTGAAATCTTTAAAGCAGTTGGAGCTCAAGCTCCTTCTCCTCCAGCACCTCAGGAACCTGGAGAGAGTGTATCTGGACCATCAGGGCCACAGCAGCAAAGCAGAAACAGCAGCAACAGCAGCACCAGTAGAAGCAGCAGATGCAGTTCAGGCAGCAGCAGAGGCTGAAGTACCAGGGCCATCAGGGCCAGAAGTGTTGGATTCTGTGCAATCCTTGCCTGAAGAAGTGGTCTCAGATCCATTGCCCCCTGCTCCCACTTCCACCCACACTCCTCTTCCTCCATCTCCACCCACAGCCTCCACAGCTCCACCTGCTCCACCTCCTTTCAAAAGACCTAGATCCAGACCTATTTCTTCTCCCACACCTTTTCCTTCTCCTAATACTTCATCTTCCCCTGCTTCCTCCACTTCTCATCTTCCTTCCTCTCCTAGCTTTGAGGCCCTCCAGCATCCTCAGCTGGAGCCTCATCCTCTTCTGGTCCTTCTTCAGTACCAGAAGTAGGCATTTCTACCACTGATGATTTCCTTCACCCTTCTGCACCTCCCTCCTTATCACTATTATTCCTAGGAGTGCTCAAATCAACTCTCCTGTTCTTACAGAAATTAAGGATGAGTTTGAAGAAGCTATCCTTAGGTCTGTGCTAAAGGTAGGAGACCACATTTCCAAGACAGACTCCTCCAGTACTGTCTCCAAGAAAAGAAAACTCAATTCCTCCGACACTCCTCTCTACCCTCCTTTGTGGTTTTCTCTTACAGTGACAAACAAGCATACATCACTGTACAAAGAGTATCTACAAAAGGTTGTCTTTGCCACCCTTGTCAACCTCCCTTTTCTCAACCTCTCTGACCACCTTGAAGTCATTCTTCCTTACACTCCTCTTTCCAAAACCGAAAAATCCAAAATCTTTTCTCTGCCCATTCCAAGACTGAGGAGCAATGGGCTAGATCTCAAAAAGATCTTTCAATCGCTTTCTTCAGGCTAAGGCAGCCAGATTTCCTCCCAGGGATCACTCCTTGACCCTTTCTGAGTGGTTTAAATTTCATCACCAGAACACCTGGGCTTCTTTTATCCAGAAGGAAATCAAGATGATCAGGCACTTTCAGATGTTCAATAACTACAGGTATCTCAACAGATTACCTGAAGTTCAGTTAAGCCAATTCAAGCGAGCCATCAAGGTCCTATCCAGCTCTGGGCACTCTGAAGCAGTGAGAGTGGATTTTGCCACACTCCATTTGCCTGAAGAGATCCTCTTGCCTCAGATTCACTTCCTGATCATGGAGTCTTCTGTTGGATCCATTATCTTTGAACGTTTTGCAAGGGTCATGGGCAGAATCAAAATTCAGAAAAGTCTCCAAGTTGGTTTTTCCAGATTTCTATTCCGGAATATCACAGAGGGTTTGTGACATCTGAAGTTCTTGCTCCTATCCTCTCAGAATGTGAAAGGCTAAACTCCTCAGAATGGTCCGAATTGTATTCTTGTCTGCTCAGCAGTTAGCTCATCTCAATGCTGCTCAGGCCAGGGAAGGAAAAGCCCCTGTCTCTCCTGCCACCTTCTTGGACAT
Organism: Colocasia esculenta; assembly: GCA_014218235.1. Taxonomy (NCBI): domain Eukaryota; kingdom Viridiplantae; phylum Streptophyta; class Magnoliopsida; order Alismatales; family Araceae; genus Colocasia; species Colocasia esculenta. Next base: position 33,305,742 of record CM024754.1, read on the forward strand.
GAACTCCATCCATCTTGTACTTGATCCCTACAAACTATGGGCTGAAAGATACAAGGTGTTTGTAGCTCTACGCCAAGTCCTCAAGGAGAAACAGATTTTCTACCCTGTTACCATGGATCAATTCCTTGCCTGTGCAAGCTTTGGAAAAACCTCCTTCATCCGGTGCTCCATGGATGCTGATGAGTTTGCCAATTTCTCTCCAAGCAGCGCAGCATCTACCTGTCTCGGATGGCTTCTACCATGGGACCAACTTTCTTTATTTCTGATGGAGCTTTTAGGCAATTTTTGGTAGGCAGGAAGAGCAGGCCTGGGAAGCCATTTCTCATTTTGCCTCTCTTCTCTCTCCTGCATATTATTTGCCTGTACCTCCTCAAGCTTAATGAAACGATTGTGTTCCTTCTCCTCATTGTCTCTTATTCTTTGTCTCAGTCCTATTTCTTTTTGCTTAATGACAAAAAGGGGGAGAAAATACTTACATATTTTAAATATACTTTAAGTACTTTTCTGCTTACTGTTAAGAATTGTTAAAATATTGATTAAGTTTTGTCATCACAAAAAGGGGGAGATTGATGAACAGTCCATCCCCACGTAATTTTAAATCAATTACATACTTATTTTGGTGATAAACAAAACTCTGTCAAAAGTTTCTAACTACATTTCATTAGCTTAAGCACAGGAAAGCACCAAGGTCAAACAAGCCCACAAAAGGTATGCATTACTTCTCTGAAGCTTTAATCTCTTCAACATATTATTTCTCTAAGTCCAGAACGATTTCCTTATAAGCATATCGATTTCAAAAGAATTATCATAACGATTTCCCTTCTGCTGAAAAGTCATGTTGTTTCAATCAAGTCGATGCCGTAACGATTCTATAAGTCATCGCAACGACTTCTTCAGAAAGCGTAACGACTTGCTCGTCATAACGATTCTATAAGTCATCGTAACGACTTTTTCAGAAAGCGTAACGACTTGCTCGCCGTAACGATTCATAAGTCATCGTAACGACTTCTTCAGAAAGCGTAACGACTTGCTCGCCGTAACGATTCTATAAGTTATCATAACGACTTCTTTAGAACTCGTAACGACTTGCCAGTCATAACGACTTCATAAGTCATCGTAACGATTTGCTTGTCATAACGACTTCATAAGTCATTGTAACGATTTCTTTAGAACTCGTAACGACTTGCTTGTCATAACGACTTCATAAGTCATCGTAACGATTCCTTTAGAACTTGTAACGACTTGCCAGTCATAACGATTTCATAAGTCATCGTAACGATTCCTTAGAACTCGTAACGACTTGCCAGTCATAACGACTTCATCAGTCATCGTAACGATTCCTTTAGAACTCGTAACGACTTGCTTGTCATAACGACTTCATAAGTTATCGTAACGATTCTTTAGAACTCGTAACGATTTGCTTGTCATAACGATTTCGTAAGTTTTCATAATAACTTCTTCTGAGTCTATAACGATTTGTTATGATTCATAACGACTCTCTTAGACTATCATGATCTCATAACGATTTCATAAGTCATGTTTCCATCAAATAAATGTTTACCTGATTTGAAATACGTTGAATAGTCAAAGTCGTATCTCACCTGTTTGACTGCTATGCATTTAATAGAGACTGAACGTATCTCTGCATGCACGCAGAACATATCTTCCATTATCGTGTATTCTCTGCATGTATCTTTTTAGAACGGTAAACTGTCACTACTATATCTGTGTTTACTTGCTCTAACGTTGACTGACATCTAGGAGATAGTGTTAGCTGTCTACCATTAAAGCTCAACTTTTGCAGAACCTTGAAGTTGTACCATCTTACAACGTTGGACATAGAAAGAACTACAAGTCACCTCAGAAGATCTCATCACTTTGCGTGCTCAAAGAACAAAAGCTGTTGACTGGAAGCTTCCACAAATCCTTCAGTCTAACGTTCACCAAAGCTGTGAGACAACGGCTATCTCATCGTCTACATTCAAGATGAAGATATATATACAAGACGGAAGATTTGAAAACAAGTAATATAGAGCATCAAGAGAAAAATCAACCAGCAGTCTTTCAAGTCTTCTCAAGAATTCTAGAGCCAGCATTTTTCCATTCCATTCCGCCTTGGCTCTTAGCTCCCTGTGCTGTGAGAAAAATCAGAAGAGAGCTAGAATAGTTCTGAGAGAGAGCACCTGTGTAGATCTATAACTCTCAGTGCTTGTAGCTTCAGATCGAGTTCTGTTAAGCTTGATCTAGGGGCTAGTCAATCCTTTTCAGATTCCCTTGTTTGTTCCCTTCGGGTGTGAAGGAAGACCTGGTGGTTTCCAGGGTGGTGTTTCTTTTCCCTTCAGGAGTGAAGGAAGACCTGGTGGTACCAGGGTGTTGTGTTCCCTTCGAGTGTGAAGGAAGACCAGCTGAGCTGGGTGTTTGTTTCGTCCATAGGGGGACTGTACCCTAGATAGTGGAATCCTGAGGTTTGCTCAGGGACTGGACGTAGGACTCCTAAGGAGAGGAGATCCGAACCAGGAAAAATCTGTGTGTTGTGTGATTGTCTTCTTTGTGTGATTGTTCTTTTTACTAACCATTACTAATCTCTTCCAAGAACGTTTTTTGTGTTTGTTTAAGTTCAGGTTTTAACTAAGTAAATATTTTTAAAGACCCATTCACCCCCCCCTCTGGGTTCGCCAACCGGGCAACAGCAGGGTCTAGTGCAGGCCATGCAGACGCAGGCCCACACCAGGCTTGCATCCATGCTCAGTTGGAGGCTCAGGTTAGAATAATGAAACAAAGAGTAGTCTGTTTTATTTAATGGCATGATGTTGTGTGAATATGCATTGCTTGGTTTGTTGTAGCAGGCTCAAATTCCAGCTCAGGACCATGATGGACCTTCATCATGGAAAGATTCAAGAGGATGTTGCCACCTCTTTAAGGGGGAGAGCGACCCGTTGCTAGCTGAGAGCTGGATGAGGGAGATCGAGAAGATCTCCGGGCTATTAGGTGTGCGGACGATGATAAGGTTACGTTAGCCACCTATATGCTACAGGTATGTGTTAGTTTATATGCTGTATATCCTATTAAGTTAGAATTGTTTAGTGTGGTGCTTATGAAGATCGTGTTACAGGAGAGAGCTGATGTGTGGTGGGCTTCCTTACTGCGTACCGATTTGAGGACGGAGCTATTGACGTGGCTGGGACGAGTTGTGAGGCTCTTTCGGGCCAAATTCGTCCCCGAGCATATCCAGGACCGGATAGAGCAGGAGTTCCTTTCCTTGTCCCAGGGCTCCATGACCGTGCTCGAGTATGAGGCCAGGTTAGCAGAATTATCTAAATATGCACCTCATATCATGACAGATGAGCGCAGGAAAGCAAAGAAGTTCGTGATGGGCGTGAAGCCATCACTGAGGACGAGGCTAGTGGCATTTCACCATCGTACCTTGGAAGAGGCCCTTAGCACTGCTTGTAGGCAGGAGGGCGAGATGCAGCAGTATCTTGAGGAGAAGAAGGCTTCGCAGAAGAGGCCTGCAGCTACGTTCCAGCGGTAGGACAAGAAGGAAGCAGTATACCAGGCACCGCAGCATCCAGTCACAACCAGCAGTGCACAGGTACCTTCTCAACGTTCCCTGGTGTGAAGAAGGGGTGTCCCCATTGCGGAAGACACACGGTGGTTCCGAGTGTTGGATGATTGCGGGGAAATGCTTGAAGTGCGGAAGCAGCGACCACAAGATCAAGGATTTTTCGAGACTTCAGCAGGGAGTCCAGCGCGGAGCGCCAGCCCCAGTAGCGGTAGCAGTAGCAGCGCCAGCTACAGGAAGACCAGGAAGGCCTCGAGCCCAGCTCGAGTGCTTGCCCTAGCACGAGAGGATGCCGAGCAGGCGGAGCATGTCACCGAAGGTATAGTTTTACTTCTAGGTGTGCATGCTCGGGTTTTGTTCGATACGGGTGCCACTCACTCGTTCATCTCCGAGCGTTTCGCTAGGCAGTTAGCTCTAGAGTCAGCCATAGAGTCTGAGGATTTAGAAGTCCCGTTGTCTGTACACACACCTGCGGATACGGTATCGACTGGGAAGTGTATTCCGTCGTTACCTGTGTGCATTGAGGATAGAGTCCTAGAAGGGTGTTTCTTCTTGCTAAAGATGAAGGACTTTGATGCTATTCTTGGTCTGGATGGCTAGAGGAGCACTATGCGTTAGTAGATTGTCGTGGGAAGAGGATTGTTTTCCGCATTCCTGGTGAGGACGAGTTCTCTCATCCCTTGCCAAGGAACGTGGCGGGAAAGTTGGTCATCTCTGCCATGAAGGCGATGCGCATGGTAAACAAGGGTTGTGACGCTTTTCTTGCCAGCGTGGTGTTAAGCACCTGAGGCTGATGAGTCACCTACTCTTGCAGAGATCGAGGTAGTGCAGGATTTTCCAGACGTCTTTCCGATGATATGTCTGGATTGCCACCGGATAGAGAGATAGAGTTCACCATAGAGTTGCTTTCGGGCACCTCTCCTATCTCGAAGGCTCCATATCAAATGGCACCTGCGGAGTTAGCCGAGTTAAGGAAGCAGTTGCAAGAGTTGCTAGATAAGGGATTTATTCGCCCTATTGTTTCCCCTTGGGGCGCATCTGTCTTATTTGTGAAGAAGAAGGATGGATCTCTTAGGTTATGCATCGATTATAGGAAGCTAAATCAAGTGACAGTGAAGAACAGGTATCCCTTACCTCGTATTGATGATTGTTTGACCAGCTGCAAAATGCATCAGTCTTTTCTAAGATCGATTTGTGATCTGGTTATCATCAGTTGAGGATTCGGAGTGAGGATGTGTCCAAGACGGCATTTAGATCCCGTTATGGACATTATGAGTTTTTGGTTCTTCCTTTCGGATTGACCAACGCCCCTGCAGCGTTCATGGATCTCATGAACAGGGTTTTTAGGCCATATTTAGATAGCTTTGTTGTAGTGTTTATTGATGATGTACTGGTCTACTCTCCGGATGAGGCCACACACCGTCAGCATTTGAGGGTAGTATTAGAGGTTCTCCGTGAGCACAAGCTGTACGCAAAGTTCAGCAAGTGCGATTTCTGGTTGCGCGAGGTTCATTTCCTCGGGCATGTTATCTCCGGTGCTGGTGTAGGAGTTGATCCAGCAAAGGTCCAGGCAGTTATGGATTGGGAGACCCCTAAGACCCCTTCGGAGATTCGTAGTTTTCTAGGTTTAGCTGGTTACTATCGGCGATTTATTGAGGGATTTTCATCCATCGCCGCCCCATTGACTCAGCTTACCAGAAAAGGGGTGAAGTTTGTGTGGTCTGAGACATGTGAGCGTAGCTTCCAGTTATTGAAGGCTAAGCTTACTTCCGCTCCGGTATTGGTATTACCTAGTGGTCCAGAAGGTTTTGCCATTTATACGGATGCATCTCGGATTGGCTTAGGTTGTGTGCTAATGCAGCAAGGAAGGGTAGTGGCGTATGCTTCTCGCCAATTGAAGGAGCATGAGCGTAACTATCCGACTAATGATTTGGAGCTTGCGGCAGTGGTTCATGCGCTAAAGATCTGGAGGCACTATCTTTATGGTGTCAGATTTGAGGTGTTTACTGACCATAAGAGCTTGAAATATCTTTTCTCCAAAAGGAATTAAACCTGAGGCAGAGAAGATGGATTGAGTTCTTAAAGGACTATGACTTCGACCTTCAGTATCATCCTGGAAAGGCGAACGTCGTAGCGGATGCCCTAAGCAGGAAGAGGTCTTCGCTCCAGCAGGATTGGAAGATGTTGGAGGATGCGGCATGTGCGATGGCTGAGTTACAGCCCTTATGTCAGGCTTTTGTGGCTCAGTTGTCTCTTAGGTCTTCGGTGTTGGATGAGGTAATCGAGCAACAGAAAGCCGACCCTAGACTCCAAGAGTGGGCAAGGTGGGCATTGCTCGTGATGAGGATGGCGTGATTAGATTCCATCACCGAGTTTGTGTTCCTGCTATTGTAGATGTCCGTGAGCATGTATTAGCAGAGGCTCATAGGTCGAGATTCTCTATTCATCCGGGTAACACCAAGATGTACCAGGAGTTGAAGAGGTCCTTTTGGTGGTCTGGCATGAAGAGGGATGTGGCAGATTATGTATCTAGGTGTTTAGTATGCCAGCAAGTGAAAGCCGAGCGGCAACGACCATCTGGTTTTATGCAGAAGATGGAGATCCCAGTATGCAAGTGGGAAGCTGTCACTATGGATTTTGTTTCGGGTTTGCCTTGATCTAGACGAGGCAATGACTCGATTTGGGTAGTCGTAGATAGATTCTCGAAGACTGCGCATTTCTTGCCTATGAAGAAGAAGCAGTCAGTAGAGAGCTTGGCTAGATTGTATGTCAGTAGCATTATTAGATTGCATGGTGTGCCGAAGTCGATCATTTCGGATCGAGATCCGAGATTTACTTCGAGGTTGTGGAAGGGTCTTCAGGATGCTTTAGGTTCGGAGCTGAAGCTCAGTTCGGCGTTTCATCCCCAGATAGATGGACAGTCCGAGAGGACTATCCAGACGCTCGAGGATATGTTGAGAGCGTGTGTGCTGGATTGGAAGGATGATTGGGAGCGTCATCTACCTCTAGTGGAGTGCGCATACAACAACAGCTTTCATGCGAGTATTGGTATGGCTCCATTTGAGGCGTTGTATGGAAGGCCTTGCAGATCTCCTTTATGTTGGGAGGAGACGGCAATAGGTAGTTGATCGGTCCGGAGTTAGTTCAGGAGACTTCGGATAAGATCCAGCTTATCAGGAAGAGGCTTGTTGCGGCGCAGGATAGGCATAAGAGCTACGCCGACAACAGGAGGAAGGATTTGGAGTTCGAGGTGGGTGAGCATGTCCTTTTGAAGATTTCACCTACTCGAGGTGTCGTCAGGTTTGGCAGGCATAGCAAATTAAGTCCCAGATTCATTGGCCCATATGAGATTCTCAAGCGTTTAGGTAGCGTGGCTTACGAGCTAGCTTTGCCTCCGGCTTTAGCTAGTGTTCATCCCGTTTTCCACGTATCTATGCTCAGGAAGTATGTTCGAGATCCATCTCATGTGATTAGTTACGAGCCAGTGGAGATCCAGCCAGATCTGTCGTATGTGGAGCAACCAGTAGCTATTCTTGACCGGAAGGTTCAGCATCTCCGGAACAAGAGGATTATGTCGGTGAAAGTTTTATGGCGGAGCTTCTCGCGAGAGGAGGCTACTTGGGAGCTTGAGGATGCGATGAGGAAGAAGTATCCTCATTTGTTCGAGTAGTGTTGTTTAAACTTCGAGGACGAAGTTTCCTTAAGGGGGAGAGGGTGTAAGGCCCTCGAATTGTTTGTCATTTATTTATGGTGTGTTGAGTCATGTTGTGTATATATATCATGTTTGCGTATGTAGATACTTATGTACGATGTTATCTTGGTATACTTACGTATACATGTGTAAATAAAGTGTAAATAGTGGATGGTTGCGTGTTGTAGTAGTGTGTACATCATATTACATATATGGCATGTAAATATATAGTGTACGCATGGTTTTCTGCATGTTTTTAAGCTCTGGCCGAAGAACAAATTGGCGTCAACATGGATGGACGTCCATGATGAGTCAACGTCCATGTCGATGGACGCCAACACTAAAGTAGACGGCCATCTATGTGGACGTCTACTTCTCTGATTTTCTGTGCGCAGCAGACCCCGAAATTCCGGGGCAAGCTAGCTCACCCATTGGGGAGAAGTCCCCAACGGCTCTCAGCTCTCCCATCAGGCCCTACGAGGTATCCCAAGCCATTTTCCTATAAACTTTCCTCTCCTTGCAACCTGAAAGACTCTCTCTTAGCTCTTTGCAAAGGGAGAAGGAAACCCTAGCTGAACTGGAGGAGAACTCAACTTTGGGAGCTCAGATCCGACGATTCAAAGCTTCCTCCGGCGATCTACTGCTCTTGAAGGGAGTTTGGACGAAGGAGAAGGCTTCCCCAACCTCGGTTTGGCAGCTACTTCGACCTAGAACCCGAGGGAAGGCTGTGGAGGAGACTTCTTGGCACTGCCCAAGGAGAGCTTCAACAGTAAATTTGATCCCTTTGGAGATTTTGTAAAAGGCAAGTAACCCATTTTCGTAGTCCATGTATGTGTCCAGTAGGTTTTAATGATTTTATGAGATTTTCCTCGTGTACTGGATCCTCACATTCACCCATTCTTCAGAGCTCGGTCTGTGTTTTTGCACAGACAGGAGCTTGACGGCAAGATCCCTTGCCGTCAAGATCCTCAGTTGGTGGCAGACAATGCTGCCGTTAACACCTCTAAACGGCCAGACATTGCCGTTAAGTTCTTCAGGACAGAACAAGAAACTGTTCTGCCTTATATACCTACTTTCCAAAGTTTTGCGCATGAGGATATAGTGTAAACTTACATGTTATGTAATGCAGTTTATAGCATGTGTTGTGAATTTTTGATGAATTTTTGTAAATGATGAGAATTATTATATTTATTTGAAATGTATGTTAGAAAAGGTCCTGAACATAGACCTTTGGTTACATAGTCCATGTGAAATTTTGATTGCCCGAAATTTTCAGGTGATGTATATGTATGTCAGTCCCTGTTCCGAAAATCCGAGAATTTTCCCATGACCATGCTAATTATTGAAATTTTCGCATTGAAAATAGAGGGCATGTGTAGATTAGTCAAAAATTTATAGTAAATTATGTAGTGTGCAATAAATTCGGATAAAATTTTTGTGGTAGCGTTCATGTTAGATGCAGGTCTGAGAACTGTCAAATCCAATAATTATGTTGTGCTTCCATGATAATTGAATTAATTGTGGCATGTGAATGAGTATTTCATTTTCTGTAAATTATATGTAATTCAGAAAAATGTGAAAACTTGCATGTGGGGTCTGAAACCTGCAAACAGTGTGTGGTTAAATTTTCACAAAATTTGGGTAACAGTAGGTCATGTTGTGAAATTTCCATGTGAAATTGAATGGTTTATGCATGCTTAACGCAATTAGGGTTTGATTAGGTGTTCCCAACCTGATTAGTGTAAATTTGAAGTGTTTGAACCCTGTCAACAGTAGTGCGATGATTTAGGGAAACTGAACCATGTGTTAATGATAAAAACTATAAGTGATGTGTCATATTGTGTAATATGTGTGTGTTAAAAACCGAAATGTGTAAAATGTGCCGTGTGTGACACTGCTTCCATAGAGGGCTGTGGAACCGTACCGTGGAAAAGTCCCCATGGGAAGGTTCAATGTGTAAATCCTATGGGCATTAGGATGCAATCCTGGAGGTGGACAAGTACCACTGGTTAGGGTGGAGAGTTCTTCTCCCGGTCTGCGCAGTCCAAGAGTCGTCACTTTGTTGCCTAGGTGGCGTCTATGTGTTATGTGTATATGATGTGAATGTGTCCTTCTAATGGTGGTTTGGACTATGTGTCACGACATCTAATGTGAAATATGAATGTGAATAGATGTAAATTGTGTAATGTGAACATGTGCATCTGTGTAATGTGTAAAAGTGAACCATGTGAATGTGTAAATGTGTAACCATGTGATATAAATGGGTTAGAGTGTAAATTTGTAATTCATGTAATGAAATTATTGAGTTCATGTCAAAACAGCAACCTTCATATGTTTATAATGATGCCTTACATGTACAAGAATATGTAGAATCCATGCTAGGAGTACTTCTTTTATATGTGTGTGAGATTCCATGCTTAGAATGCTACCTTGTTAGCTTAAATGTAAAATGTTAGCTCTCATGTGATTGAATGAGTAGAAAGCATGCGGTAGGTATTTCATTTTGGTTTGACATAAACCATGTACCATGTGTAGTGAAATTGGTAGAAATATCCTGATAGGTAGTTTTCTTATTATTATCCAACCATGCTACAGGCTTGAGATAATGTAATTGAATGTGAGACTTACTTGTGATGTATGCATGTATGACGTGTATGGATTTACTTGCTGAGTCTTTTAGACTCACTCTTGCTTTGGCGTATAGGTTTAGTAGGTGACCCTACACCTTTGGAGGAGACCGTGGAAAGCGACTCCGAGCGAGGAGAGTAGCTTGGTGGAGTCACCGTTGTAGCATTTGTGCTTTCATAGTATGTAATTGAGGCATTGTAATTGAAATATTATGAAATTGTGGACAAGTTATGTATTTTGGAATCAGTATTTCATTATGTGGACTTTAGATCTTTAAATTGTTATATGAATCATGTATGTAAATGTGGATGATGAAATGAAATGACAAGTAGTTCTTTTACTTCCGCTACTCTGAATTCGTATTTATGAACATCTCAATCATGTGTGTTAGTGCTTGGGTAAATGTCCCACTGTGACGAGACTCACTATACCGACGTGGATTGGTATAATCGTACCGGTATAAGGAGGGTCGTCGCAATGGATGCCATCTTTGGATTGCTTGCTGGGTCTTTTTAGACTCATATTTGCTTTGGCGTACAGGTGAGACAGGTGCCTCCATTCCTGAGGAGGACATAGTGAGGAGTGACTCCGAGCGCGAGGAGTAGCTTCACTTCGTTGGACATTACTACATTGTTACTTTCTTTTCATTAGTATGTAAACTTGAAATTGTAAAATTCATATGGACAATGTATTTTAATTAGAGTTGTAATAATGTGGACATTGGTATTTCCTTCTTTATTGCTATATAGACTGTGGATATGTGATGATGATGGAATGAGAATATTTCTTTTAATTCCGTTGTAAATTTTGATATTTGTGTACATCTCAATCTATTGTTTAGTGTTGGGTAAATGTCCCACTGTGACGACGTTCTTTGTACCTACGTGGATTGGTATAATCGTACCGGTATAAGGAGGGTCGTTACAGAGATTGGTATCAGAGAAACCCAGGTTGAGATTGTACCTGAATATACCATCATCTTCACGATATGCTAAGTCTTTATAGAATTCGTCCATATATGTAATAATGAATGAAAGATAGTTAAGAAAATGGTTAGGACCACATAACTTAGTTTCTAACTAGATTAAATTGTTGTACAGGCTATGGCTACTCGTGGTAGGCGTGGTGCCCAGGCTCGAGATGATGAGCAGAGGCGTGAGGACAGGGGTGAGCAGCAAGCCCCAGCGGCACAGGGTCCTACAGTACTTCCTCCCCCACCGCCTGTGGATTATGGCGTATTCATGCAAGGTCTGGTTCAGGCTATGCAGACCCTAGCGCATACTCAGGCGGCGCTGCAGGCTCAACTGCAGGCTTAGGTTAGAATTGTTAAATAGAGTAGCCTATTTTTTATTAAATGTATGATTGTTATATGTGTTGCTTATATTGCTTGTTGTGGCAGGCTCAGGCTTCAGCTCCAATTCCTCAGGAGCAAGGCCATGGTGGTCCTTCCATCATGGAGAGATTCAAGAGGATGGCTCCGCCCTCTTTTAAGGGGGAGAGTCAGCCACTTTTGGCGGAAAGCTGGATGAAGGAGATTGAGAAGATCTTCCGAGCCATTAGGTGTGCCGTGGAGGACAAAGTTAGTTTGGCCTCCTATATGCTGCATGTATTTATTAATTATGTATGCATGTACTTGTGTTAAGTTTAGGTTTTGTTTAGATTGGTGCTTATGGGTTGTATCTTGCAGGAGAGAGCCGATGTGTGGTGGGCCTCTTTACTCCGCACCAGGTTTGAGGATGGTGCTGTCGAGGTGACTTGGGATGAGTTTACGAGGCTGTTCCAGGCCAAGTTCATCCCAGAGCATATTCAGGACAAGATGGAGCAAGAGTTCCTTTCTCTCACTCAGGGCTCCATGATGGTGTTAGAATATGAGGCTAGGTTTGCTGAGCTGTCCAAGTATGCTCCTCACATAGTTGCTGATGAGCGCAGGAAGACGAAGAAGTTGGTGATGGGTCTTAAGCCATCACTGAGGTCGAGGCTTGTGGCGTTTGACCACCATACGTTGGATGAGGCTCTCAGCGTTGCGTGTAGGCAAGAGAGCGAGATGGAGCAGTATCTCGAGGAGAAGAAGGCATCGCAGAAGAGGTCCACGCCACCTTTCCAGCGGTAGGACAGAAAGAAGGTAGCGTACCAGTCACTGCAGCATCCAGTGGCAGCTAGTAGTCAGCAGGCAGTTATTCCGCGGTCCCCCGGCATCAGGCCCAGTGACAAGAAGATGTGCCCTCACTGTGGAAGAGCACATGGTGGTACCGAATGTTGGAAGTTAGCGGGGAAGTGTCTCAAGTGTGGCAACTCTGAGCATCAGATTCGAGATTGTCCCAGACTGCAGCAGGGTGTTCATCGTGGAGCGCCAACCCCAGTAGCGGCAGCAGCAGCACCAGCCATGGGAAGACCAGGAAGGCCTCGAGCCCAAGATCAAGTGTTTGCTTTAGTGCGAGAGGATGCAGAGCAGGTGGAAAACGTCACGGAAGGTACGGTTCTATTCATGGGTGTGCACGCTCGGGTTTTGTTTGATACAGGTGCCACTCACTCGTTCATTTCCGAGCGGTTTGCGAAATAGTTAGCTATAGAGCCAGGGGTAGAGGCTTAGGAGTTAGAGGTTCCTTTGTCTGTGCACACACCAGCAGGAACGATATCAACTAGGAAGTGTATTCCGTCTTTACTGGTGTGCATTGAGGACCGAGACTTAGATTGGTGCTTCTTTTTGCTCAAGATGAAGGACTATGATGCAATTCTAGGTCTGGATTGGCTAGAGGAGCACTATGCTTTGGTAGATTGTCGTGGGAAGAAGATTACTTTCCGTATTCCTGGTGAGGATGAGTTTTCACATCCATTATCAAGGAACTTTGTGGTAAGGTTTGTGATCTCCGCCATGAAAGAGATGAGGATGGTGAACAAGGGGTGTGACACTTTTCTTGCCAGCATGGTCTTGGTACCGAAGGCTGATCAGTCACCGACCTTTGAGGAGATCGAGGTAGTGCAGGAGTTTTCAGACGTGTTTCCTGATGATTTGTCTGGATTGCCATCGGCTAGGGAGATAGAGTTTACTATAGAGTTGCTTCCAGGCACCTCTCCTATCTCTAAGGCTCCATATCGGATGGCACCTGCGGAATTACCTGAGCTGAGGAAGCAGTTGCAGGATTTGCTGGACAAGGGATTTATTCTCCCTAGTGTGTCACCTTGGGGCGCACCTGTATTATTCGTGAAGAAGAAGGATGGTTCCCTTAGGTTGTGCATTGATTATAGAAAGCTCAACCAGGTGATTGTGAAGAACAGGTATCCCTTACCGCGGATTGATGATTTGTTCGATTAGCTGTGGAATGCATCAGTATTTTCTAAGATTGATCTGCGGTCTGGCTATCATCAGTTGAGGATTAGGAGTGAAGATGTGTCCAAGACGGTCTTTAGGACTCGTTATGGGCATTATGAGTTTTTGGTGCTTCCATTTGGTCTGACCAACTCTCCTGCATCGTTCATGGATCTCATGAACAGGGTGGTTAGACCCTATTTGGATAGATTCATCGTGGTGTTCATTGACGATGTGCTAGTCTATTCTCCCGATGAGGCTACACACCGTGATCATTTGAGGATTGTTCTGGAGGTTCTCCGAGAGCACAAGCTAAGTGCAAAGTTCAGCAAGTGCGATTTCTGGATGTGCGAGGTTCATTTCCTTGGGCATGTTATCTCAGGCGTTGGAGTTGCAGTTGATCCGGCGAAGGTCCAGACAGTGTTAGATTGGGAGATTCCAAGGACACCATCGGAGATTCAGAGTTTTCTTGGTTTAGCGGGCTATTATAGGTGATTTATTGAAGGTTTCGCATCTATCGCCGCACCTTTGACAAAGCTAACTAGGAAGGGTGTGATGTTTGTGTGGTCTGAGGATTGCTAGAGCAGCTTTCAGTTGCTAAAGGTGAAGCTTACTTCTGCACCCGTATTGATCTTGTCGAGTGGTGTAGAGGGTTTTGCTATTTACTCAGATGCATCTCGGATCGGTCTTGGCTGTGTGTTGATGCAGCATGGTAGGGTAGTGGCATATGCTTCTCGCCAATTGAAGGAGCATGAGCGTAACTATCCAACTCATGATTTAGAGCTTGCGGCAGTGGTTCATGCACTGAAGATCTGGAGACACTATCTTTATGGTGTCAAGTTCGAGGTGTTCACTGACCACAAGAGTCTGAGGTATCTCTTCTCTCAGAAGGAGTTGAACCTGCGGCAGAGGAGATGGATTGAGTTCCTCAAGGACTACGACTTCGAGCTTCAGTATCATCCCTGGAAGGTGAATGTCGTGGCAGATGCTCTTAGCAGGAAGACATCTTTGCTCCAGCACGATTGGAAGATGTTGGAGGATGCAGCCCTGTGCGATGACTGAGTTAGAGCCGCAGTTATGTCAGGCTTTCGTGGCTTAGTTGTCTATTCGGTCTACTGTTCTAGATGAGGGGATTGAGCAGCAGAAGGCTGATCCTAGACTCCAGGAGTTGGTAGGCAAGGCAGGTATTGCTCGTGATGAGGACGATGTCATTAGATTTCAGCACCGAGTTTGTGTTCTCGATGTTGTGGATGTTCGTGAGCATGTCCTAGCAGAAGCTCATAGGTCGAGGTTCTCTATTCATTTGAGAAATACTAAGATGTACCAGGACCTGAAGAGATCCTTTTGATGGTCTGGCATGAAGAAGGATGTGGCCGAGTTCGTATCCAGGTGTTTGGTATGCCAGCAAGTGAAGGCCGAGCGTCAGCGACCATTGGGTCTTATACAGAAGATGGAGATCCCAGTATGAAAGTGGGAGGCTATCACTATGGATTTTGTGACATGTTTGCCCAGATCAGTGAAAGGCAATGACTCGATTTGGGTGATTGTAGTCCGTTTCTCCAAGAAGGCGCATTTCTTACCGATGAAGAAGAAGCAGTCCGTGGAGAGTTTGGCTAGGCTGTATGTTAGTAGCATTGTGAGGTTGCATGGTGTGCCGAAGTCGATTATTTCTGATCGAGACCCGAGGTTTACATCGAGGTTGTTGTTTCCCAGCTAGCAAGCCCAGAGGGGGGGTGAATAGGATTCTTAAAATTTGAGTACCTAATCCTGTTCACAAAAACATTTACACAAAGCACACTTCGATGACTGTTAGTGTTAGTAAAAAGAGGATAGCAAACACAAGGCAATCAAACACACGACACAAGGAATTTATCCTGGTTCGGATCTCTTCTCCACAGGAGTCCTACGTCCAGTCCTTGAGCAACAACTTAGGATTTCACTACCCAAGGGTACAGTCCCTGTCAAGGACACTTACACACCCAGCCGCAGCTGGTCTTCTCTTCACAACCCGAAGAGGAATTACAAACCCTGGATCCCACCAGGTCTTCCTTCTACACGAAGGGAAATAAACACCTTGGAACCCACCAGGTCTTCCTTCAACACGAAGGGAAACAAACACCCTGGAACCCACCAGGTCTTCCTTCAACGCGAAGGGAAAGTACACAGGAATGTGTTCAGGAAGACAAACCCCTGGACCAAGCTAACAACACAATGCTTGATCCGAAGTGAATACTGAGAGGAAGAAAATGAGCAGTAATGAACTCTCTCAGTACACAAAAATGCTCTCTCTCTAAGATCTACACTCGATGCAGAGAGCTAAGAGCTAGACGAGCAAAGGAGTGAAGCTTCACTCTTTCAGATGCTCGCAGAAAGCTTGTAAAAGATTGTCGTGAGTGTTGTCTATTTCAGGAGCTTCAGTCTTCTATATATGTCTTCCATTTGAAAATTGAACGTTGAAGTGTCCATTATCTCTAAGCTTTTGTTTACGTTAGACTACATGGCACTGTAGAGCTTTCAGTCAACGGTCGTTAGCTTTCCATGCACGCAAAGAGAGAGAATCCTCTTTGATATCCTTTGGCTTCTATTGTGTCCAACGTACTATCGAGATGTGCTTTCAGAGACCTGCACGCATTAAAAGCTTAAACGATGGACATCTAAGCTGTCTCTCGGTGTCAGTCAACGTTAAGAAAGATTTTATACCGAAATGGAAATTCCATTCTGTTCTTCTAAAAAGATGTTTACAGTATAAGCATGGAAATAGAAGATATCGTTTGCATGCAATGCAGTGATATGTTCAGTCAAAATAAATGCATGGATGTGAGAGAAAAGCAAGGGAAGACTTTGACTTTTCAAACTATCTGAGAATAGGTATGAATATCAAGTCGTTATACACCATGAAATTGATATGATCATGACTTATGAAATCGTTGTGTTGATGAGTCGTTATTCAAGTGAATCGTTATACATTCATAAGCAAGTCGATGTACACACAAATCGTTATGCATTAAAAACTGAATCGTTGTAGAGACAAATCGTTATGACAGTGTCAGCAAATCGTTATGAGCAAATCGTTGTTTCACTTATTGAGTCGATATAGTGAACGAATCATTGTTTAATGTATCGAATCGTTATGGCGACCAAGTCGTTATGTAACTTAATGAATCGTTACAGTGACTGAGTCGATGTGTAACTTATCGAATCGTTATGAGACTTAACGAGTCATTGTGAAACCGAAATCGTTGTGAGAGCAAATCGTTGTTCGCACTTAAGAAATCGATGCGATAACCAAATCGTTATGAGCTCGGAATCGATGTGCACACTTATCGAATTGTTCTGAGAGCAAATCGTTGCGATCTCTTAACGAATCGTTATGAGAGGCAAATCGTTGCGATCTCTTAGCGAATACTTATGAGAGGCAAATCGTTGCGATCTCTTAGCGAATCGTTATGAGAAGCAAATCATTAAGATACTTATGAAATCGTTATAATACCCAAATATGTAAAACACATAAAGTCGTTATGAAAGGAGGAAATCGTTATACTTCCCAGGGAGTCGATGTGTACTTAGAAAAATTATATGCCCTGAACTTTGAATTGCTAGTATGTGGAATACTTACCAGTTTAGCTTGTTTTTCTTTGTTAGATTTCCTATGCTCAAATCTCATAGAAAATATGTTAGAAATGCACATTGACTTAGTTTTGTTAATCACCAAAATAGATATGTAATTCATTTAAATTACATGGGGAAAATCTGATCATCAATCTCCCCCTTTTTGGTGATGACAAAGCATAGTAATATTAAGAGATATTCTGAAATCAAACTAAGTAACAATTGCGGAATTATGATTAGAGATGTATTTCAGAAATGCTATATTTCTCCTCCTTTTGTCATTAAGCAAAAAGATGTACGAGGAGACAAAGAAGAAAGGAGAAAAGATGAATGAGAGAGCACAAAAGTATATTTGATTAATCTTGAGGGGTACAAGGAGATAGAAAACAGGAGACAAAAGGGAGGCATGGTGGGAAATAACTTCCCAAGCCTTATCTTCCTGCTGCTCAAAATGAAGACGAAATGCCCCACAAGAAACAGAGTAGGAAGGTCCCATGATGGGAGCCATCCTCTTGAGATGAAGAACCAGCTGCTCATCTAGGAACTGAGCATAACGATCTCGAGCAAGGGAATGCTTGAAGTAGCTGGTCTTCCCAAAGCTAGCACAAGAAAGAAATTGATCTATAGACATAGGGTAGAAGATTTGCTTCTGCTTCAACTCTTGCCGCATGGCTACATACACCTTGTATCTCTCAACCCATGTTATAAGAGGATCCTTAACAAGATGAATGGAGTTCATGTCTAGAAATTCAGTAGCTGACACTGGAGGTTTATTTTCCCTGGCTTGAGAGGCATTCAGATTAGAAAGTTGCTAAGCAGATAGGGGATAGAAGCTGGCCCAATCTGCAGGAGAGAGCCTTTCACATTCTGACAGAATATGGGCAAGGATATCGGCATTGACATGGCCTAGGTGGTACTCTCTGAACAGAAATCTGTGAAATGCAACCAGATGACCCTTCTGCACTTGAATTCGCCCCATGACTTGGGCAAAACGCTCAAAAATAATAGAGCCAACATCCGAATCCATGACCAGAGAATGAATTGGGGGAAGAAAGACAACATCAGGCAACTGAAGGGTAGCAAAGTCAACCTGGATAGCTTCAGAGTGAGCTTCAACTGACCCAAGAGCTCTAATGGCCTGCTTGAACTGACCAAGCTGAACCTCAGGAAGATGATTGAGATATCTGTAGTTATTGAACATCTGAAAGTGCCTGATCATTTTGATTTTCTTTTGAATGAACGGAGCCCAGGTGTCCTTGTGAAGGATCTGGAACCACTCTGATAAAGTCAAGGAATGATCCCTGGAAGGGAACCTGGCTGATCGGGCAAGAAGAAACTTACTGTACAAAGCTTTATGACTCCGAGCCCACTGCTCTTCAGTTTTGGCTTCAGCTAGAGAGAAGATTTTTGATTTTTCAGATTTAGAGAGAGAAGTATAAGGCAAGATGACATTAAGATGATCGGTAAGGTTGAGATGAGGAAGGTTTATGATGGTAGCAAAAACAACTTTATGAAGGAATTCTCTATAGAGTGGTTTATTTTTGTTGTCCACTGTTAGAGAAAACCATAGGGGTGGATAATAAGGATCAGAAGAGATAGAGGAAGTGGAGGTTATTTTTATTTTCTTAGGTGCAGGGCTAGAAGAGCCTGTCCTATGAACATGAGTTCCAACCTTCAAGACTGATCGGAGGATAGCTTCCTCAAATTCATCTTTGATGTCCCTGAGAAAGGGGCCATCAATTTGAGCGCTTTCCGGAATGAGAGTAATGAATGAGGGAGGAGTAGAAGGATGAAGAAAGGAATGAGAGGTAGAAGGAGGTATGATGGACGGTCCATTTGAAGAAGGACCAGAGGAAGATGAGGCCCCAGCTGATGATGAGGCCCCAGCTGATGATGAGGCTGGAGGGTCTTCAAGAACAGGAGGAGGTGGTGGAATTGATGTAGAGGTGGCAGGAGATGGAGAGGATTCAGAATGAAATGGAGTTGGGGATGAAATGGTGCGAGGCAGGGGTTGTTTGAAGGTGATAGGTGCTGGAGGTGCTGTGGAGGAAGATGGTGGTGAAGAAGGGGCTGGTGTTGCAAGAGATGAAAACGCAGGGGCTTCTGGAGCTGCATAGGCTCTTCTACTCTTGGATCCACTGGCCCTGATGGCCCAGCCACATTCTCAGATGGCCCTGATGGCCCTGCTGACTTTTCTGCAATTGGCCTGGATGGCCCTGCTGGCTTTTCTTCAATTGGCCCGGATGGCCCTGCTGGCTTTTCTGGAGGTGGCCCTGATGGCCCAGAAGGAGTATAAGAGGCAGAAATTTCAGTCACAAGCTTTTTGATACTGCCAAACTCACTTCTCATCCATCTGAAAACTTGCTTGACCATTCCAAAATCATTTCTCAAAGACTGTATCTCAGAGGTCAAGGCTCCAATCTCCTTGGCTGTTGAACTCTGGCTAAGAAAGATTGACTGGATATTCGATTGCATTGAGCATAGAATTTTGCCTTGCTCATCCAGTCTTTTGATAACAAGCTTCATATTTATCTTCAGCTTCTTCTTCTTCTGATGTGGCCGCCAAGTAAGGAAAGGAGTTTCCTGAGCCACTTCTTTTCCCTTGACTTCTCTTGCCCTTGGAACGGGCTCCACGGAGTCATCACTGTCATCTGAGGCACTTTCCACAATGCCTTCTCTGAACTGATCAACATTGGGAACATTAGTTGTGTGCTCCCCCTGAGAAGCTGCTTGCTCTTCAAAAACTTGCTCTTATTGAATAGGAGTGGTTACTCCTTGCACATTTTCAATCACAATCTCCTGCTCCCCCTGAATGGGAGCTTCCTCCATCACCACATCTGCAGTGTGGCTTGATGCCACAACATCTTCTTCAGGAGCAACCTCTGGCACACTTTGAGTGCTTGGAATGGAGTCTAGCACTCTTCTGAGAACTGACCCTACCATAGAAGTTGGAGGGGCAATCACTTGCAATTGCTCGATAGGTTCAAGGTGCTCAGGAGGAATATCCTCTATTCTGATGCCTGCTGCTTCCTCTGCTGGTGCTGATGCTGGTGCTTCTGCCCTGGTATCTATTTGCTCAATTGCCTCTTCCTGAACTGTTGATGCTGCTACTGCTTGCTAGACCTCTTGGACTTCACCGATGATGGCTTCACCCTCAGCCACTGAAGTCTTGGTCCATATACCATTAACCAGAGATAATCCGCTCTTCTTCAAATTTTTGCTGCGGATTGCCTGCCCCATCTTCTCTAGCACTGCTCCAGACAAATTTACACCAAAATGTTGAAAACCTTGGTGAGCAGGTGAGCATAAGGGACACATTTAATATATTCTTTTTGTCCAAAATCTGAGCAGATGCGAACTTCATCCTTTCCAGAATAACTTCTGCCATGTTTATTTCCTGGTTCTGGATGGTCCAGAACATCATATTTGAATCTGCTTTAGTACAAGTTGAGAAAGTGGCGCTTCTGGGGACCAGAATCTAACAAACTATAAAGTGCAAGAGGCGGTTGAAGTCGTTCATCTGGTTGATATCCATCTTCCCATCCTTAAGCTTAAACTCGGGACCAATAATCCCTAATCCTTTAGCCTGGGTGTCCACAGTGTGAACCCCACTGTGACCGGTGGTGCAAACTCCAAATAGAGACTCCAAAAGAGCATATGTGATTCTAATCTGGGTTCCTTTGACAGATGATGTCAAGGACCCATCATCCTCAATCTTCAGGCACACATAGAAAGCTTTGACGAGGTCTGGGTAACTTACCTCTGATAGAGTTGCTATCTTTGACCACTTCATCTTTTCCATTTCTACAACTACACTGCACATTCCATTTTTCTGCAAATCTACAACATCTACAGCCTTATTTCCACAAAGCTTCATCTTCACTAAGGTAAATCTTTCTTGCTGCTCTGTAGTGAGAAACTCAGCTCTGTAGCCCCCGACGCTGCCAGAAACACCAGAAGAGGCCATGGAATTGAATGGGAAAGTTTCTGGATGATTGGAAGGAGAGGTGAAGCAGAAACCCTCAAGAAATATCTCCCAGGAAGGAGTTGGAAGCTTGAAATCTCAGAGAGTCGATGTCGGAGTCGATAGGGTATCGCCTCAGGCAGATAGAGGGAGATGAAGGTGGTATGTGAATCGTTGACACACAGATTTCGGGATATATGAATTAAGGATAAAGTGACTTTTTGAAATCTGAGGCGCCATAAAGACAGAAAACGACAAACTGACTAGTTCGTGAGAAATAAAACCTTATTAAATAACGAACCGTCAAGGATATTACAAACATACAATATTTGGAATTTTGCTTAACTTCAAGGAGGAAAAGTAATTGATATTCTGAAAATTAATATTTTAGTTTTTATACAGATAAATCTTTCACAATTTGCACATGCCTAGTTTCTTTGTAAGAGATGTAAATCTCTCTTCAGGTAAGGCCTTTGTGAAGATATCTGCTAATTGATTGTGCGTATCTATGAAAGAAATATCTATATTTCCATTAGCTACATGATCATGAATAAAATGGTACCTGACCTCAATGTGCTTTGTTCTTGAATGCTGGACTGGATTCTTGGTTAGGTTTATTGCACTTGTGTTGTCGTACAGTAATGGAATTGTCTTGATTTGAAGTCCATAATCCTCAAGTTGTTGCTTAATCCACAGGAGTTGTGTACAGCAACTCCCAGCAGCTACATACTCATCTTTAGTTGTAGACAGTGCTACTGAATTTTGCTTCTTTGAGGACCACGAAATCAGACATCCTGCAAGAAATTGACAACATTCACTAGCGCTTTTCCTATCTACCTTGCATCCAGCATAATCAGCATCAAAATATCCTACTAAATTAATTTCACATGAATTTGGGTACCATAATCCTAGATCATGAGTTTTAGCTAAATATTGAAAGATCTTTTTGACACAAATTAGATGAGACTCTTTAGGACCTGCCTGATACCTAGCACACATGCATACACTAAACAGTATATCAGGTCTACTGACAGTTAAGTAAAGTAAGGATCCTATCATACCTCTATAAAGCTTCTAATCTACTTTCTTACCATCTTTATCACTGTCTAATCTTGTTGATGTACTCATTGGTGTTGACAGTGGCTTGGCATTTTCAAAACCGAATTTCTTTAGCAGCTTATTTGTGTATTTGGCTTGACAAATATGTGAGCCTTCTTTTCCTTGTTTGATTTGCAATCCGAGGAAGTAGTTAAGCTCCCCCATCATGCTCATTTCAAATTCTCCCTGCATTAGCTTCTCAAAATACTCAGTAGATCCAAATATTATATCATCAACATATATTTGAACAAGTAACACATTTTTGAGTTTAGACTTAATGAATAGTGTGCTATCTACTTTTCCTCTAATAAAACCATGATCTAATAGAAATGCACTTAATCGTTCATACCATGCTCTAGGTGCTTGTTTTAAACCATATAAAGCTTTATACAATTTAAATACATGATCCGGAAAATCCATGTCATCAAAACCAGGCGGTTGTTCCACATAAGCTTCTTCTTTTATAAAACCATTTAAAATGCTGATTTCACATCCATTTGAAAGAGTTTTAAATTTAATGCAGATGCATAAGCCAGTAAAATTCTTATAGCGTCAAGTCTAGCTACTGGTGCATAGGTTTCATCGAAATCTATGCCTTCCTCTTGGGAATAGTCTTGAGCTACCAATCTGGCCTTGTTTCTTATGATCACACAAGCTTCATCCAATTTGTTCCTGAACACCCATTTGGTGCCAATTACTGGATGATCTGATGGTCTAGGAACAAGTGACCACACTTGGTTTCTCTTGAACTGATTCAGTTCATCTTGCATGGCTAAAATCCAAGATTCATCAGTAAGAGCTTCATTGACTGTCTTAGGTTCTATTTGTGAAACAAAAGCTAGATAGTCACAAGGAATTACATTACCTCTGGTTCTTACCCCAACTGACGGATCACTAATGATGTTGTCTAGAGGATGATCTTTCTTATACCTCCATTCTTTTGGAAGATTATCATGAGATTTGTCCTTTTGTTGCAGTTCTTCCAAATGTGGATCTTCTTTGTCCTTAATGGATGTATCCTTTAATTTCTTGGACAATTTTTCTGCATCATCAATATCATTATCTTCTTCCTATTTCAAGGAAGGGTTAGTTTCATCAAAATAATGTGCACTGATTGTTCAATTAACAAGGTACGCTTATTAAATACTTGATATCCTTTAGGTTTAGAGGCATACCCCATGAAGATACCTTCATCTGATTTTGCATCTAACTTACCGAGGTCTCTTTTGCCATTGTTGTGGATGAAACATGGACATCCAAATGTCCTGAAATGACTGATCTTTGGCTTCTTCTCTTTGTATAGCTCATATGAAGTCTTCTTCAGGATTGGCCTGATCATGACTTGGTTGATGATATAACATGCTGTGTTAACTGCTTCGGCCCAAAAATATCTTGGCAAATCATATTCTGACAGCATTGTCCTTGCCATGTCCAATAGGGTTCTATTCTTTCTTTCAGCAACTCCATTTTGCTGTGGTGTCCTTGGCGCTGAGAAATTATGCTCTATGCCTTGATCATCACAAAACTTAGCAAATCTCTCATTCTGGAATTCTCCTCCATGGTCTGATCGAATACTAATGATACTATACTTCTTATCCTTCTGTACCTTCTTACTGAAACTTACAAAACTGTCAAAAGTATCATCTTTGTGTTCTAGGAAAGAAACCCATGTGAACCTGGAGTAATCATCTACTATAACAAACCCAAAATTCTTTCCTCCAAGACTTGTGGTTCTCATTGGCCCAAATAAAACCATATGTAAGATTTCTAAGGATTTTGAGGTTGTTACCACAGTCTTTGACTTGAAGGATGACTTGGTGTGCTTTCCTTTTGCACATAGCCCACAAACACCATCCATTCTTGTGCTAACTTTGGGTAGGCCTTCCACCAAGCTTCTCTTGATCAACTTTCTCATGCCATCCAGACTGCAGTGGCCCAATCTTCTGTGCCACAGTTCAGTTGATTGCTCTTTGCTTGCCACCAGACAGATATCCTGATCTTTTAGTTCTTCTAGGTAAAATACGTACAGGTTCTTTGCTCTGTTGGCTTCAAAAAAGACTGTACCATCCTTCATAATGCTGCACTTTGACTCTTGAAATCTGATTTGATGTCCTTTGTCGCACAGTTGGCTGATACTGATGAGGTTGTGCTTCAGTCCTTTGACGCATAACACATCTTCAATCACTGTTTTGCCTTTACTGCCTACTGATCCACTGCCTATCACAGTCCCTTTTCCATTATCTCCATAGGTGACTGTGCCTTCCTCAGCTTTGAGATGAGAAAATAGCTTCCTATTTCCTGACATGTGCCTTGAGCATCCACTGTCTAAATACCATTTTGATGCTCGAGGGTTTACCTTGTCTTCGATGTTGGCCATGAATGCCAGGTTTGCTTCTTCTTCTTCTTCATTGCTTGAGCTTGACTCGCTGTCCGAGTCGCTACTGTTGTCCCAAGCTGCTGCCATAGCTTTCTTCTATATCTTCTGAATTTCTTGGAACTATCTTTCTTTCTGAATTCAGCTTTCTTGAGTTTCAGACATTCTACCTTGATATGTCCGAGCTTTTTACATTCATAACAGATTGGTTCATTTTTCTTTGAATCCTTAACTTCAGACCTTTTGAGGTCTTTCCCTTTCTTGAAGTATCTTCTCCCGGACTGATACTTCTTTTTCTTAGCTAGTATTCGTTGTAATCTTCTGGACAGCATTGCTTCTTCATCTTCACTGCTATTCATGCTTTCTTGGCTGTATGAGCCTTCTTCTGATTCGTCTTCTTTTGCCTTGAGTGCGTTGGAGTGCTTTTTTCTGCTAGAAGATTCTCCCAACCTTTCCATATTTATTTCATGGGCCATGAGGGACCCAATGAGCTTTTCTAATGACATTATCTTCAAGTCATTAGCCTCCTCTATTGCTGTAACCTTTGGAGTCCACGAGGCAGGTAGGGATCTGAGTATTTTCCTCACCATGTCTCCAATCTGATAAGTCTTACCCAGACCAGCTAACCCATTCGTGATATCGGTGAATCTACTGTACATCTGAGTAATGGATTCTCCTTGCTGCATTTAGAACCTTTCGTACTGTGTTACCAGAATGTCTATTCTGGTTTTTTTAACCTTGTCAGTACCTTCATATGTGATCCTTAGCTTCTCCCACATTTCCATAGTAGATTTGCAGGCTGATATGCGGTTGAACTCTTTCTTGCTAAGAGCACAACATAGGATACTCTTGGCTTTGCAGTTCAAAGAGATATTCTTCTTGTCATCTTCCGTCCATTTATCCTTCTCATTTGTGACTAGAAGATCACCTTCTTCAACAATCGACCAGATCTGATGATCGAGCCCTTGTAAGAAGAACTCCATTCTTGTCTTCCAGTATGTGTAGTCTTCACCATCGAACAGTGGTGGCCTATTAACTGACTGACCTTCGATGTGACCTTGGGCTGCCATTTGATCTTTTCTCTTCAGATCGTTGGATCTTCTTCTTTGTCGAAGAGACTAGCTCTGATACCACTTGTTGCCTAGCTAGCAAGCCCAGAGGGGGGGGGGTGAATGGGATTCTTAAAATTTGAGTATCTAATCATGTTCACAAAAACGTTTACACAAAGCACACTTTGATGACTGTTAGTGTTAGTAAAAAGAGGATAGCAAACACAAGGCAATCAAACACACGACACAAGGAATTTATCCTGGTTCGGACCTCCTCTCCACAGGAGTCCTACGTCCAGTCCCTGAGCAACAACTCAGGATTTCACTACCTAAGAGTACAGTCCCCCTCAAGGACACTTACACACCCAGCCGCAGCTGGTCTTCTCTTCACAACCTCAAGAGGAATTACAACACCCTGGATCCCACTAGGTCTTCCTTCTACACGAAGGGAAACAAACACCCTGGAACCCACCAGGTCTTCCTTCAACACGAAGGGAACAAACACCCTGGAACCCACCAGGTCTTCCTTCAACACAAAGGGAAAGTACAAAGGAATGTGTTCAGGAAGACAAGCCCCTGGACCAAGCTAACAGCACAATGCTTGATCCAAAGTGAATACTGAGAGGAAGAAAATGAGCAGTAATGAACTCTCTCAGTACACAAAAATGCTCTCTCTCTAAGATCTACACTCGATGCAGAGAGCTAAGAGCTAGACAAGCAAAGGAGTGAAGCTTTGCTCTTTCAGATGCTCACAGAAAGCTTGTAAAAGATTGTCGTGAGTGTTGTCTGTTTCAGGAGCTTCAGTCTTCTATATATGTCTTCTATTTGAAAATTGAACGTTGAAGTGTCCGTTATCTCTAAGCTTTTGTTTACGTTAGACTGCATGGCACTATACAACTTTCAGTCAACGGTCGTTAGCTTTCCATGCACGCAAAGAGAGAGAATCCTCTTTGATATCCTTTGATTTCTATTGTGTCCAACGTACTATCGAGATGTGCTGTCAGAGACCTGCACGCATTAAAAGCTTAAACGATGGACAGCTAAGCTGTCTCTCGGTGTCAGTCAACGTTAAGAAAGATTTTATACCGAAATGGAAATTCCAATCTGTTCTTCTAAAAAGATGTTTACAGTATAAGCATAGAAATAGAAGATATCGTTTGCATGCAATACAATGATATGTTCAGTCAAAATAAATGCATGGATGTGAGAGAAAAGCAAGGGAAGACTTTGACTTTTCAAACTATCTGAGAATAGGTTTGAATATAAAGTCGTTATACACCATGAAATCGATATGATCATGACTTATGAAATCGTTGTGTTGATGAGTCGTTATTCAAGTGAATCGTTATACATTCATAAGCAAGTCGATGTATACACAAATCGTTATGAATTAAAAACTGAATCGTTGTGGAGACAAATCGTTATGACAGTGTCAGCAAATCGTTATGAGCAAATCATTGTTTCACTTATCGAGTTGATATAGGGAATGAATCGTTGTTTTAATGTATCGAATCATTACGGCGACCAAGTCGTTATGTAACTTAATGAATCGTTACAGTGACTGAGTCGATGTGTAACTTATCGAATCGTTATGAGACTTAACGAGTCGTTGTGAAACCGAAATCGTTGTGAGAGCAAATCGTTGTTCTCACTTAAGAAATCGATGCGATAACCAAATCATTATGAGCTCGGAATCGATGTGCACACTTATCGAATCATTCTGAGAGCAAATCGTTGCGATCTCTTAGCGAATCATTATGAGAGGCAAATCGTTGTGATCTCTTAGCGAATCGTTATGAGAGGTAAATCGTTGCGATCTCTTAGCGAATCGTTATGAGAGGCAAATCAATAAGATACTTATGAAATCGTTATAATACCCAAATATGTAAAACACATAAAGTCGTTATGAAAGGAGGAAATCGTTATGACTCTACTGAAATCGTTATACTTCTCAGGGAGTCGATGTGTACTTAGAAAAATTATATGCCCTGAACTTTGAATTGCTAGTATGAGGAGTACTTACCAGTTTAGCTTGTTTTTCTTTGTTAGATTTCCAGTGCTCAAATCTCATAGAAAATATGTTAGAAATGCACATTGACTTAGTTTTGTTAATCACCAAAATAGATATGTAATTCATTTAAATTACATGGGGAAAATCTGATCATCAGTTGTGGCAGGGTCTTCAGGAGGCTTTGGGTTCTCAGCTGAAGCTTAGTTCGGCATTCCATCCCCAAACAGATGGCCAGTCCGAAAGGACTATTCAGACGCTTGAGGACATGTTGAGAGCGTGTGTGCTTGATTGGAAGGGTGATTGAGAGCATCATTTGCCTCTTGTGGAGATTGCCTACAGCAACAGTTTTCATGCGAGCATTGGTATGGCTCCGTTTGAGGCTTTGTATGGGCAGCCTTGTAGATCTCCCTTGTGTTGGGAGGAGACCGGTGATAGGCAGTTGATTGGTCCGGAGTTGGTGCAGGAGACTTCGGATAAGATTCAGCTTATCAGGCAGAGGCTTGTTGCGGCGCAGGATAGGCAGAAGAGTTATGCCGACAACAGAAGGAAGGATTTAGAGTTCGAGGTTGGCGAGCATGTTTTTATGAAGGTTTCGCCTACCCGAGGTGTTGTTAGGTTTGGCAGGCATAGCAAGTGGAGTCCTACATTCATTGGCCCGTTTGAGATTCTTAGGCAGATGGGCAACGTGGCATATGAGCTAGCTTTACCCCCAGCGTTAGCTAGTGTTCACCCAGTTTTCCACGTATCTATGCTCAGGAGATATGTCCGAGATCCGTCGCATATTATTACTCACGAGCCAGTGGAGATTCAGCCAGATCTATCGTATGTTGAGCAACCAGTAGTTATCCTTGTTCAGAAGGTTCAGCACCTTAAGAACAAGAGTATTGCGTCTGTAAAGGTGCTGTGGCGGAACTTCTCACGGGAGGAGGCTACATGGGACCTTGAGGATGCTATGATGAAGAAGTATCCCCAGTTGTTTGGTTAGCATGTCGTTCTAACTTCGAGGACGAAGTTTTCTTTAAGGGGGAGAGGGTGTAAGGCCTTCGAACTTTGTTCTTATTATTCGGATTTTTGCTATATTGTACTTAGTTGTTTTGTGTATATTGTTTGTGAGTATATGTGCATATATGTATATACATACTTATTTTTGTATATATATTGTCTTTATTTAATTGTGCATATTGTATTTAAATTATACAGGGCATATTGAATGTATTTGTATATGGTGTATATATGCTATTTGATGTTTCTGTTTCCTAGTCGAGATGCCAGTAAACGTCAACATCCATTGACGTTGAGGGCATGTTGACGGCAACCAGTGTGTCGTTGACTCTGAGTTGGCGTCCAGATCGATGGCCATTTATTTCCTGTTAATGGCAGAGAAGTGGCCGTTTACTTCTCAGTTTCTGTTGCGATTTCAGATCGGAAATGGCTACATTTTTCCTGGGTCTTGATTTGGAAACCCATCTCCAATGGTAGGATTCCATCCTTAACACATACCCAAACCCTTTGCTCTATAAAAGCACCTGTTCTTGGCCGAGTTAGGTCTTTTCGCCCAAAGGAGAACCTAGGGTTTTCTGTGGTGAAAACTGAGTTTTGTGCGACCTTAATCCGACGATTTGGTGTTTCATCCGGCGATCTTCATCGACTGGGAGGTGCACTTGACATTGGTGAAGCTTCCCCAACTCCGGTGAGCAACCTACATCGACACAAAGACCGGATCTGGGAGGATTTTGAGCACACTCTTGGCTTGGACGAGGAGGGCATCTTCGGCTAAATAATCCCATTAGGCAATTTTTCAAAGGCAAGTGATCTAGGGATTTCATCCCTACCCATGTCCTTTAGGTCCTAGGATTTTATTGGATTTTTCGTCATGTCCTGGAACCCCCAATTCGTCAAATTTTGTGCGTTCAGTCTGTGTTTTTACAGACAGGAACTTGACGGAAAGCTTGCTGCTGTCAAGATCTTGAGTTGGCGGCAACATCGTTTGCTTTTAACCCTTGTTGGCGGCAACCCCTTTGCCGCCAAGTTCTTCAAGTTATACAGAATGGCTATTTTGATCTCTGTGGTATGTTTGACGGAGTTTTGGTGATATGTGCATGTTGTGAAAATTTTATTTGGTCAAGTACAGTCATTAGGTCATATCATGAGGAGGTGTCGAATTTCTGTAAATAGTTTTATTTATTAAAATTTCTGTAATGGGATAATGAGCATGATTTGACCATGATAATTCATGAATAATTAGATCCATTGTATATTAGGGTTTCAAAAATTTTCCTTGATGGTAAGATGACTGATTTCAGGTTTCTGAACTGTTAGAACTGACTGTCTAGAAGTGAATCATGTTTAATGAATTTTTTTGATGAAAATGGCTGAAACCTATCTTAGTTATTAAAATTAGATTTATTGTTCCAAAAAATCTGAAATTTTAGCTATGTGATACATATCCCGTGTAAAGTCCGTGATAAAAATTCCGTTCTATTTTGATAATAGTAGATACTGTTACTAATTTAATAAAAGGAAATGACCACGATGAGCATGTTAAGGTTAATCATGTGAAATTTAATGATTAGTAACATGATTAGGACTGTGTTATAATTAACTTATCACTGTGAAATAGTAGCATCATTTTATGAAAACTGAAGCATGTGTAATTGTTTAAAAGTGAATGCAAATGTGTGAAATAGTGCATGTGTATAATGTGAACATGTGATTAAGTGGAATGTGTAAATTGTGCCGAGATTGACATTGCTACCATAGGGGGCTGTGGAGCCGTACTATAGTAAAGTCCCTACAGGAAGGCTCAATGTGTGTGATATCCTATGGGCATTAGGATGAAATCCTGGAGGTGGACAAGTACCACTGGTTAGGGTGGAGAGGGCTTCTCCCGGTCTGCGCAGTACCAAGATTCGTCACTGTGTTGCCTAGGTGACGGATATGTGTTATGTGTATGTGTGTCCTTCTTGTGGTGGTTTGGACCATGTGTCACGACAACTAAGTGTAAACAATGTAAATATGTGAATGTGAACATGTAAATTGTGCAAATGTGAAAGATGAGCATGTGAAAGTGTTAAATGAATGTGTTAGCATGCAAATAGATGTGAACTTGTGTACATGTGATTTATTTATATAAAAATAGCAAGCTAAATGTGTAAATAAGTGTGATAATTGCATGTGAAAATGAGTAGAAATCATGCTAGGTATGTTATTTATCATGTACATAGTTCCATGCTGTAGTTGTACATAATTGTGAAATGAATTGAATAAGATTTGAGCCCTTGAATCGTGTTGGTTACAACGTGTAGAAAGCATGCTATAGGTTTTCATATTTGTTTGGTTAAGTGATATGAAGCATGTACCATGTTTATTCCTAAATGTTTAAAAGGCTAGCATGTGTATGTGATATGTGTATGGATGCCATCTTTGGACTGCTTGCTGGGTCTTTTAGACTCATACTTGCTTTGCCGTGCAGGTGAGACAGGTGCTTCCGTTCCTGAGGAGGACATAGTGAGGAGCGACTCCGAGCGTGAGGAGTAGCTTGACTTCGTTGGACGTTACTACATTGTTACCTTCTTTTCATTAGTATGTAAACTTGAAATTGTAAAATTCATATGGACAACGTATTTTAATTAGAGTTGTATAATGTGGACATTTGTATTTCCTTCTTTATTGCTATATAGACTATGGATATGTGATGATGATGGAATGAGAATATTTCTTTTAATTCCGCTGTAAATTTTGATATTTGTGTACATCTCAATCTATTATTTAGTGTTGGGTAAATGTCCCACTGTGACGGCGTTCTTTGTACCGACATGGATTGGTATAATCGTACCGGTATAAGGAGGGTCGTTACAGAGAGAGAGAGAGAGAGAGAGAGAGAGAGAGAGAGAGAGAGAGAGAGAGAGAGAGAGAGAGAGAGAGAGAGAGAGAGAGAGAGAGAGAGAGAGACTCACCAGTAATGAACCAGTGAGGTGGCCATAGATGTTGCTCTGCTGAACACGAGAACAACCTAGACAAATGTTGTGGCTATCATTGTGGCGGAATGCCTCGCTCTCGCCCGTTAAATCAATAACGAACCTGATCCGAGTCCACCTCCCGCGAACGGGCCGTGGCCTTGCAAGGGATACCTCACTCGAGTCCGTGTAAACAGAAAGGAACACACATGCTCACATATAAAATTCACCACTTTATATATATTACATCAATTTAAATAGCCAAATTTCAACAAATGTAAAAGGAAATACAGGAACTTGGGGCATACCCCGAGGTAAACTGGTACAACTGAAGAAAGAAACTACATTGCTACGAAAGCTACACTGTTGGAGGCACTGGCCCAACACCGCTACGGCGCGACCCTGAACTGGAAGACGGTAACAAAACCTCCTCCCCGCCCTCGCCTGTGGGGAGTAGGGGTGAGCCTCACTAGTCACTGGCTCAGTAGGGAACTCCCCCAACTCGAGCAAACCATATACAAGTACGGAAGTAGTAAACTATACTAGCAATTTATAGCACAACCATACAGGTTATTAAGCAATAAATATACTTACCATTTTCTGACTGTATTAAACAAAGTAAATAAATAAACAGCAACACTCAATCACGTGTACGAGATAAAGTAAAGACCGCCACACTCGAGCCACGTAGACTGGTTCGCGACACCAGTAACTGACTCAGACAAACAAACACAGGTCTACCTCTCAGTCTCGCAGCCACTGACGAAAGGTCTAGCTGCCGCTCCACGTGGAAAAGTCAAACAACTGTGGAGTCCAACTAACACCACTCCTATGGGTACACAGTCGTAGGCCCATGCCTAGCACCTCTAGGGTCTCTGGCCGGAGCACCCTAGAGTGAGGCACTGGAAAGGACTAGCCGAGGACCAGTGCCGACTACTGGTGTTCGTACCCCCAACTAAGAGCACACTATAAGTGACTAAAAACAAACTCAAGAGTCACTGTCTGTAGTACCCCGAAAAAAATCCATTAATTAAAAATTATGGATAAATTGAAATTTTATCAATTAATAAATTCAACTAGTTAAAAGGTACGCATTATTATCACATGCGTATAAACCCATATAAAAATTCTGTAAAAATAATAATTATACTTTAAATAATATTCTCTAATGACCCATCATGAAATTTAGGCATAGAAAAATCGTTTGGACTTAGTTTAAGAATTTATGTGACTTATTAGCATAATTAAGGAATAAGTCGAAGAACCCATTATTTTCTGACCCAAAGTGGATTATAATAAAAATAAACAATGGGTAGACTTTAAATAATATGGGATAATAGCCCATTATGATATTCGGACCAATGGACAATCTTGGCCCATGAATAAATTCTCTAATAAAAGGATAATTAAAAATCCAATAAGTAAAGTAAGAACGTGGGATGTACAATTTAGCTCACACGAGTTATTGGGCCAAGAGTAAGAGCCCAAATGAAGAAGATTAGAAATACTAATATTGAATTGAATTAGAATTTGAAATTACTTGAATAAGTGTGATAAATAGACTTAATTAGAATAAAGGGAGAATAAATAGAAATTGAATGAAATAAAAGAAATTTAATGAATAACCCATTAAGCTAAATTAGTAGTGGGTTAAATAAATGGTCCAAACCAATAAATTGGGCCCAATAGGATGAAGCCCATCTTGGGAGGAGATGTAATTAAGTGAAATTCGTATCTAATTAATTAGTAATAATAAAAGGCTAAGATAACACTAAATAAGTCATGTTTATCTCAAATAAGAGTCCCTAACCCATCCTAACCCCATTGGCCACGAATTAGGCCTCTCCCTTACCCAATTAGATAGATATAGCAAGAAAAATATGTGATAATTATGGAAATTCGTAATTAAATGAGGAGGAAAGAGTTTTAAGTGATTTAGAACTCTACAAGCCATCAAAACACCCCCATTTGACCCTAGCACCCCACAATTTCGTGCTAAGACTTTTGGAGACGAAGAGGAGAAGATCTGGACCAAGGAGCAAGGAAGGAGAAGGCTTGGAGCAAGAAGGGTTTTCATAATTTCGTCATCCAAACTAGGGTTTTCTTACTCCACAAAAGGTAGGCAATCTCTCAAGCTAAAATCGTGAAATAATTACCCTAGGTAGACTTCATATACCTCTTCAAAAGCCCTATGGTTTCGTTGTATTCTGCTCATCCATTTGGGTGAATTTAATTTGTGAAACCCTGCTATTATCATGAACCGAAATCTTATTTTCTCTAATTCCCCACAGGTACTTGCTCTCATGTCATGATAAAATTCTCGTGTATACTGCATCTTATTATCTTTCAAACACCCCTAGTCTTGCTCTATTTCGACCTCCCATGAGGGAGAATTAAATATTTTAATCTCTGTCTGTTGCCTGTACCCAACTCTTCACGTTTACCTTTAAACTTGACGCATACTTGATGTTCTGCTATGATAAAATTCTCTAAAATACTACATCGTGTTAGCTTTCGAACGCCCTTAGTTTCGTAATTTTTCATTGTGTATTCATCTCAAATTAATTCATTGAACCTTGACTGCGCCTATTTAGGTCACCGAAAAGTAACCCGATCAATGCATATCTAAACCTTGTCTATTTTCAAATTAATCTTGTAGTTGATAGATATACATGTCTACTTTCGTTTAAAACTGGTTTTGTGCTTTTGGATCACCGTACTATTTTATATGGAATTTAGAACGTCCCTGTATCACAGAGGACTCG
This sequence comes from Colocasia esculenta, assembly GCA_014218235.1. Lineage (NCBI taxonomy): Eukaryota > Viridiplantae > Streptophyta > Magnoliopsida > Alismatales > Araceae > Colocasia > Colocasia esculenta. The sequence continues at coordinate 33,339,756 of CM024754.1, forward strand.
CCCCGGGAAAAAGGGAAAAAGGGCAATCCCACCAGTTATCGCGACGGCGCGATCCGCCGCGATATCAGTGGGGTCGCGTCGGCCGATGGCGTCGCGTCAAGAATGCGGCGGCATAAGCCGCCGCAATCCACTCCGGATCGGACAGACCGGCCAGGCCCCGTGTCGCGCCCGACCGCCCTGTCGCGACTTGAATCGCGACGGGTAAGACCGCCGTGTTTTTCAAGAATTCGACCAAATGAAAATTGTGCATATGCCCTGATGTTTAGACTTATACTCTTTAATTAGCCATGATTAACCCATGTTATAATTAATTCGACTTGGTACGTTAATAAATGACATTAACGACATAAATTTAATTATTTAAAATGACATTTGCACGACTTGTCATATCCTCAAGATTTCTTTACACTTACACACACGTGACTTTATTAATTGCCATTTGACCCTAATAATTTATGCAATAATGTATCTGGTAACTTAGCGAAATAAATGACTGAATTATCCTATTTTATTAAATACAATTGTCTTCGTTTTTACTCGCGCATTTTAAATACCGTTATCGTTTTCCCTCGGCCTTCGAGCACTCGAGGCACGACGGACCCATTTTCTACACACTTCCTCTTGACTTGGACCACCTCTCCATCGGGAATACTCTCGAATGGGCCAGAGACTCCTTGTCAAGACCTCCGTAAGTCTTCTTGGCTTTGGCGCACGTCCTTAGTCAACGAGCTGGTTGTACCCCAAATCCCGATGCACCTTAGGGTCAGTACGATCCATGCCTTAGTGTATTCCTTCTTGTCTTGGGTTCACACCGGACTACCTGACCCGTGTACCCGGCACGGTTAAGGGGGCGTTTGTGACTTCTACCAGACTGCCGATACTTGACCTGGTGCCGTGCAACCGTTACTATCGTGTGTTTCTCGTCATTTTACGTAAATGTCCCTATCTCATCTACTATCTCGATACTCTCATCTGTTCACGTTCTCTCTACACTCTCGTCTAGTTCATCTACTACTCTCATCTATTCTTGGTACTCTACTTGGCCATCAATTGATTGTCTAAGATAACAAACATGACCATGCTAGGCAACATAATAAGGGCCCGATCTGGTCCTTGGGAGGAGCACCTGAAAGGCTATAACTCACGGGGGTCTAATGATCAAGTGATGGCATACACCAAACGCATGACTATCAAGATTTAATCTAAGACAATCAATCAATCAATCACAATACTAGACTTTCTCGGTTGATAAAATGATCAACCAAACACACGTTACTTGCTATCGTGACTAGTGCACTGTTGTGCAACCATACATGCTATCTCGTTACACGCTATCTCGTTACATGGCCAGTTCTTTATCATCCTAGTTTTGCAATAATCTTTTGAAATGTATTACCGTTCACTTGTTATCTTGTACTATTACTCTCTTGACTATACTTGATCGTTCTCTCTAGTGGACCTACTTTACAAGACATTAATCACTTAAAGCATGCTTTTTTAAACGAGATATTAAGTCCTACTGAGCGTTATCGCTCACCCTTCGTTATTTGTCATTGTGTTTTCAGGTAAGTCGGATGATGACCTTACACACATCAACGGGAATGGACTGGAGTGATAAGCGACCTGGAGTCATAGAGATGGAATGTCTTTAGTATCATAGAGTCTAGATAATTAGTTGCTTAGTTATCATTTCCAATGTAATGATGTTATTGAGCCCTATGTTTTGGCTCTGAATTAGTGATTGTAATAGTTTTAGATGAATTATCAATAAATGGAGGATTTTTATTGCAATTATTGTTTATTAGATGCTCTGATATATGCGAATGTATGCGCAATTTACATTACCATACTCGTTGTTCATGCCTCTCTGATTTATTCCGCTGCTAAATTGGTGGGGCATGACACTGTCCCACTGTCATCTTTCCCTCAACCGGACGAACAACTCAAACAAATGAGTGAGGGTGTCCAGGACAGACGGCACAGACCTCGACGGTACAACACAAGTACCGGGACAAGCCCCGAACTAACAGCCTGGCTCTCAGAGAACCTGGGGCACCCAACTGGAGAGGTAACCATAGTAGGCGTCGTACTACCTGCCACGCACACAAAACCACGTGCGTACCGCACAAACCACATGAAATCTCACGACAACCATGAGTACCAACTGTCCACAACACGTGAACACAATACGTCTCGCGTGCATACCACGCCAACACATAAACCACTAGCTAGCTACGTAACCAACATGCTAGCATCGTAAACATGCGCTCCCAGAGCGCCACAGGTGCCATGCACCACACGACATTACCAAATATATCGATAATAACAATCGGATAATCATGGGTCATAAGTCATGCACATTCAGACCACTCGGATGTGGTCGCTGTAATCACGGGGATTGTATGCCCCCAATACACACAAACATGTATTAACTATAGGAGCATGGAAAGGGGTGTGATCGCCACCTAATATAGTTGACAAATAAAAAACAAAGAAGGCTAACTATACTAGGAAGAAGGAGGAGAGAACGGAAGGCGGACCTGGTATCGCGACGTTGAAAACTGACGCGACAGTGCTGATATCGCGGCGCCCGTTAAGGACGCGTATCCTTGTCGCATCGCCCTTGTCCGTCGCGTTCTCTGCAGTGCGGGAGAAGTTGGTGTAGACCTTCTTCCTGCCCTCCGTCCGGCCAGAGGACAAGAGCTCCTCGTGAGAACTAGCTTGAGTACCTGCCAAAACAACGAAAATAAGGAAAGGAACCTTGTTAGAACATATTAAGTGTAGTATCCATCCAAAAATGAAGAAGAGATGAAGCATGGTGGAATGGACCTGGGGGTGGTTTTAAAAACCATGGGTGTATGGAAAATGTAGAAAGGAAAAGAAAATGGATTGCTATCTAATAAAGTGATAAAAATGCATGAAGAGGAAGATGAAGAGGAGGGGAGGAAGAGCCCCGTGTAGGGCGCTCCCTGGTGCCAAATGATGTCCTCCCTTGCTAGAAGCTCCGAGGGTCGCCTCCTCAAACTCCACGCCTTGTAGATAGTGAAATGAGCATGACTTGGTGAAGGGTTGAGGTGAAAAATGAGGAGAATGTGAGGGCTGCGAGGCTAAGTGTTGGTCAGAGGAAATTTTGGCAGCCCTTTGGGGTAAAAACGAGGCTCCTCTGGCTCTGAAGAAAAAAGGGCTTGCTTATATAGACTAAGAGAGAGAAATATCCCATTTTTAAGCGATAAATACCCAGATAAAGGAAACAAAATCATTAATCTCATGGGTCAGAGTCCAAAGGAGGTTTCAAAGAGTCCCCTATCCCCTAGATGCGTTCAGGTGGGTTGGGAGGTTGCAGAGGATTAAGATAGAGGCCATGAGACGATAATGTGGAGGTGGTTGCGGAGGCTGTTGCCACGGCTGAAGTCGCGACGCATCGTAGGACGTGACAACAATGAATGCGACGGCCTTAGTCATCGCGACTATGAAGCCACGTGCATGGATATGCATGGGCTGTCCCGACTACCAGAGAGGGCGCGACGAGGATGAACGCGGCGCCACGATACGTCGCGTCAGTGGAAATCGATTATTCTCAAATTATTATCTAATCATGTGGGAGAAAAATAGGCATTCAAGGCACATGGACTCTTTAAAAGATAATGGACGGGATATTCATGGAAATTGGGCTATTAATGGGCTCAAAACAAGGCTAACGGTGGGCTGAAGGTGAGTGGCCAACTAGGGGCTTACTAAGATAACAAGAAATGTGGTCTGACTTATAAGTCAGAATCGGGTGCCTACAGATTGCCCCTCCTTGACTCCCACTTTGCAAAGGAGCATAGCGGGAGTGTAGCGGAGGTGTCATGAAGTGATGGCGAAGTGGAAATGACGCGAAGTGGACTGAAAAGTGGGAGTCAAGGTAAAGAGACACCCGATTCTGGCCAACAAGCAATTGGAATCTTCGTGAAAGCTCCGAGTTAGCTACTCGAGCAGAATGCAAAGAAGCACAAGTCTGGATGAGAAGGAGAAAGAAAAGGATGATCAACCCCTCGATTGAGGGTACCCTAGCCGATTGCCTGCAGTTTCATTTTGGAGGGACATGTGCGTGCCAGGCAGGTAACTCATGACTCTGTCCTGGAGCGGTTCGCAACCAAAACGGATAAAAGGAGTAAGATGAAAATTGTATAGAGAATCCAGACAGGGAAGTTCTTTAACAAACTGACAAGAGCAACTTGCTCGGAGACAAACCTTCCGATTCGGAGTGGAATAGGATTTCTTACTTGAAATATGAAGAATGATTAGGCACTCAACAAGGGCTCACCATTAGCCAGGGATGAGTTATGAAAGCTCAAAGACCTACGTGGTGCATGCTGGGCTAAAAGAAAAAAAATCATCAAAACGAATGCAGAGAAAAAGAGGAAATAAAAAATAGATCAAGGATAATAATGCTAAGCCGAAGTAAAAGCGGGTCAAGAAACTACCCGCAACCGTAGTGTAGGTCTGAATCCATCGTCCCCGAACTTACCCAACCTAACGGCTTATCCAACGATTAACAATGTGCACCTAGATTATCACTATTTTTGGTAAAGGGGAACTCAAATCCCAGAGCACATTGAGAACCAGCCGGTCCTTGAAGCGATATAATAAATAGAATACCATATAATAATGTGAGGAGTAAAGATAGAATACTTACCTGACATACTTGCGACATTCCTTCTTTTGTGATTTTCTGATTTTCCGATTTTTTTTTGATTTAACAAAGCAAAGCAATAACGACACAATAACGGCACATATATACATTCAAATGACCAAATAAGGACACCAACTAAGCACAGACACAAAAATAACACTCAAAAAAGAGATGACACATCTGGGGTCGCGACATAGTCGCGACATCCCGCCATGTCACGACCTGGACGCGGCATATCGCGGCGTCGCACAAAACAGAATCCAAAAAACGTAGAAATCTGTGTTTATCTCTATCCTAAGACTCCTAGACTTCTAATAGGACCCCTAAACCTCTTCTAATATTATCCTAATACTTAGTTACGGGATTGGGATGGGTTAGTCTTCCTTAGAGCTCTATAAATAGGGCTGCTTAGGGTGCTAATCCCGCAGCTCTCTCTTTCTCTCAAATTTTCTTTGATTTTCTCTTTCCTGCAGCTATGAAGAGAACCTTTGCTGCCTTCCAAGAGGACATCCCATCTTATGCCGGTCCCAAGGCGGCCCGGAATCTCATGCAGAGCTCTAGCGCCTCTCTTTGGTACCCGAGCACATATGCTTCCGCCCAGATCTTCAAGTAAGCAATGTTCTCTCTAGCTTTTCTCCTTACTCTCTTCCACTTCTTCTTCTCCCCTGTTCTTAGCCTCCTCTCTTCATTCTCTTCCACATCAGATTCTCCCAGGCCACAGGAGATTCTCCAAGGTGCCTTGGCTGACCCCAATGATAGAGATCCTTCCTCTTGCTTCTACCCGTCATCTACGTGAATGGGGGCTCTCCAGTGTGCTTGTGCTAGCCAAACAATACCACAAGATCGTGCACATGTGGGACAACATCACGGCATTGGCGGAGCTGTGGCACCCCCAGACGCACACCTTCGTCTTCCCCGGGTTCGAAGCAACCATCCTGTTGGAGGAGTTGTAGGTAATGCTAGGACTTCCAAAGTACCAAGGGGGGAGAAGGTTGCTCTTTCTTACACCGTGGCACCAATCAACACATGGGGAATACTTGGGGAGATTACCACTAAGAAGACTGATCTGGATAGTAGACTAGCTGCAACCATGTGCACCTCCTCCCCATTGCTCAGTGGGTCATCTCTCAGTGCAAGCGCAAGACTGGGAATTACCTTGCCATTGCCAAAGTTGTCGCCATCTGTATTTGCGGTGTCATCTTTTTCCCCTGCCGAGGACGGAGCCATCTCCTTTTCCAACCTGAGCATAATTGACTCCATCTCCAAAGGTATGTATATTGGACAGGCAGTTCTTGGCTATTTGTATGTTGGTCTCTCTTCTGCAGCCACCGGTGGACCATTCTATGACTCTGTTATCGCTCTCGAGCTCTGGTTGGGCATTCATATACAGTTCTGGGCAATGGAAACCCTCTCCACTGAGTGCAAGACAATGCTACACCATCCACTGGCTTTTGTGGGTGCGCCTCTCTACATGACACCACAGGCGTGGTGTAAGACGGCTCAGGTGAAGGGACTGAAGGGCTGGCGCAATTACTTCAAGAACATGACTACGGAGGGTTTGATATGCGCCCCTGCTTCCTCCACAATAGGATGATCTACCTACCACAGCATCCCGGACTGGCACTTTGACTTCTGGGCAATGAAGCCTTGGTCTAATACAACCCGGACCGCTGTTACTTGCAATGTGGTGCAGTGCGCACGGTGGTCCCCCGACTCTCACACTACCCGCCTATTCAGGTGCGGAAGATGGACGATGCTCAGGATGAACGGGACGTGCGGAGCGCCATCGTCCACTGGTAAGGGTGTGCTACAGGTCTTATCCAGGCGGAGGTGGAGGAGGATGAAGACGTGACGCAGGAGTACCTCGAATCACTGAAGGAGATCCGTCCAGTAGCATAGGGGCTTGAGAAGGATGAGATTGATATAGATATGATGTATCAGATGGTAATTAGGGCAGAAAATTACATTTGATTGACTGTAGGGACAATGAAGCAATGTAATTTGATGTTTTGACTGAATAAAATAGAGTTTTACCTTCTGCGCACTGTGTTCTGTTTGAAACGCGACTCGCAGAGATGACGCCTTAAGAACACGACGCTGCAGGGCGTCGCTACAAGGTCGCGACCCACCGCCATGATGCGACAAGGTCGCGGCGTCCATGCCATCGCGTCTCAACCTGGCAATTCAAAACGTAGACCGCCCCTTCTCCTTTCCCCTTCACACTCACATCTCACTCTTTCTCCATCCAACAAATTCTTTCTCTCTTGCTCCCTCTCCTCTCTTGCACCCTAGCTTTCTCTTGTTCCCTCTTTCTCCTCTCACTCTCCCCTATTTCCAAGTGATGGAAGGCGGCGGTGAAGGCGGCAATGGCGGCGGTGCGGGCGAAGGACGAAGGAAGCGCCCCGTGACGAAGGCGCTTCTCGCAGCGGGAGGAGGTGCCTCCGGTCTAGGAGGTAGTCGCGGATATGGAGATGGAGGAAGAGGAAGCCCTGGTGGACATGGAGGCGGCGGCGAGAGCCCGGGAGAAAGCAATGAGATGGTAAGCCTCGGCGCCCAAAACCCTTGATTTTTAGCATGTGGATGGATGAGAAAGCCCTGAGGGCTCCAATGTAGGGCGTGATGCCCGAGGAAATGGCCGCCGGATAAAAAAGTCTGGTTGTTTGCGTCTGAGACGCGACGGCCATAAGCGTCGCGATACTAGCTATCGCGACGTGCGACTAGACCTCGACAATGTCACGTCACATTGTAGCGCCGCGACATGGTCACAGTGCCCTAGACAGGCGCAACATCGTCGCGTCGCATCGTAGCGACGTGACACGGTCGCGGCCTAAAGGCCGACATGACCTCAGCCGAAGGAACCAAAGAGAAAGTATAAACTGACCCTCCCTTTTTTGAAATGATTTGACTTTTCTTGCAGGGGGAGATGAGGGCCCGAGTTTCTTGGCTCTTAGTATTGGCAGTCTATCTAGCTTTCCCGACCTTTCAGAGAGATAGGTTAGAGGACATGGGCTTCGGGGAAGTCTTGAGAATGGATAGGATGACGCTAAATCCCACGCTTACCCAGGCCCTGCGTAGCAGGTGGGATGTGGAGGCGACTGCCTTCATATTCCCATGGGGTCATATGATCCCCAGCCTCGAGGATGTGAGCCAGATTATAGCGTTGAGGGTGTATGGGTGCCCTGTGAGCGGATTCACTTATCCCGGGTATAGCGAGCTAGCCCATAGACTTCTAGGTTTGACTGTAGAGGCGAGTCTTCCCTTGTCCCTAGAGTTGCACTACAGGAGAGCTTAGGGTTGTATGATTTGGGCAAGCAAGTGGGTGAGACGGTGGACGGGCAGCTGCAGAGGTTGACCCGAGGATGCCGGGCAGTGCTGGCGGAGGAGCCCGGGCAGAGCAGACCTAGACCTGCGTCGCTTCCTCATCCTTTTCCTAGGCAGACTCTTGTTTGCCACGAGGGGTGATGCGGTCCACTTCCGGTTCCTGCCGCTTCTGGAGGACCTGGATGAGGTGGGCGACTACGCTTGGGGGGCCGCATTCCTAGCACATCAGTTTGACAGTTTGGGCGCCTCCGAGCGACAGACATCCACTAGCGGGTTCCTTCCTCCAGGTACTCTTCTCTCCTTTGCGCCTTTACTTACTGCACTTTGATATGGCTTGAGATTTGACTGACTTCATGCTTTTATAGGTTTGGGCTTACCTCCACCTCCCTGACCTGAGGAGAGGGATCCTAGTGCGACCGGGCCTTGTGCCCATAGCCCGACGCTGGGATTCTCACCGCGACACTCGTACATTGGAGGACTAGCTGGCGTCCATCCAGGACGAGATCGACACCTACCCTCAGCTAGATGTGAGTAATCTACCCTTCTCTTTAAATTCGATGATTTGAATTAACTGCTTGGCTACTAAACATATGTTTTTGATGTGCAGGTGGTGTGGCAGCCATATCTAGAGGAGGGAGTGTAACGACCCGACCTCTCGGACCCCTCGCCGGGGACCCCGAGGGTCGCGCCGCCACCCACGGATCCGAAGACCCGGAAGGGTTATATGAAAAAGTCTAGTGAGATATGTACTGAGTTCAATAACTATAATAATCTGTACATTATACAAAAGGGTTGTACAACGCGTCCCAAGCAAAAGCACATGTGCGAGAGAAAAGGTGCAGTCCTTAGGGCATACCCAGGACTTGCAAAACACCAACTCTCAGCTCACTCGGTACAAGAGCTCACAACACTCGCTGTCACTGCTGCTAACACAAACGGCGCCACAGCCGCCTCTGCAACCCGTCCGACAAAGAGCTCCCGCGACGACGAGCCCCTAGCTGAAGGAAGTAGGGGGGGTGAGCCTCGCGAACAAGGCCCATTAGGGATTACCAGTCCCTCACCGCCAAAGCAGCTGAACTCCAAAAATAGGAAACTACACTAGAAAGCTGTAAATCGAGGAACACTACGCATTGTACTACTAAGCAGCGGAAGAGAACAGTACAACGCCACGACCACCAACCAAGGTCGTGGCACACACACGACTCCAGTAGAAACCTGAAGGGTTATGCGGAATAACACAATATGGTAATCTAGAAGGGGGGTTGAATAGATTACGGAAATTTCTAATTATTGATGGCTTCTTTTCGGTGCTACAGCGATCTTAATGAAACTTGATTAGAATTCGATTGAGTATAAGAAAGCTTGAGTTGATATAAAAGAGAACAGGGTATCAAACGTGCGTATGAACAACGTGCCTACCAATCATCTATCGCAAAACGCGAAGCAAACCACAGGACACGATGATTTAAGGTGGTTCGGAGTACACAACTCGTGTATCCTACATCCACCGTCCACACACACACGCAGAAACGACTGCTTATGAGCGAGTTCAATACAACAACTCACACACACACACGTTGTCTGATGAACCACGATCAGAACAACCACAATTTCGTGGATCAAGCACAAGGGATGCTTGAAACACAACCACACACACACAATAGAATGGAAATTGTGAAATGGAGAAGAATTTAGAGTTGGGGAACAAATCCAGTTGGAATTCTTCTCGTGGATCGTCCAGACGCTCTTCAAACTTCGATTGGATGTAGACTGATCGATGTAGAAGGTTGAATTGACGACGATCCGGCTTCAACTCCGCATGGATGGTGATTCCACGACGATCTGGGCGGAAGATTGAAGCAGAGCAGCAAATTGGGGCTTTTCCTCTTGGTCCCTTGGAGGCTCTTGGTTAGGGGGCTGCTCTCTGCGAATTTGGCTCCAAAAGGATGCTTATATAGTGTTAGGTAAAGGTGGGGGTCGTGGAGGAAGGAGACACCCAAATGGGGCCGGAATCAGAACTTCTGAATTTCATGTTTCCGTCGTCTGTCGACAGGTGCACTTGCATCTGTCGACAGATGCACTCAGTCCATGATCGACTGAGAACTGGGTTTCAGAAATCTGAACTTCTGAGTGTATCTGTCGACAGGTAATTTGCATCTGTCGACAGGTGCACTCAGGGATACAAAGACTGAAGTCTGTCTTGGGTTGTCTGTGTGTATCTGTCGACAGGTAATTTGCATCTGTCGACAGGTGCACTCAGAGAAATACAAACTGAAGTCTGTCTTGGTTGTCTGTGTGTATCTGTCGACACATACCCTGGGCCTGTCGACAGATACACTTCTTTGACATTGTCTTGGTCTGTTTGCTCATCTCTTTGATGCTCCATCTTTCATGCTTGTGCACCTACATGTAATACATTGTTAGTGATATACATTGTATGATTTAGCAATGTTTAACATAATCACTTTCATGGTGTTTTTCATGTTAATTAACACATCAATTTTGCATTAAATCAATGTTCAAGGATATTAATGTGATCATCAAAAACATGATATATTGAAAACCCAACAATCTCCCCCTTTTTGATGATGACAAAAAATTCAATTGATGCAAATATTGATGTTCTCCCCCTTTTTGACAACATACAAAAAGTCAAGTCATGCACATTAAGAGACAAATAAACATGAACTGTGAGTTTTCATTGATTGATCATTCAAATTTCACAGTACAAGAGACATCATTACATGACTCAATAAAAATCAAAAGGAAGGGAAATAACATGAGCAAGCAAAAAGATAACAGGACTAGTGAGACTAACTCCCAGCTAAGACTCTTAACGACCTCTAAGGACCCTGAGACCCTCTATTCATCGTCATGTCCAGCAGGTGGAGGATGACGGGATCCAGCTCTCTCGGAGTAGAGGTAATCAAGCCGGTCTTGGATATGCACATGAGACGCATCCAGAGAGTTGAGGCGAGCATCCACTTGATCAAATCTAGTGTTCAGTTGAGCAAATCCTGAGGTCATCTGTTGATGCAATTGTGCCAAGTAATCACGAAGGGATTGTTCTTGAGGCACAGGTACATCAGCAAATTCTTGAGGTTGATCAGGCATTTGCTCATCCTGAGGTTCTTCATCACTGTCTTCATTAGCTTCATTGTCTTCATTGTCTTCGTCATCAGATGACTCTTCAACACCTTGTTGTTCTTTCCCTTTGAGAGTCCTTGTCACTACACCGTCTACAAACTTGTAGCCCATTCGGTGAGCGGCAGTGAGGTCAAATGCACTGCGGGATTTTAAGGAGACGAGCTCACTTGAAGGAATAGGATGCCAATGAAAATGAGAAGAGAGGTGATGGGGCAAGCATATGGCATTGATCTCTTGGTGTTGGAGAAACACCGACGAATGAGGCTTAGCATGAGTTCAGGTAGATTGATTTGTTGACATTTGAGGAAGAATATGAACAAAGACTTATGAACCTCAGTGACTAATTCTCGGCTTCCATCCTTCGGGACGATCAAAGTAGTGAAGATATGATGGATCATCCGGATCAAAGGAGGAAAGGAGTTGGCATTCAGACGAGCAATTTCCTTAGTGGAATCATAAGGTTGCAAAGTGAGAAGTTCATAGTACTCAGAAGCGGAAGGAGTATAGTTGAAGATTTCAACTCCTGAGTTTGGGATTTCAAGGGCTGTCGAGATAAGATTTGCGGTGAGGCGAAAACGAGTGCCTCTCACCGAAGAGAAAATATCTCCCTGATCGGAAAGCCCTAGGTTATTGAAAAATTCTGTGACGGCATTTGGAGAATATTGCAAGTGCGAGTACAGAAAGGATGTCCACCCTTGAGTGTCAAAGTAGGGTAGGAGTGAGGGGAACATCGATCCTAAGGACTCAAAGTCCACATACCGGGATTGGACGAGTTTCTTGAAGGTGCCGTGTACCCGGATGAGATGGAGACCCTGAGGAACAATGAGTTCCGGCAACCGATCTTCGCGATGCTTGCTACGATGTTCTGAAGGAGCCCTGGAACTCTCTCCGGCGTCCGTCGAAGCGCGACGACGGCGAGTGAGAATCTTGGTCTTGGGTGCCATCTCAAGAAGGAGGGTGAAAATGGCGTTTGGGAAGGGAGAGTGGAGGGATCTCAGACGAGGAGCAGCAAGATCGTCGGAGACGGATCGGATCTTGAGCCCTGGAGGGGGAAGAGAGGGGTTTGGAGAAGAGGAGGAGGATGAGAGGGGAAATGGTGGGAAATGGTCGTGGGAAGCCTTTAGAATAGGTTTAGAAGGGATTTCGAAAAGAGGCCCCACACAAAAGACTTGAACCGGCGCGATGGTTGGCTTCAAAAACGGATCTGGGCCGCCGGCTGTCGACAGATGACCATCTGTCTGTCGACAGATAACCACTTTTTGGCAGAAACTTGATTTTGCAAGATTTTTCAAAGGGTCAAGTGTTCATTTGGCATTTTAGGGTAAAATAGGTGTATGTACAAGATAAAAATGCATATCCATTATGATGAAGACATGACACAATTCTACAATGATTTTGAAATAAAAACGATGAGTTCTTTAATTAGATCATAAAGAACACATTTCACAAAAGCCAGTGAAAATTAAACAACTCTTTTGATTAAGGCCATTGAAGAAAAACATGCATCAAAATAGAGATGATAGTCAGATGAAATTTGAATTAGATGGCCACAAGAACATCTTACCCATAAGAAGCACATTGGACTTGACGTAAAAAATTTTCGGAGGCTTCACTCTATTTCTAGTATGATTTTAGGATCTTTAAACAGCGAAGATGGGAAAGAGTGGCAATGAGGAGCACTTTCACTTTTTCATGTGAAGGTAGACATTTGTGATGCCAATACCCCCAGTTACTCAATGTGAGTGTCCATCAAGCCATTATATAGAGATAATGAAACAACCTTTTGACGCGAAGACCGACATTGGTGATGCCCATGTCCCCGGTTACTTAGTGATTTTCATCATTGCTCTACCTCCATCCCATAAATGAAAGATAAATTTTTTGATTGAAACGTAGAAATAGGTAGCTTTTCTCCCTTTTATTTTGTTTTTACTTTTCGTCAAGTACATGAGATTTCTTTAGGCAAGTGATAATGTAGAACATTAAATTCAAGGATCTTTTGATTTTTCAAATCATTTTGGATTCATGTTTAATGACAAGGGAGTTATTCAAAGGAGATGTTTAAAAATCATTTGGTTTGCTCATTGTGTTCAAAATGATCTAAATAGTCCTCAATCAAGTGTTGCATCAAACATCATTTAGACTTGGTTCACGACTTTGACATGAAGTGGATATGAAAGGTTATATTGCACAAAACAATCCAATGTTTACCTTTAAATCAAGTAATGAACACTTTCTTGAAAAGTATGAAGAAGGAATGAGAAAAAAGTGAGAATGTGTATCTGTCGACAGCAGGAATCTGTCTGTCGACAGATGCACACAGACTGATGAATTGAAGTTTCAGTCAGAGCAAGTCTGAGTGTACCTGTCGACAGATGGAATGTGTCTGTCGACAGATATGAACAGAGTGGATTTTTCTGGTTTCAGTTTGAGTGCACATGAAGTTCAAGGAAGTGAGGATTAAAAATTGAAGTGAAGGAAGAGTTTCCTCATGAAAATACTCATCTACCTGAACTTACTCCCCCATAGTGTGTGCACGTGTTGACACAACATCTAGTCAAGGATTCACACAAGCATTTGATACAAGGCAAACATGTTCATTTCAAGAATATCATACACAAGCACATGGTCACAGAAAAAGCATTGTTTCATGGAGTTAACATGATAAAATGTAAGGAAACTAAAAATCCTATGTGAAGTACAGGACCTTTATATGCAATGGGACTATGGATACTTGGCGGAGAATGTTTCCTCACGCATGATGATAGTTTCCAAACAAGCCGAACTTGTTTTTCCACAGTTCACCATTTGATATACCACATAGTCATTCACACATAAAGAGCATGTACTCCAATATGGAGAGTTAGTTTCATTGCATTTTACACAAACCCAATTCTCTTCTTAAGGATGTGAATCTATCTTCAGACAAGGGTTTGGTGAAAATGTCAGCCAATTGTTTTTCTGTGGGAATGAAATTAAGTTCCAAGGTTTTATTGGCCACTTCATCTCTCAAGAAATGATGACGGATTTCAATGTGTTTAGTCCTTGAGTGTTGGACAGGGTTTTTTGAAAGGTTGATAGCACTTGTGTTGTCACATAGTATAGGTGTGCATCCAATTTCAACATTATAGTCAGCTAACTGACTTTTGATCCACAACACTTGAGCTGCACAACTTCCTGCAGCGACATATTCTGCCTCTGCAGTGGAGAGTGCAACCGAGTGTTGTTTCTTGGATGCCCACGAAACCATGCAACCGCCAAGGAATTGGCAATATCCACTAGTGCTTTTTCTATCAATTTTACATCCAGCATAATCAGCATCAGAATATGATATCAAATCAAAACTACTGCCTGCTGGGTACCAAAAACCCAAATTGCATGTACCTGAGAGATATCGGAAAATTCTCTTGACTGCAATTAAATGGCTTTCCTTTGGACTAGATTGATATCTAGCACAAAGGCAAACACTGAATTGTATATCCGGTCTACTTGCAGTAAGATAAAGGAGTGAGCCAATCATACCTCGGAAGTGCTTTGCATCTACCGGTTTACCTTTCTCATCATTTTCCAATTTGATGCTTGTGCTCATTGGGGTGGAGGCCGGTTTAGCTTGCTCAAATTGAAATCGTTTGAGAAGCTCTTTGACATATTTTTCTTGATTTATGAAGAAGCCGTCTTCATGTTGTTTCACCTGCAAACCAAGAAAGAATTGAAGCTCCCCCATTAGACTCATCTCAAATTCACTGTGCATGTGTTTAGAAAATTCTTCACACAGTGAAGGGTTAGTAGAACCAAATATAATATCGTCCACATAAACTTGAACAACAATTATGTGATTGCGAACTTTCTTAGTGAAGAGTGTTTGGTCCACTTTACCTCTTGAGTAGTTTTTGCTTACCAGAAAATTGCTTAGTCTATCATACCAAGCTCGAGGTGCCTGTTTCAAACCATAAAGAGCTTTGTGCAATTTATACACATGGTTAGGCATTTCAGAATTTTCAAAACCTGGTGGTTGAGAGACATAGACTTCTTCTTTGATATAGCCA
The DNA here is from genome assembly GCA_014218235.1 of Colocasia esculenta. Classification (NCBI taxonomy): domain Eukaryota; kingdom Viridiplantae; phylum Streptophyta; class Magnoliopsida; order Alismatales; family Araceae; genus Colocasia; species Colocasia esculenta. The sequence continues at coordinate 33,354,945 of CM024754.1, forward strand.
TTTAAGAAAGCAGTTTTAACATCCATTTGATAAAGTTTGAACTTATGGGAGCATGCATATGCCAATAAAATTCTGACTGCTTCTAATCTGGCTACAGGAGCAAAGGATTCTTCAAAATCTACACCAAATTCTTGATTATATCCTTTTGCAACGAGTCTAGCTTTATTTCTGACCACTTTTCCTTCTTCATTAAGTTTATTCCTAAACACCCATCTAGTTCCTATGATAGAAATTTCAGGGGTTCTAGGAACTAAACTCCATACATTATTTCTTTGAAATTGACCAAGTTCCTCATGCATAGCATCAATCCATGAGTTATCTTTTAAGGCTTCTTCAACATTTTTGGGTTCCACTTGAGAGACAAAAGCAAAAAGATCATGTTCAATTATTTGTCTAACTTGAGACCTTGTTTGAACAGAATCATTTAAACTACCTATCACATCATCAAGTGGGTGATCTTTGGAATACCTCACATTTGTGATTGTTGAAGGGCCGGGAGCATCTTGTCCTTGAGGAATTTGATCTTGTGAATGTTGTTCTTCAGGAGGTTCACCTTCTAGTGGATTTTCTTCATGTGTTTCATCTTGTTTTCTGAAGGCTTTTCATCATCTTCATCATAGTCCTTGTGAAGATATCCACCTTTGGTCTTGGAACCTTCTTCAGATTTGTCTTTTGCTTTGACTTGTAGGTCCTCAAGTGATGTTCCTTCATCTTCTTTTTCAGTTCTATTAACAGTCAAACTGTTAGTTTTGGCATAAGTCTCATCAAAAATTACATGTGGAGTTTCTTCCACAGTGCGTGTTTTATTGTTAAACACCCTATATGCCCTAGAGTGTTCGGAGTAGCCTAGAAAAACACCTTGATCACTTTTGGCTTCAAATTTATCTAAATCAGATTTATCATTGTTATGAATAAATACCTTTGAGCCAAATACTCGGAAGTACCCAAGGTTGGGTTTCTTACCTTTCAACAATTGGTAGGGGGTTTTCTTTATCACAGGTCTTACCATGGCTCTGTTTAGAATGTAGCATGAAGTGTTCACTGCTTCTGCCCAAAAGCTTCTTGTGAGTTGGCCTTCAACCAGAAGAGTGCGAGCCATTTCCACCAATGTTCTGTTTTTCCTCTCCACTACTCCATTTTGTTCTGGAGTCCTTGGGGAGGAGAACATATGTTCAATCCCTTGGTGCCTGCAAAAATCAGAAAATGCATTGTTATCAAATTCTCCCCCGTGATCGGTGCGGATTGAGCATATTTTATTCACATTGCCATGCTCAATCTTGTTAAAGAATTCTTGGAAGATTATAAGTGTTTCACTTTTGTGTGCCAAGAATTTGACCCATGTGAACCTAGAAAAATCATCTACAATGACAAAACCAAAACGTTTGCCATTGAGACTTAAAGTTCTAGTTGGTCCAAAAAGGTCCATGTGCAACAGTTCATATGGTTTAGATGTGCTTACCGGTGCTTTGGATTTGAAAGACTTCGGGTTGTTTTCCCTGTGCACATGCATCACAAAAACTTTCATTGTTGTTAAAAGAAATGTCAGGAAGTCCACTTACTAATTTGAGCTTCATGATCTTGTGCAATACGTTGTAGCTCGCATGGCCAAGCCTACGATGCCACAATGTCAATTCATCCTGTCTATTTGCAACAAGACACAAGTTGTCATTTTCTGGATCATCTAAGTCAACTAAGTAGATGTTATTCACTCTTTTTCCAGAAAATTTTACACTTCCTGTTTCTTTATCAACAATTTGACATGAATTTGATTCAAAATGACGTTGTGACCTCTATCACATAATTGACTTATGCTAAGCAAATTGTGATTAAGGCCATCAACTAACAGTACATTTTCAATTGAATTGGAGGGACACTTACCAACATTACCTGTGCCAATGATTTGGCCTTTGTTGTTACCTCCAAAAATGACTTGTCCTCCGTCTTTCTCCACTAGGAAACAGAATTTAGCTTTGTCGCCCGTCATGTGCCTCGAACAGCCGCTATCCAAGTACCATTTGTTTTGATGTTGGGCTGCTAGGCATTCCTGCATATGTGGATCAGACAAGAGGTTTTGGTACCCAAATTACTTTGGGTCCCAAAATTTCATTCATGCAACAAAGTAAATGTTTAGGAATCCAAACTTGTTTGAATTTCTGTTTCTTTGGATTATTCCAGCATTGTTTTTCATCATGACCAATCTTTTTACACACATTGCATGAAGGAATTTTCTTTTCAATTTTTTGTTGCTTGATAGACTGTTTATTAGTTGAAGTTGTTCTTGCCTGTCGACAGGCACCATTCCATCTGTCGACAGGTGGCTTTTTCTTTTGTTTGTTGGGAACATTTTGTTTGGGTTGCAATACTTTGGTCTGAGATTGACTTGTGTTATGCTTTGTGGGAACATGCTTGCTTGTGCTTGGGCTAGGATTAACAAAGGAAGTGATCAATGACTCTCCTATTTTCTTTTGTTTGACAGGTTGATATCCTAACCCATGCTTGGTTACATGTATTTTAGCACCCAAAACGCATCTAGATTTTGCTTTCCTTTTACAAATTTCATTAAGTCCTCAGATTTTTCTTTCAATTCTTTTTCAGTTTGTTCCAACTTTTTCCTTGTTTCTAGATGTTCTTCTTGAAGGAATTCAAGAGAATGGCTTAAACAGTCCTTTTCTTTTTGTGTTTCTTGTAATTTCATTTTCAAGCAATCCATCTCTTCACTATGAGTCTTTTCATCAACTTTCATCATTTCTATTTCTTTTGTCAGGAATGCAATTCGTTCATCGTTATTTTTATCATGCACAAGGGAGTTGCATTTCTTTTTCAATGCCTTATTTTCAGATCTATATTCACAAATTTTTCAAATAGAGTAGTGTATGCTTCCTCCCATTCACTTGCAGTGTAATTATCAAATGAGAAGTTTACCTCGGTGGAGTCATCACTCCTTGCCATTAAGCATTTAACTTCTTCATCATCGGATGTTTCTTGTGCATCTTCATCTTCATCTTCATCACTCCAGGTTGCCAACATTGCTTTGGCTTTCTTGAAGATGAATTTTTCTTTCTTCAGCTTCTTCTTGAGTTCCGGGCATTCTCCTCTCATGTGCCCCTGTTTCTTGCATTCATAACAAACAATATCAGATTTTTTGTTGGACTCATATTTCTGTGAAAAATTTTCTTTTGAAAAGGTTTGGAGTTACCTGTGTCTCTCCTTTTGAACTTCAGAAATTTCTTGAATTGTCTAGTGAGCATTGCCATTTCATCATTATCACTCTCACTAGATGTTCCTTGCTCATCACTATCTTGTTGAATGGATTTCTTGGAGCTTGTTGATGTTTTGTTGGATGCTTTTAAAGCAATTGACTTCCTAGGATTTTCTTCTAATTCTTTTCTTTTGATGTTGATTTCATATGTCATTAAGGAGCCAATTAGTTCATCCAATTTCATTTTAGAGAGGTCTTTGGAATCCTCAATGACAGTGGCCTTAGTATTCCAAGATGAAGTAAGAGATCGAAGTATCTTTCTTACTAAGTCACTTTCAGAGTATTCCTTTTTAAGACCTTTTAGCCCGTTAATTATTAGCATGAATCTTGCAAACATGTCTGATATGTTTTCATCAGTTTTCATCTTGAACATTTCATATTCAGACACTAACATGCTAACTTTGGTTTCCCTTACCTCGGACGTACCTTCGTAGATGAGTTCAAGTTTGTCCCACATCTCTTTTGCTGTTGAGCATGTGGAGACTCTTGAGAACTCCTTTGGATGCACCGCACATTGCATCATGTTTAGTGCGCTCCAGTTGAGAGTTCCTTTAGCTATTTGGTCTTTCGTCCAGGTGTCTTCGTTCTCGGGCAACTCATATGGTCCCTTGCTGACTATTTTCCACAGCTCGTAATTTTGAGCTCTCAAAAATACCTGCATACGATTTTTCCAATAAGAATAGTCAGTGCCATCAAAATAGGGTGGCCTGGTTACTGAATGTCCCTCGGCCATATACCCTTTGCTAGAATCCATAAGATCGAGAATCTCCTGATCGCTAGATCAAATTACGAAAACTGTAAATCGGAGAAACCTCGCTCTGATACCAATTGAAGGGTTATGCGGAATAACACAATATGGTAATCTAGAAGGGGGGTTGAATAGATTACGGCAATTTCTAATTACTGATGGCTTCTTTTCGGTGCTACAGCGATCTTAATGAAACTTGATTAGAATTCGATTGAGTATAAGAAAGCTTGAGTTGATATAAATGAGAACAGGGTATCAAACGTGCGTATGAACAACGTGCCTACCAATCATCTATCGCAAAACGCGAACAAACCACAGGACACGATGATTTAAGGTGGTTCGGAGTACACAACTCGTGTATCCTACATCCACCGTCCACACACACACGCAGAAACGACTGCTTATGAGCGAGTTCAATACAACAACTCACACACACACACGTTGTCTGATGAACCACGATCAGAACAACCACAATTTCGTGGATCAAGCACAAGGGATGCTTGAAACACAACCACACACACACAATAGAATGGAAATGTGAAATGGGAAGAATTTAGAGTTGGGGAACAAATCCAGTTGGAATTCTTCTCGTGGATCGTCCAGACGCTCTTCAAACTTCGATTGGATGTAGACTGATCGATGTAGAAGGTTGAATTGACGACGATCCGGCTTCAACTCCGCATGGATGGTGATTCCACGACGATCTGGGCGGAAGATTGAAGCAGAGCAGCAAATTGGGGCTTTTCCTCTTGGTCCCTTGGAGGCTCTTGGTTGGGGGCTGCTCTCTGCGAATTTGGCTCCAAAAGGATGCTTATATAGTGTTAGGTAAAGGTGGGGGTCGTGGAGGAAGGAGACACCCAAATGGGGCGGAATCAGAACTTCTGAATTTCATGTTTCCGTCGTCTGTCGACAGGTGCACTTGCATCTGTCGACAGATGCACTCAGTCCATGATCGGACTGAGAACTGGGTTTCAGAAATCTGAACTTCTGAGTGTATCTGTCGACAGGTAATTTGCATCTCAGGCATTGCCGTTAGGCCAAAACTCGAGTTGTTGTGTAAGGTACCATCCTTCCTTATAACCCACCACAGGGTACAGTCCCCTGCTGGACAACTCAGCACACCGCAGGCGGTCCACACCTGGACCTAGGCATGACTTGGCCAACCCGGCCTCCGCCACACCTCATTCTCGGTCGCCCCAGGTGAACGCTGGCACGCGCACCTGCCTCGCAGCATGCCGCCCAACAATCTCCCCCCCCAGCGGCACCCCTGGGAATCGAACCCCGCGACCTTCTCTGATACTAGGTATATAGGATCTCAGGCATTGCCGTACGCCAAAACTCGAGTTGTTGTGTAAGGATACCATCTTTCCTTATAACCCACCACAGGGTACAGTCCCCCGCTGGACAACTCAGCAACACCCGCAAGCAGGTCCACACCTGGACCTAGGCATGACTTGGCCAACCCGGCCCGCCCACCCTCATTCTCAGGTCTCCCCAGGTGAGACGCTGGCACGCGCACCTGCCTCGCAGCATGCCGCCCAACAAAACCAACAGAGTCGGGCACCAAGCGGAAGCAGTGCTCAGCACACCTACTGAGACCACGAAACAACCAAGTGAGAATGACGTCTCACCGCAAGCACGACCACCTCAGACCTCTACAAGGTTGAGGGCCCACAAGCAGAAACCACCCCGGACCCCGGACACACCGCCAGGTCGGGAAGCTACACACGTCGGTGCCATCACGGCTGGCACCCAAGAATGGGACCACGGAACCGAGAGAACACAGAAGTGGGAACCACCAGAAGCACGGGTCTACCCAAGGCCAGACCATCTACGCCCACGGAAACTAGGCACAGCCGGGCTATAACCACCGTGCAAGCTCGGGCAATGAGGAACACTTGGAAACGTCATGAGGAAAACGTCGTCACAACAACAGCAACCAAGCCACCGCTGTTAGCAGCAAAGAGGGGGACCCGCAGTCCGCACGCTCTACTCGCTAGCCTAGCTCCTGCCTCCGCCCCCGCGCAAGGGCAAGACAGAGCTGCCCAGAAACACACAACACACGCAACACCGCAGCCTGGCCAAGCTGCGGCCTCACACCTGACACCACTACGTGGCTCCGGAACCAACGCAGAGAGAGGCAGTGAGACAAGGGACTGTCTGGTCTGCGCCAGGAAAGCACTCCGAACCCCTCGGCGTCCCAGACCTAGACAAGAGAGCTCTACAAACAACTCAGCACTGCTGTCCAAACCTCATTTTCCCCTCAGCTCCAGAGTCCGCTCACGTGGGCTGCCAACTCGAGCACGCTCGTAGCCCGGATACCTCCCTCAACGGGTTTCTGAGGATGGGGGTCCCAGGAAACACAGACAACCTCTGAACGGGACAAGCCCTCAAGTGCTAAGCACCGGGCGAACAGGCGGGGCAGCACAACAAGAACCACGCCGAACCGCTGGCTTGTAGCACACGACAAGCCCAGCAAGCGAGAGGCACGCACGAACCCTCAAAAGGGTTGTCGGCCAAGGAAACACGCACGAGCGAGCCAAAACCTCGGAGCACTACCAGAAGTACAGAAAGCCGGTCGCTCTACTAACAATCGATTGACCGCCAGTCAATCGATTGTTAGACAGACGTGACCCTCCTGGCACCCTTTCCAGGACACGGCCATGAAGGTGTCACCTTCGGTCACTGAACGCAGGGAGGCAACCAGCCGCGTTCCCTACCGGAAGGTCCTGAGGGCACAGCCTACCCTGGGGCACACGCCGACACAAAACGGGCCACAGAAAACACCCGAGGCACCCACAGGCACTGTCGCGCCCCCACAGGCCGTCGCGATACCATCGCAACGGGGAAGGGCGCTGCGACACGAACCCTGATGCGACGGGGCAGCGCGTCGCGACAGCCACCCTGTCGCGACGGAAAACTCGGTCGCGATAGTGATCCTTATCGTGACCGCCAAGTGCGCCGCGATAAGGTCGTGCTCGACTGGGGCGACGCCTCTACTGATGTCACGATGCACCGTGCAGTCGCGACACCAGCAGGGAGGCAGACCAACAGGATCCTCATCCCGGGGTTGCCCACGAACCACACACATGCACACACGGGGGAGGGGAGCATGGGGAAAGCAGTAAAGCTATCTACAAAACCCCGAGGGCTCCCGATCCACTGGGATGGGAGAGGGCACAAGAAATCCCTACTTAAGCGAAGAACCGAACCCCGTAGGGCCTTCTCGTAGGATTGAACACCTCCTCCTTGCTCCACGCACGCTCCACGATGTCGGGACACCATGCACGGCCCTCCTCCTCGCCTAAAACACACAAAGGGGAGAAGAGGGGAGGAAGAGGTCACCGGAGGGAGAGGGAGAAGGGAAGAAAAAGAGAGAGGGGGAAGGGGTAGCCGGCCTGTGCCTTAAGCGCCCGGCACTTAGAACGCGATGGACCGCCCCGTCGCGTTAACAACCTTAACGCGACGGTCAACGGACCGCGACAAGAACGCGCCCCCCACGGGCGCCGCGACAAGCCGTACTGACACACCTGCCACCCTGACAGGCATCAGACGACCGGACATCGCAACACGACAAAACACTGTCGCGGCCCGTTGACCAAGCGCGATTGCAAGACACGACGGAGAACCAGGGCGCGACCAACACGCGACCCACAAGCTCGCCGCGACACGGATGACTGTCACGTCGGGCACCCCCGATGCGACACCAACGCATCACCCAGCCTGGACGCGTCAGTGGCCAGTCATCTCACGACACCAAACGGAAGACGAGAAACTGGGTCTTACAGAGAGATGAGTGACAGCCTTGGTTGGTGCAGGCCCGCCCCTACTTTGGTAGGTCGGTGTGGATCCATACATTCAACCTTGTGCTACCTCTGCACTTGTTCTTGTCTTAGAGGTCGCTCGGTCTATGCTAGAGTGCAGTGGAGTTCCCCAGCCAAGACCGGACCGCTAGGCCTGGTCGGAGCTTCCGGGGACTCCATGACACGACGGACTGGCGAGTGCGAGCCAAGGAGCAGATCGACAACTGGGAGCGGAAGGGCAAGCAGGTCCGGTCGGAGGCCACATCCAACGACGCGTACTTACAGGCATTCACTTTAAAGTACGGCGCGAGGGTCTACCGCGGCAGGAGGCGTCAGGTAAAACCCATAAACTCAAACACTGTGAAATTGATCTTTATTTGAATTGAACTGACATATTTGAATTGCAGATTGACGTGGCCGGGGAGATTGCCTCACTACGAGCCCTGCTACACTCAGCTGTGCAGGACCGGGCGGCGGCTCAGAGGGAGACGGAGCAGCTGGTAAGTACATACTCAAACTTCCATACATTACCATTTTCATGGCTGATTTGAAGAAATTAACGTGTGTTGCGTGTGCAGCGGAAGGAGCTGGAGAGAGTGAGGAGAGCAGCAGGGGCCGGCGCCTCCTCGTCCAGGGCAGCAGAGAGCTCCCAGTCGGATCTGGAGGATCGACTGGCAGCCGCAGTGAGGAGGGCCGAGGAGACATAAACTGAGCTGGCCGAGCGGGTAAGTAAGATATTGTCTTTAATTTAAAGATTATTTAAACATGGTATTGAGTTGAATATTTTGCAGGAGAGGGAGCTGAGGACCGCCACTGACCGCCCGTCCCAGCTTCAGGGACAGGTTGATGCCGCCACGGGCGAGAGGGACCAGCTGCGTATCCGGGCGGAGGTAGTGGAGCTACTGGTGGTGGAGACGACGCGGGAGCTGGCGACACTGCGGGTGCGGGGGTCGTCAGTGGACCAGACGGAGATGGTGAGGCTGCGTACTGAGGTGACGGCGCAGCAGATCTGGATAGACGAGCTTCGTGGCCTAGTGACGACCCTAGGCCAGGCCACTCAGAGTGGGAGTAGGAGTAGGAGCGGCGCGAGTAGGGCGAGCGGGGCCTCTGTCGGACAGTATTTGGCAGGTTCCTCCAGCCGTAGGAGGAACGAGGAGGAGGAGAGACGCTGTCGGGGCGAGGCGAGTGCCCAGAGCGGTAGAGGTGGTGGTGAGATGCCACCACCTCCAGAGAGGCAGGAGGGATCCGGGGAGTGGTGGTGGACAGTGAGGAGTTTGTGAGCCACCTCCCTTATCTTTGTACATATGACTTATCACTTAGTGGATCTTTTACTTTATGTCAATGTTTACGAAATGAATGATTTTGCAATTCACATGTGAGTGAGACGAGATCCGAACATGGGAGAGAGGGAGATCTGAATACAAGTGAGGGAGAGAACAAGAGTACCCCGAGTACACAGATGTGCTTGCTCCAAAATTCCTTGTCCTTGTACACTTAACAAAAACAGGTCAGTCCTGTTCTTTGGCACAGCCCCTTGCATTAAAAAATGATCTTGACTTCGTAATTGTCAAGGGGCTGAGCCTTATTCAAATAAGCGATAAATAAAATGAAAATAATGCATGCAAAAGGAAAGTTATATGTACACACAATTTTTTTCGGTTTTGAAATTTTCTAATTTTTTTTGGATTTTAAGATTTTATGATTTTTTTTGGATTTTTGGGATTTTTTTATTTTTTTTATTTTGGAATTTTCAGATTTTTTTGGGTTTGGGATTTTCTGATTTTTGTTTTTTTTTTATTTTGGAATTTTTAGTTTTTTTTTATTTTGGAATTTTCAGATAACACAATCTTTTGCTCTTGAGTGATGTGCTATGGATCTTATTCCTCTCTTATGTTTGCCAAACATCCTCTATGCATAGTGTGCATTTGGTTCTTTTTGGCTTCCCAAAGTCTGCTTGCCCCTAGTCATTAACGTTCCTCCATAGACCAGGTGCATGAGTTCTCTGGTCGTGAGAAGGGATCAGAAGACTTAAGAGGAGATAAGACTCGGACTTGGAGCTCGGGATACAAGTTTGTAATATTTACAAGGGTGTGGGTCACACGTAATCTGTCTATTGTCCAGAGACTTTATGGTCATTGCACTTGATTGGGGCATGCGTACGACCGGGCTCAAGGGCGTCCCGCGGGAACTGTACTGCCACTCTTTGACATGCCCCTATTCTCATCATTTTTATTCACCCCCTTTTTTTCATCATTTTATCGTTTTCTTCCTCTTTCTTTTGAACTGACCGCCTCTCTTTGAGACCTCATGCACATGATCTACACCCTCGCTTGTCTACATGTTAGCGTCCTTTTGCCCCTAGACCTTGTCCGAACAAGAAGAGAATTGACCTTCGTCCCCTTGCACTAGGACTAAATAGGAACATCACTAACTAAGGGGAATTGACCTTGGGTTGCCATGTTGTGTGTGTGACTGAACACAGGAGTTTGTTTGTCAACAAATGGAAGGAAGTGAGACACATAGCTCCCAACATTCTTTTGCAAAACGATGTCGTTATTGAAAACCTTTTATTACATGTAGAATCTTTTAAGATACAGTCCATTCCACGGGTGAGAAAGCTCCTCACCATCGGCATTGACTAAACTGTACGCGTTCCCAGGGTACACTTCCTTAACAACGTACGGCCCTTCCCAGTTTGGTTGTAATTTTGACCTAGGACCCCCAGGTTTTATGAAATTTGCTTCAAAACCATGTCTCCTTCTTGGAATTTGTGCTCAATTACTTTCTTTTGAAAAAATCTGAGAGTCTATTTTGATATGAAAGCACATGATCGGACGCAGCTAGACGCCGTTCGTTTAGGAGTTCTAATGCATAAGTAATGCCTCTCGACGTTCGTCGGGATTAAGTTCTTTGTCTAGCTGAACTCTTAGCAAAGGAATGAGGATCTCATGTGGACATACCGCCTCCATCCCATAAGTAAGCGAAAAGGGAGTTTGCCCAGCGGGCGTGCGGACGGAGGTGCGGTAGGCCCATAGAGCCTCAATCAATTTCTCAGGCCAATCAATGAACTTATGAGACTCACAAGTTTCCTTAAGAATTTTCAAAAGTGTTTTATTTGTGGCTTCGGCTTGGCCGTTGCCCTGTGGATAGTATAGAGACGAATGATGCAAGGAAATGTTGAATTTCTTACATAGGTCGTAAAGCTCTTGTGATATGAACTGGGGTCCGTTGTCGGTGATGAAGCCGCTTGGTACTCCAAACCGCGAGATAATGTTCTTCATGACGAACCTGCACACGGTCGAGCCTTTGATTTCTGCGAACGCCTCAGTCTCGACCAACTTGGTAAAGTACTCAGTGGCAGTAAGAATGAAAGATTTTTGTTTCACTTGAACATTAGGATCACCAAGAGGCCCGATGATATCAAAAGCCCACATGGAGAAAGGCCAAGGGGAAGATAGCGGATGCAAAGAGGAAGATGGAGCATGGATTTTATCGGCATGGACTTGGCACTTGACGCATCTACGAACGTAGATGGCACAATCTTCTTCTAGGGTTGGCCAGTAGTAGCCCTGCCTAAGAATCTTCTTAGCCAACATTTGACTATTCACATGCCCACCACATTCACTGGAATGAGATCCTTCTACCACCTTCCAGGCTTCTTCGTCTGACAAACATCTGAGGAGCATTCTGTTTAGAGCGCGTCTGTACAACACCTCTCCGACAATGGTATATCTTAACGCCGCTCTACGGATGGCTCGCCTATCCTCAGCTTCAGCTTCTTCTGGGAAGGTACCGTCTTTGCAATACTGCTCAATCTCATGGTACCACGGTCTTTCTTCCGCCAATATTTCTCCTAGCTCTAAGAGCAAAACTTCCTTCGCTTCTCTTTTCTCTGCCTTTAATACCAACGAACTCCTGAGGTTAATGAACCAATGATCTTGAGTGGAGGGCGCTTCTAACCTCTGGACAGTGATTGTCTCAGCGCTGCGGCTGAGAGGGAAGGAGAGAGAGGAGGCCAGGGATGCCAGGGCATCGGCCATGATATTCTGAGAGCGAGGGGTATGAATATAGATGAGCTTGCGGAACTGCTTGGCTAGGAGCGTGACCAGATCTTGATAAGGCTTGAGCTTGGGGTCACGAGTGCAGTAGGTAGAAAGGACTTTCCTAAGAACGAGTTGAGAGTCTCCTATGATCTTGAGATGGCGTGCGCCTAAAAGATAGGCAAGCTTAAGACCGGCTAGGAGAGCTTCATACTCGGAGACATTGTTGGTGGCAGGGAACTGGAGTAGATATGCAAGTGGAATGGTGATCCCTTCTGGGGTGAGCAAGACAGCACCTATGCCCCGTCCCCTAGAATTGAGAGCTCCATCAAAGTGAAGTGACCAGAAGGGATCGTGAGAGATGAGTGACAGGTTTTCATAAGGGAAATCCTCTTGAACCGTGTCACTGTGAGGAAGAGGAAGGTGAGCAAGGTGCTCGGCAATGGCATACCCTTTAATAGCCTTATGGACTACAAAGGTGATATCGAATTGAGACAAGAAGCTTTGCCAACGCGCCAATCTGTCGGCGAGGACTGGCTTCTCCAGGAGATACCTAATAGGGTCCATTCTAGAAATCAAGCTCACCTTATGGGCTAGGAAATAGTGCTTCAATTTCTGCACTACCCATACTAGTGCTGCACAAGTTTTCTCCATTGTGGTGAGTTTGAGCTCGGAAGGATTGAAGAGCCTAGATAGGTAGTAGACTGCCCTTTCTTTGCCAGAGTCATCATGTTGAGCAAAGACAGCTCCTAGGGAGTCCTCAATTGTAGATAGATATAGGATTAAGGGTTTCCCAAGGATAGGCGCCTGTAGCACGGGTGGATTCACTAAATAACTCTTGAGTTCATCGAAGGCCTCTTGACACTTAGTGTTCCACTCAAATTTGGCCCCTCCTTTTAACAGTTCATAGAAAGGGCAACATCTTTGAGAGTGCTGAGATATGAATCTCCTTATGAACTATAGCCAACCAATAAAACCTCGAAGCTCAGATATGTCCTCAAGAGGAGGCATCTCATTGATTGCTTGGCCTTGTGTGGGTCTATTTGAATCCCCCGTTTGCTGACTATGAAACCTAGCAATTTGCCTGAAGAAACCCAAACACGCACTTCTTTGGATTCATCTTCAATTGATATTCTTGTGCGCGGCAGAATACTTTGGCAAGCACGGAGGAGTGTTCTCTTTGAGTCCGAGACTTAACCACAATATCATCCATATATACCTCAACATAAATATGAATCATATCATGGAAGATAGCTAACATTTCTCTTTGATAAGTGGCGCCGGCATTCTTCAATCCAAACGACATGACCACGTAGCAATAGGTTCCCCAGGGCGTGGTGAAGGCAGTTTTCTCTTGGTCCTCCGGGGATAGACGGATTTGATTATAGCCTGAGTACCCATCCATGAATGATAGAGTCTCATACCTAACGGTATTATCAATCAGTACATCCAAATGAGGTAAAGAAAATCATCCTTTAGATATGCCCTATTCAGGTCCCGGAAGTCTATGCAAATTCGCACTCTTCTGTCTTTCTTCATTACCGGGACTATGTTGGCCACCCACAAAGGATAGAGGACTACACGGATGAACTTAGCTTTGTGTAGCTTGTCAATCTCCTCTTTCATCTTCAAAGCAATGTGGGGGAGGAAACGCCTTAGTTTCTGCTTAACGGCAATGCCCCTGGCTTCAGGATCAACCTATGTTCCACTAACTCAGGGTCAATGCTGGGCATGTCATCATAAGACCAGGCAAAAGAATCCTGAACTCCCTTAGCAATTCTATGAGTGCCTCTTCTTCCTCAGGAGGGAGACTATAAGCTATAGTTAGGAGCCTGGGATCTTCTTCAGTTCCGACATTTACCTCTTTGGTGGGTTCGTCTACTGCCGAGGTGGGCTCATCAAATTTTCTCATGCCACTCGCATACATCTCGGCAGGTCCCTATTTCAAAATCCTCTTCATCCACTGGGTCATCCTCAGCTAAAATCTCATAAACATCAAATCCGTCGTCTAGCCCTTCCTCCTCGTGCTGAGCTTCTATGTTCAGGATTACAGCTTCTCTGGCGAACTCTTCGACAGCTAAAGAGCGCCACACCTTTGTACCAGATCTAGCAGATACCTACGGGGTATGCCACTACCCTCTTCTTCCTAGATGGGGACGGGGACTTGATAGATCCTACCCCTGAATCTAAACTAGGTTTGATAATTACAGAAGGCTCTGGAGAAGTGTCTAGAGGTTTATTGGAATGGAAAGGAAAGGTGCGGCGGGGCCGTAGAAACCCTCCGATGGGTCTGGAGGAGAAGGCGGGCCACTCGAGTTTAGGGTGCCTGCACAGAGTCAGGGTGCAGGGGAACAGAAGGGCCCCTCACCCAAATTTCCCAGAGTGACCATGGCGGTCAGTGGGCGAAGACCGCAGCTTGGGCAGAAGGAGAAAGGCGAGGATCGCCGCAAGGAGGAAGGGGGGTGACGGGGATCGCCGCCAAGGCAGAGGAGCGCGGGGGGTGACGGGGATCACCATCAAATCAAAGAGGAGCGCGGGGGGTGACGGGGGTCGCCATCAAGAGCAGGGGAATTTGACAGCAGAAGGCAGAAAGTGGGGAATGACAGGGATCGCCGTCATGAGTCACGATGGAGGTGGGAGTCGATGCTTGAAAGGAGGGGGAGGACGTGGATCGCCGTCCGATGAAGGAGGGAAGGAAAAGACGTGGATCGCCGTCCGAAGAAGAGGGAAAGGAAAGACGAGGATCACCGTCCGAAGAAGAGGGAAGGAAAGACGGGGATCGCCATCCGAAGAAGGGGGAAGGAAAGATGGGGATCGCCGTCCGATTGCAAGGAAAACTGGAGAGGAGAAAGCATTTTTTTTAAGGAAAGAGATCTACATGCGGAGGTGTTGAGAAAAGGATAGAACCGAGCCACTAAAGAAGATAAGGAAGAGGGATGAGGGAACGGTCAATGCTTCGAGGGCGTCAGGGGAGAGTTGGAGAATAAGAGGGGGGGGGGGGGAAGGAGGGATGGAGTCAAACTTATAAACAAGGATGGATGTCACAAAATGGCTGGAAGGCTGGGAAAATCCTGGCCAGAACTCTTCTGTCAAATCAGTGAGGTTTACCACTTCAAACTCCTCACCAAATCCAAGCAACTGTCGCCTGGTGGTGGTTGCTGATGTTGACTGTGCTGCTGGGGACTGCGTGGTGTGTCTTCGCTGAACAGGTGGCCGACTGTTGTCACAAGGTCTTCTAGATCAGATTCTTCTGCCTCAGCTGTGATGCTGACCTCCTTGAATAAAATGTTGACCGCTGTGACCGGGTCTTCAAGATCTGGTTCTCCCACTTCCATGTCTTCGGGCTTTCTCCTTTTGCTAGGCCGCTGGGCCTCCAGGACTTGATATGCTAACAATATTGCTTCTGCCGTGACAGTGTCGTAACCCGGCTGTGTGGGCCCTCTGACAAAATGGTCATATAAGCTCCAGGTAGGTGGTTCTTGGTTTGATTTTGATGAGGGTGACGTCCAGGACTTAAGTTCCTCTTGATACCCAAGGCCGCGCTTCATGAATTTCTTAGGGTCATCAATAATCTGAGTCCTCCCTTGAAGGCAAGCACCGAGACCCTTCCCTGGCTGATATCCAATTCTAGCCATAATATTCCAGCCTTTGGTGTTTGTCAGTGTGCGCTTCTTAATAACAACCACGGAAGGTGACACAATCTGACGGTTGCTTGAAAATGTGTAGGCCCAAGGAAAATTCACATCAAGCACTGAGATAACAGGCTTGTTAGATGGCCAGACTGACGGCATGATTTTCTCGATGGCCTCTACCGTGTGAGTTGTTGCTACACTCTTAACCTTCACTATCCGCCCTTGGAAGGGGAATTTCAAACACTGATGGGCTGTGGACGGCACTGCCCCTAATGCTTCGATCCAAGGACGACCCAAAATGGCTTTGTATGTAGGGTCAATATCAAGCACATAAAAGTCCGCCGTCATGACAAGTGGTCCTAATTCAGCTTGCAAAGAAATGATGCCATGGCAGGCTCGTCGAGAATTGTCATACGTTTGCTACCGTTGTAGGAGTGGGCTGTAACTGGCGTTCTGAGATGTTGCAAGTGCGCAGAGTGCTCAGCAGGCACACATTTATGGAGGCCCCTGTGTCAACAAGGGCAGCATCGACAACTACCTTGTTTATTGTGAGAGTCACACATAAGGGCATCCTTCTGGCTTCAGGGGGGCTAACTCACCTTCTGAAAAGGTAATGGTTGGCCCCTTGTTCACAATGGAGAGCACGGATGGCAGATTATCAGGGCTCATGTCTTCGTTCACCATGACCCTTTGTAGGAAGGCTCTCAGGACATCTTGATGGGTTTGTGATCTCTTATCAACTCAAGGATGGAGATCTTGGCAGGAGTTTGATCCAAGTGTTTCAAGATATCATACTGGGTCCCCAGGACCGGATCTATCTTCTCAGTATCTTGTTCTACTGTGGATAGTTGGAGGGTTGGGTTTGCTGACCCGCATAGACATGGATGCATTTGGGTACATCTGGTGAAACATCCGCCCGCTCCGCAGGGCGAGGTTATGGTGGAGTGGCGGGGGAGTGGTGTCGAGGATGGAAGAGTTGGCTAATAATAGTGCTGGTGTAGGGAGAAAGGGATGTTGATAGGTGAAGGGACAATGGGGGGTATGACGGGGGAGTTGTAAGGTGGCGAGGTGATGGTGGCAATGGTGGGTGCGAAGGAGATAGGTATGGCGGATGTAGGTGTAGTGGTAGTAGGTGTGGTATGGGAAATGATCAAAAGCTAGCCCACTTCGTGTTCATCATCGAAGGCCCATGGAGCTTCTGGTGGTGGGTGATGGATGACTGGGTTAACTTGCGCGGGTGGAGGTGGTGGTGGAGCAGGTTGGGGATTCGGAGCAGGCGGGTGTTGTGGCATAGGGTTACGGATTATGCCGAGGTCATTGGCCAGTTGCTGCGGCTGCTGTGGCTGTTGCTACTACTGGTACTGTTGTTGGAATGGCTGTTGTTGTTGGAATTGCTGTTGCTGGAATTGTTATGGCTGCTGTGGCTGCTGTTGCCTTTGTTGTTGCTGTTGCTGCCTCTGACCTTGCTGATCCTTCAATGTCTAGATTAACCTCTTCATTTTGGCCCAATCGATCTGATTCTGCTCATGGAGGTCATATATAATATCCCGGAATTGGAAACAATCCGATACATTGTGACCCGGATGGCGATGGTACACACAATACTTCGTCTGATCTGCTGCCATATTCCAATTAGTTTTCTCAGGAGGGAGTCTAAGGGCATTCAAGGACATGAGGGATACAAAGATGTCGGCTAGGGTCTCAGGCAGAGGAGGATATTGGGCTCTCTTGGGTCCATTGGGCTTTCTGGGGGCATAGCCATTTTGAGGTGGGGGACTTGGGAGTACTGGCGCTGGTCTTGCGGAGGGTTCTGGCCCTGAGGAGGTGGTTGTCTGTTGTTATTCCACAGTTTTCTGGGGCTGCTGAGTGTAGGGAGGCCTACCTACTGGGCCTGGGGGTTGTTTTACTGCACTACTTGTTCATTATTTTGGATCCCTCGGTGACTGGGCCCTAAGGCTTCTTAGGGTAGCGAGATTTAGGGGTCTCAAATATGGAGTGGATAGGCGAGTCCTTGAGTTGGGTCTGGATGAAACGGGATCGGCTATATAATTGGTGCATGGTGGTGATGTCATTCAAGGCCAAATGGCCCGGTAGGTTGGGGTGGCGTTGGAGATTAGCAGCTTGACCTTTTCCTCCTCGGGCATGGGACAACGGACCTTAGTAGCTAGGGAGCGCCACCGGTCAGCATAGACCGATAATTCCTCATCAGACTTCATTTTCTCGGCCACTAAATCAACAAAAGAATATTCGGGTCCAACCCGATCTTGGAACTGCTGTAGGAACCATTCTTGGACAATTCGGAAATCTTCGGCTTCCTCGGGGGGTAAAGAATAAAACCATTCAAGGGCCGGACCATCCAATGACTTCCTGAACAAGTACGCCATGAGATGATGGTCGTACCTGTGCAGCGCAGACTCATACACAAAGTCCTTCAAGTGCACGTAATGGTCCCCTACCCAAGAATATCGCCGATAGACAAGGAGTTCTGACTGGGGTGGAACCCGGAGATGCTGGAAGGAAGGGAGGGGTACCTCGGCGACCTTCCGAGGATCTATTTGTCTCCTTAGGTCGTGGAGCTCCTTTATCATGGTGGCCCACTCTGCAAGGAAGTTAGAGGGGGACGTGACGTGGTGGGTAGGAAAGAGGGAGCGGGGCTACTCCATAGAATAAGGCCTCTCGCGGGGAGGGTGGACAGGTTCGGCTTGATAGAATGAGGACATTGGAGGGGACTTGGGCCGAACCTCCCGCGCCAGAAGGTAGCTGGGTTCCGAAAAGTGGATAGCCCGAGGATGGAGGGGTGTTGGGTCTGCCAGCATGGAAGGCACATGTGGCGTTGAGGCAACAGGGCAGAGGAGGCCGCCTGTTGGGTTGAATCGTAAGCGGTTGGAGACAGGGGTCGCTTGCCTTTGCAGCGACAGGAACTCGCGGACTTGATCCGGAGTTAGGTGCGGGAGGAGTTGACTAAATGGGAATGGGGATCATCTGCCCCTGGAGGGGAAGGGGGACGGGATCGGTTCCCAATGATGAGAGGGGGGTGGATATGCCTAGAGAGGACGGCCGCGACAGGTTGGGCCATGTCCTCAAGAAGCCCAATGGGCAGGACATCATCAGCAAGGACCCGAAATTGGTCCATATCGAACAAAGGATTATGATATATACAATGGTCGGAGGGGGGGGGGGGACTCGATCTACCTAGACAATGGCGCATGCACCACCCTAAGCAATTAGGGGAGATGATACCAACACGCAGACAAAACCTAGACTCTACCACCACGAAGGACTGTGAGAGGAGAAGGGATGTATCAGAGAACTCAAGTTATCATGATTATCATGCAAATTTTTAAAGTATGCACTTAACCTTTAGTTGGATTGATTAAGGGAATGTCACTCGGTTAAGAGGGACCCTAGTAGGTATGGACTCAAGTCCTCCAGTGCAACTACGGATGGCACACGCTCACACGCGGAGGATTGCTCAAACTAGGTTACAACGGTAAACCAGCCCGGTACCGCCACCGAGACGAACGTGACATTAGATTATTCCCATGTATTTAAATAAATTACATATCTATTTTTGTGATTAACAATACTATGATAAATGTTACTAACATACTTTCTATGAAGCCTAAACACAGGAAATAAACCAAGGGAAAACAAGCCAATCAAGTAAGTATTCATCACACTACAACAGTGAGAGTTCAGAGCATCAATATTTGTCTAAGTCCACATCGACTTTCTTAATGCATAACAATTTGCTATCATAACGATTTCTTTAGTGGTCATAACGATTGGATAAGTGATCGCAACGATTTGCCCTCACAAACGATTCGATAAGTGATCGCAACGATTTGCCCTTACAACGATTCGATAAGTGATCGCAACGATTTTCCCTCACATCGATTTGTTAAGTATTCGTAACGATTTGCCCTCACAACGATTCGATAAGTGATCACAATGATTTGCCCTCACAACGATTCGATAAGTGATCGCAACGATTTGCCCTCACATCGATTTGTTAAGTATTCGTAACGATTTGCCCTCGTAATGATTTCTTTAGTGATCGTAATGATTTGCTATCATAACGATTTCTTTAGTGATCATAACGATTCGATAAGTGATCGCAACGATTTGCCCTCACATCGATTTGTTAAGTATTCGTAACGATTTGCCCTCGTAACGATTTCTTTAGTGATCGTAATGATTTGCTATCATAACGATTTCTTTAGTGGTCATGATTCGATAAGTGATCACAACGATTTGCCCTCACATCGATTTGTTAAGTATTCGTAACGATTTGCCCTCGTAACGATTTCTTTAGTGATTGTAACGATTTGCTATCATAACGATTTCTTTAGTAGACATAACGATTTGCTATCATAACGATTTCTCTAGTGATCACATCGATTTGCTTTTCGCATCGATTTCTTAAGTGAAGAACAGCGATTTGCTCGTAACGACTTGGTTCACAATGATTTGCCTATATCGTCATAATGATTTACTCTTATAACGATTCGATACAACAAATAACGATTCATTCACATTGTCTTTAACGATTTGATTATAACGACTTGTGCATAACGATTTACTTATAAGTGCACAACGATTTACATGAATATCAACTCATTTGCATAATGATTTCATAAGTCATACATGTAACGATTTCATGGAAAATAACGGTTTCATTTTCGAGCTAATTTTTGAATACGTTGAAAAAGTCAAAGTCTTCACGTATATCTTTTTGACAGCCATGCATTTATTACGATAGTACATATCACTGTAGTGCATGCAGACGATATCTTCCATTATCGTGCCTACTCTGTAAACATCTTTTAGAAGAACAGAATGGAACTTCTATTTCTGTATAAAATCAGTCTAACGTTGACTGACAACAAGAGACAGCCTAGCTGTCTATTGTTTAAGCTTGTAATGCGTGCAGGTCTCTGATAGCACTCGTCATACAACATTGGACAAAATAGAAGCCAAAGGATATTACAGAAGATCTTCTCTCTGTGCGTGCATGAAGACTGTTGAATAGGAAGCTCTACAGGACCATGCAGTCTAACCTAAACAAAAGCTTAGAGACAACGGGTACTTCAACGTTCAAATTTTCAAATAGAAGATATATATAGAAGACTGAAGCTCCAGAACAAAACAACAATCTAGAGTTTCAAAACGAAAATCTTTCACAAGCTTTCGCGAGAATTTCTGAAGAGCAAAGCCTCACTCCCTTCTGTTCAAGCTCTTAGCTCTCTGCATTCAGTGTGTTAGTCTTGAGAGCTTCTGTAAACTGAGAGTGTCTCTCACTGTAGATCTTCCTCTCAGTTAGCTTCAGATCTAGTATTGTATAAACTTGATCTAGGGGCTTGATCTAATTTCATTTTCCTGTGTTGTTCCTTCGGTTGTGAAGGAAGACCTGGTGGGGTACCAGGGGTGTTGTTCCCTTCGGTTGTGAAGGAAGACCTGGTGGGGTATCCAGGGTGTTGTTCCCTTCGGTGAAGGAAGACCAGCTGGGGTGCTGGGGCTGTAGTGTCCTTAAGGGGACTGTACCCTTGTTGTAAAATCCTGAGATATTGCTCAGGGACTGGACGTAGGACTCCTAAGGAGAGGAGATCCGAACCAGGATAATTCTCTGTGTCATGTGATTGCCTTTGTGTGTTTGATTTTTTCCTTCACCAACACTAACAATCTGCGAAGTGTGTTTTGTGTGACTGTTTTGTGAACAGTTTTTAGGTACTCACTAATTTTAAAGAATCCCATTCACCCCCCCTCTGGGCTTGCTAGCTGGGCAACAAGTGGTATCAGAGCTAGTCTCTTCGACAAAGAAGAAGATCCAACGATCTGAAGAGAAAAGATCAAATGGCAGCCAAGGTCACTCCGAAGGCCAGTCAGTCAACATGCCACCTCTATTCGATGGAGAAGATTACACATAT
>CM024754.1:33376453-33528469 GCA_014218235.1 Colocasia esculenta
ACATCATGAGATGATTAGACCTAAATCATGCAAATTTTGTAAGGTAGTGTCGACACTAGATCAAGTGGTGTCGACACCATGCCCAAAACACAAGACAAAATCATGCAAACTGGTCAGGTAGTGTCGACACTAGTTCAAGTAGTGTCGACACTAGAGATAGGTTCCAGAAGACCTTCTGGAAAACATGGGACAGTGTGTCGACACTAGTGAGGTAGTGTCGACACTAGATCAATTTTCCCAGAACTTTCAGGAAAAACTGGGACAGTGTGTCGACACTAGAGACAGGTAGTGTCGACACTAGATAGCTTTCCCAGAACACTCTCTGGGTTGTTTGGGACAGGTGTGTCGACACTAGATGAGGTAGTGTCGACACTAGAGGGCTTCCTAGAACACTCTCTGGGCTGCCTGGGGGAGTGTGTCGACACTAGTTCTAGTAGTGTCGACACTAGAGTCCTTCCAGAACAAAACTTAACAGTCATGTGAAACCCGAAAACACATGTCATGCAGCGATTCACTTCAACTCTTATAACTCTCTAAAGATTGACATTTGGACAAAACGTTCAACATGAAAGATGAAGAAGACAACTAGTAGAAGAATTTTGATGTTGAGGGTTTGATCAAATTTGGTCTCGAATCTTGAGAAAACATGTGAAGAACAAAAATCAAGTGAAACCCGAAATCACAGTATCAAGCAGAGACTCTCTTATCATGCTCCTAACTCTCTAACAGAAAACCTTTGGATAAAACGTCCAACATAGAAGATGATCGTGACTTCAAGTAATCGAACTTTCATTAAGAAAGTTTAGTCAATTTGGTTTTGAATCGTGCACAATATGACGAACGGGAAAAGCCCTAACTGTACAAGACCTCGGGAAAAATCACCAATACACAATGAAAATTGGGCAAATCAAGTGCAAATGATCCTAGACTCAAATAACTACATGTTGGCATGGTTTTCTTTAATCTTGGCCCGAGAACACCTACTTTACGAAGATCTAAAACCGTTGATGTTCTGGATGCAACAGAGGATGCAGGGGATGAAGCTCCGGTTTCCAGCCTTTCTCCTGCTCCTCAGAAGTTCTTGCTTGCCTCCAAACGACTCCAACTTCATGTTAAACTTCCTCAAGAGTTTAGGGACGAGTTCTTATAGTTTTAGGATGTTGCTAAGAGTCCTAACGATACTAGGAAAGGGGCTACGAGCTCTGTTTCCTAGTTTCCAGGAAATCTGGGATTCCCTTACCCAAAAGAGGTAGCAAGGTTTAGGAAACACCAATTGGGATTGAGTTCGGTTTTGGATTACCTTACATGACTACTCATCCATATTTAACCCTAATTACCTCACTAATTACTGCATAATACATACACGAATTTCTGGGCAATTTCCCTGTCTATTATTCATATCCTTGGGCCAAATATGCTCTATTGGCCCAATCTTGTTATAGGTCATTAACACATGGTATTGGAAGTCTATCCAATACGTTTATTTATTTTATCCCTCTATATTTCTGAAAATTTTAAATTGCTAATTTCCGGGTGTTACATCCTCCCCCACTTAAGAAATTTGGTCCCCAAATTTACGCATAATGGTGTAGTTCGTACCTGAGAATAGTTCCGGGTGGTTTTTCTTCATTCTTTCCTCTGTTCCCAGTAGCATTAGTAACTCCGTCTCGACTC
This sequence comes from Colocasia esculenta, assembly GCA_014218235.1. Classification (NCBI taxonomy): domain Eukaryota; kingdom Viridiplantae; phylum Streptophyta; class Magnoliopsida; order Alismatales; family Araceae; genus Colocasia; species Colocasia esculenta. The sequence continues at coordinate 33,378,128 of CM024754.1, forward strand.
CATTGGACCTTCACCATAGGTATGGTACGATTCCTGAGTCGCTGAATCTTCGATCCAACAGTTTGATCGGCTTCTCTTCATAAGTCAAGTCCTCCCGAATCTCCAAATCCTCGTGGTCAATTACATGGTCGGCATTGAATAAGTACTTTCGCAGCATGGATATGTGGAACACATTATGCACGGTTGCCAGTTGCGGAGGTAGTGCAAGTCTATACGCCACCTGACCAATTCTTTCCAGAATTTCAAATGGCCCTATGAATCTGGGACTTAGTTTTCCTTTGATCCCAAATCTTTGTATTCCCCTTGAAGGTGAGACCTTCAAGAAAACATGTTCGCCAACCTAAAATTCCAGCTTCTCCTCCTCTTGTCTGCATAACTCTTCTGTCGGGATTGCGCTATCTCAGACGTTCCCTGACAATCTGAACCTTCCGGACAGTTGCCTCAATCAAGTCGGGTCCAACCCATTGGTTCTCCCCAACCTCTTCCCAACAAAGGGGTGATCTGCAACTCCTGCCATATAAGGCTTCAAATGGAGCCATTTTGATACTAGCCTGATAGTGTTGTTATAGCAAACTCCATCAAGTACAACTGATCATCCCATCGACCTTTGAAATCCAGCACCAGAGCACGAAGCATATCCTCCACAATTTGATTGGTCCTTTCAGTTTGTCCATCAGTCTGAGGATGGAAGGCAGTACTAAAGTTTAGTTTAGTACCCATTGCTGCTTGTAAACCCTTCCAGAAGTGTGAAGTAAATCTAGGGTCCCGATCTGATATTATGCTAGATGGAACCCCATGCAGTCTAACTACTTCCTTAACATATAGAGCGGCCAACACATCCACTGACCATGTACTCTTGATCGGCAAGAGTGAGCCGACTTTGTCAATCGATCAACGATTACCCAAATTGCATCCATACCACCCCTAGTCTTGGGCAATCCCATGATAAAGTCCATACCGATACTATCCCACTTCCACTCTGGGATTTCTAGTGGTAGCAGTCCACCAGCTGTACGAAATGCTCGGCTTTGACTTTCATGCAGTTAAACAGTATGCCACATGATCGGACACATCCCTCTTCATGTTTGGCCACCAGTACGACCTTTTTAAATCTTGGTACATCTTTGTTGATCCTGTGAATCGTATATTTGGACTGGTGAGCTTCATTCAGTAACCTCTTCTTGAGTTCTTCATGATCAGGGACACATGTTCTAACCTCGGATAATAATCTTCCTCTGCTGTAGAGTAAAGTCGGGTCTTTGTTCTAGCTTCTCCCTGATCTGAACTAAGAATGGATCTTCTTCTTGTTTCTCCTTGATTTCGGTCATTAGACCGATTGTATCTGGAGATTAGAAATCATTACTTGTTTCTCCTTCTTTTCCATGTCTAATTCAGCTTGCAAATTGCTCCAGTAACTTCCATTCTCCCAACATCATACTACTAGCATAGCTCCTGGTTGTCTACTTAGAGCATCAGCCACTACATTGGCTTTCCCATGGTGATATTGATGGAAAAGTCAAAGTCCTTAAGGTACTCTAACCACCTTCTTTGTCTCATGTTCAGCTCCTTCTGTGAGAACAAGTATTTCAAACTCTTATGGTCAGAAAAGACTTTAAATTGCTCACCATAGATATAATGCCTCCAGATCTTCAAGGCGAATACTACGGCTGCTAACTCCAGTCATGAACCGGATAGTTCACTTCGTGGATCTTCAACTGTCTGGAAGCATAGCTATTACCTTCCCTTGTTTGCATTAAGACACATCCCAGTCCAGTACCAGAAGCATCTGAATAAATTCAAATCCTCCTCTTCAGTGGGTAAGGCAAGGACAGGAGCAGTAGTCAGACACTTCTTCAAGTTGTTGAACTTTCCTCACATTCATTGGTCCACACGAATATTTTCCTTCCGGGTCAGTTTGGTCATGGCACTGCAATCTTTGAGAAATCCTTTATAAACCTTCGATAATACCCCGCTAATCCCAGAAAACTCCTGATCTCTGTGACGCTTGTCGGTCTTCCCATTTCAACTAGCCTCAACCTTTGATGGATCAACAGCGATACCATCTGGTTTTCACCACATGCCCTAGAAAGGACCTCCTCAGCCAGAATTCACATTTACTTAACTTGGCATATAGTTTTGTTCTCCCTTAAAATCTACAATGAAATCCTCAATGCTCCTCATGCTCTTCCTTTGTCTTGGAATAGATCAATATATCATCGATGAATACCACCACAAATTATCAAGATATGGGCGATAATGCTATTCATCAACTGCATGAAAACTGCAGGGGCATTTGTTAGTCCAAAGGCATAACAATAAATTCATATGCCATACCTGCTTCGGAAGGCAGTCTTGTGAATGTCTTCTCCTTTGATCCTCAATTGATGATAACCGGATCGGAGATCTATTTTAGAGAAGTATCTAGCTCCAGATATTGATCAACAATTCATCAATTCTCGGCAGAGGGTATTTGTTCTTGATGGTTAACTGATTCAGTTGTCTGTAATCTATGCATAGCCTCATCGACCCTCTTTCTTCTTGACGAAGAGGACAGGTGCACCCCATGGTGATGTGCTTGTTTGGATGAAACCCCCTCTAACAGTTCCATCATTGCTCTTTTAATTTTTCAATTCTGCGGGGACATTCTATATGGTGACGTAGATACCGGTGCTGCACTAGGGACCAATTCGATGGTAAAATCGACCTCTCGCTCCGGAGGAATTCTTGGCAAGTCTCGGGAAAAACATCAGCGTATTCGCTGACGACATGGATGTCCTCTACTTTGACTTCCTTCTTTGCAATGAATACAGCAGCAAGAAAGGCCATACAACCTTCCTCATCATCCTTTTGGCTTGCAGTGCAGAGATAAGTGACAATCTCCTGCGGTTTCTATCCCCTGTGAACACTAATTTGGGTACTGGCTAAAAGTTACCCGACTTCTCCTGCAATTTATACTAGCCCCATGTTCAGACATCCAGTCTGCTCCAGTATCACATCATACCCCGCCATGTCCATCATATATCAAATTTGCTGGTAGGTTTTGGGTTTCAATCAACACCTCACTGGATGGTATATGGTGTGTAAGATTGGTACCCGGACCAATCGGGGTTGACACAACTATTCGGATTTCATTGGGACTAGTTTCACAGATAGGGTATCAACAAATGTTGAGAAATGAAGGAGTGCGTAGCTCCCGTATCAAAGAGAACATAAGCAGGTCGGGAAAGAATAGTAAGTGTACCTTCCACGATACCTCCTTCTTCAGCAGTTTCTGGTTCCTGGACAGCTTGCAGTCGGCCTTGCCTCTTCTGTCCATTTTGACGTTTGTCATGAGGGGCTTGTTCTTTCAACATTGGGCAGTCCGAGATCCTATGGTCACGACTCCCACAGCGTAGGCATCTCCCTTGCGCTCTCCAGCATTCTTCAGTTCGATGACCAGCTCTGTCACATGTTTACACCTTTCTCCCGTTGTCACCATTACTTGCTTACCTAACTCCTCGGTTTTTATTTTTCCGTTGGTTCATTTACCCCGCCACTGGGCCTTTTCTTCCCGATAGTCGGCTGATACCTCCCAGCAGAAGACACTTGTTCTCGTTTAACGGATTTTCCCTTAATCCTTATAGCAGTCTCCATGGATCTTCCAATAGTTGAGCCTTCTTAACCATTTCAGCATAAGTTTGAATGTCCATTGGCGCCAGTTGGGTGTTGAACTGGGGCCTCAAGCCATTCAGAAAGCGTTTCGCCTTCATCCTTTCTGTCCCTATCAGGTGGACAGCGTATCGGGACAGCCGAGAGAATTGGGCCTCATACTCAGCCACATTGAGTCCTCTCTGCTTCAAAGCCGCAAATTCGGCTGCTTCCGTTCTTGGACCCTCTCAGAAAAGTACTTGGCGTTGAAACGCTCAATGAACTGAGCCCATGTTAGTTGTTGTCCATTTAGGTTGCTTCTACGACTCCCACCATGCCCTGGCATCCTTTTCCACTGGAAAGTCGCCAGGAGTACCTTGTTCTGGTCTGTGCATTGCATAACCCTGAATATCCTTTCAATCTCTTTAACCCAGTGTTCAGCAACATCTGGGTTAGTACTCCCTTCAAACCTAGGCGGATCCATATTCCGAAAATCCGATGGAGCTCACCGGCTCCGCGGTTACCTCCACCCTGGGTGGCTTGTAAGATAGCCTGAGTCAAGTTCTGTATGGTCGTTGCATGTCCCTAGCCTGGGCACGTTCTGCGGCCATTGAGGTAATAATCACCTTCAGATAATAATGCGAGTTAGTCATCTAATATATCACATGTGACTTTTATTCCCATGGCTCTACCCAAGCTCACATTAGGTACGACAGGTTTTGACTCGTGTAATCTAATTTTCATTCCATGTTCCTAATCCCTTGGACCCTAAAGTTCAGGCTCTGATACCAACTGTCACGCCCTGAATATTTAGCAGCGGAATAAATACCGGGGGACGTGAACGATACAAACCGGCGTATCACAGTTGAATAGTGCAGAGTCACAATCGAATATAATAACACATTCAAGACTATAATATGGTCACCAAAAGTATACTTTAATTCATTTCATTCAACTAGATACAACCTCACATAAGAAGAATTAACCAAAGGGTCCATCAGTCAAATAAAAACTTCCAGAAAAGTTTCACTATTACATAGACTACTCAAGTTTCTATTCTAAACTGTCATCTATTTCTAGGACGGGTGCTCGTCACTCTTGCCCAGTCCCATCTGACTCCACTGGTTCTTCATCACTACCTGAAAAAGGGCAGGATGATAGGGGTGAGCGAACTAGCTCAGTAGAATTTATATATCTCAATCACGTGCGGGCACTAGTATACATGATTAACATTATAAGTAGGCAGATATGCTTATGAATATGCTGACAATGCATGCTTTTCTAACAAGTGGAATAGCATAGTAGAACGGATATCATATCAGATCAATTGTCGAGTTCCATATACAATAGACAGATATTTCAAGAATAAAATCATGTCAGAAGAGATTGGCCATATTCAAGCAGAGTTCATGTGTTCACAAGAACAAACGTATCATATCATGTCAAGTCAAACTTATCAAGTCAAACAGGAGGCACATTTTCACAATCTTGCATGTCAGGTGTGCTATGCTAAGCACCAAGAGTCCATACTCCCTCGGTTAACAAGTACGTTGGGGCTCTCCTCCCCAGGACCAGACAGGGCCCCTATTGCACAGGCATTGTATCAAGTTTTGGACCGGGTCCCACGATGTGCCGAACAAACATATTCATATTATGGCCACAGAGTTTCAATGACAAGCTCATAGTAAAAAGAACATGATCATTCATAGAGTCAAGGAATGACAAACAGCTCAAAAGAACAAGGCAAGATAACAACGTATCTATATTTCATAATTCATTAATGTCTTGACATGAGGGTGTTTCGAAAGACAGATCATATGTAGAACATGTACTTTCCTAACATGTATGCATATGACAAATAATCAATTGAACACCGGAAAACATGTAACCATGAAACTCATATGCAAATCATAACATTAACACCACTAACAAGTCCATACTAATCATGTATTCATCCCCACATTCATATCATATTCTTATCTTATCAATTGACAATAAGCAAGATCACAAGATAATCCAATGATCATAAGAACAATCGAATTACACTTAGAATCATATTCGTATCATTACCATTTCCTTCAATGGTTTGATTTATTTTAAGTCCATGCATACTATATAACATCATGTACATGCTTGTAGACATCATGAGATGATTAGACCTAAATCATGCAAATTTCTTGTAAGGTAGTGTCGACACTAGATCAAGTGGTGTCGACACCATGCTCCAAACACAAGACAAAATCATGCAAAACTGGTCAGGTAGTGTCGACACTAGTTCAAGTAGTGTCGACACTAGAGATAGGTTCCAGAAGACCTTCTGGAAAACATGGGACAGTGTGTGTCGACACTAGTTGAGGTAGTGTCGACACTAGATCATTTCCCAGAACTTTCGGAAAAACTGGGACAGTGTGTCGACACTAGAGACAGGTAGTGTCGACACTAGATGGCTTTTCCAGAACACTCTCTGGGTTGTTTGGGACAGGGTGTCGACACTAGATGAGGTAGTGTCGACACTAGAGGGCTTCCCAGAACACTCTCTGGGCTGCCTTGGGACAGTGTGTCGACACTAGTTCTAGTAGTGTCGACACTAGAGTCCTTCCAGAACAAAACTTAAGAGTCATGTGAAACCCAAAACACATGCCATGCAGCGATTCACTTAAAACTCTTATAACTCTCTAACGATTGACATTTGACAAAATGTTCAACATGAAAGATGAAGAAGACAACTAGTAGAAGAATTTTGATGTTGAGGGTTTGATCAAATTCGGTCTCGAATCCCGAGAAAACATGTGAAGAACAAAAATCAAGTGAAACCCGAAATCACAGTATCAAGCAGAGAGACTCTCTTATCATGCTCCTAACTCTCTAAAAAAAACCTTTGGACAAACGTCCAACATAGAAGATGATCGTGACTTAAGTAAAAGAACTTTCATGAAGAAAGTTTAGTCAAATTTGGTCTTGAATCGTGTGCAAAATATGACGAACGGGAAAAGCCCTAACTGTACAAGACCTCGGGAAAATCACCAATACACAATGAATACTCCATGAAAATTGGGGAAATCAAGTGCAAATGATCCTAGACTCAAAGAACTACATGTTGGCATTGGTTTTCTTTAATCTTGGCCCAAGAACACCTACTTTTACGAAGATCTAAAACTCGTTGATGTTCTGGACGCAACAGGATGCAGGGGATGAAGCTCCGGGTTCCAGCCTTTCTCCTGCTCCTCAGAAGTTCTTGCTTGCCTCCAAACGACTCCAACTTCGTTGTTAAACCTTCCCCAAGAGTTTAGGGACGAGTCTTCATAGTTTTAGGATGTTGCTAAGAGTCCTTACGATACTAGGAAAGGGGCTACGAGCTCTGTTTCCTAGTTTCCAGGAAATCTGGGATTCCCTTACCAAAAGAGGTAGCAAAGGTTTAGGAAACCACCAATTGGGATTGAGTTCGGTTTTGGCTTACCTTACATGACTATCATCCATAATTTAACCCTAAATTACCCTCACTAATTACTGCATAATTACATACACGAATTTCTGGGCAATTTCCTGTCCTAGTTTATTCATATCCTTGGGCCAAATATGCTCTATTGGCCCCATCTTGTTAATAGGTCATTAACACATGGTATTGGAAGTCTCTCCAATACGTTATTTATTTTATCCCTCTATCTTTCTGAATTTTTAAATTGCTAATTTCTGGGGTGTTACACCCTTAGTAGGAAGAAGTCTTCTCTCCAGCAGGATGGAAGATGTTGGAGGATGTAGCGTGTGCGATGACTGGTTAGAGCCATCTTTGTGTCAGGCTTTTGTAGCTCAGTTTTCCATTAGGTCTTCGGTGTTGGATGAGGTGATCGAGCAACAGAAGGCCGACCCTAGACTCCAAGAGTTAGTGGGCAAGGCAGGCATTGCTCGCGATGAGGACGGCGTGGTTAGGTCCAACACCGAGTATGGTTGACATTGTAGATGTCCGTGAGCATGTATTAGCAGAAGCTCATAGGTCGATATTCTCTATTCATCTGGGTAACACTAAGATGTACCAGGATTTGAAGAGTCTTTTTGGTGGTCTGGCATGAAGAGGGATGTAGCGGATTATGTATCTAAGTGTTAGTATGCCAGCAAGTGAAGGCCGAGCGGCAGTGACCATCTGGTCTTATGCAGAAGATGGAGATCCCAGTATGGAAGTGGGAAGCTGTCACTATGGATTTTGTTTTGGGTTTGCCCCGATCTAGACGGGGTAATGACTCGATTAGGTAGTCGTAGATAGATTCTCGAAGACTGCGCATTTCTTGCCTATGAAGAAGAAGCAGTCGGTTGAGAGTCTGGCTAGGTTGTATGTTAGTAGCATCATTAGTGTCACGCCCCTCCAATTTAGCAGTGGAATAAATCGGAGGGAGACGCGAACAACGAGTATGGTAACGACAATTGCGCATACTTTCGCAAACATCAGAGCATCTATCGAACAATAATTGAAATAAACTCTTTATTTCATTATAAATCACTAAGACTATTACAACCACTAATTCAGAGCCACACATAAGGCTTAATGACATCATACATTGAAAGAAATCTAAAACAATCACTACTAGACTCCATGGTGCTAGGTAACTTCGTCATTTGACTCCAGGTCACTCATCACTCTGGTCCTACCCCATTGGTGTGTGTAACGTCATTGTCCGACTTACCTGAGACACAATAACAAATAACGAAGGGTGAGCGATAACGCCCAGTAAGACTTAAATCTCAGGCTCAAGCAGGCTTTAAATAATTAATGCATTAAATGGCAGAGTGACTAATGATAGAGAGAGTCATGTAAAGTCGAGAAAGTAATAGCACAAGTAACATGGTTCAAATAGCAGATGAATCAAGTATATCACGATGACTAAAGTCAAGTCACGATAGAAAATGATAACAACAATAGCAAGTAACGATATTGTCCAGAATAGCAAGAGACATGTATAGCAAGAAGAGATGATAGTAGATGGTCATGTAAAGAGTAAATTGCACTTTGAATGTGATCAAGTCGCGATAGCACACAGTAACTCAAGATAGCGAGTATCAAGTAGAGCAAGTAGAGCGTATGATGAGATAGCGTGTAACGAGATAGCGTGTAACAAGATAGCGTGTAACAAGATAGCGTGTAACGAGATAGTGTGTAACAAGATAGCGTGTATGGTTGCACAACGGTGCACTGGTAGAGTACGACAATAGTCACTTTGGGACAGTAGCCGTTTCACGATAGTACATTACGTCTGAACTCCTCAGACTAATGTATAACAGTTTGTGATAGCACAGTAATATCACAGTACGTTTGAACTCCTCAGACTAAAAGGATAGTAGTCAGATGTCTAGCCAAGATAGTATAGTCACAACCGGTGCAATGCAGAACACCGTCAATAGCCCCTGCAGGTATTTTCGGGTGGCTCTCTGCGCCCCCAGGACTAGATTGGAGCCCCTCGGACACTCTTCGTGCCCTGCACAGTATGCATTTGATACAGTAGAGTCATAAGACCCATATTATAGCGCTAGACAGTCATGAAATAGTACAAACGATAGGAGCTACACAGCTCAAAGGTAACAAGAGAGTACTAGATGAATAGACGAGAGAGACGAGATAGTAGAGTGAACGTGAATATGACAGACGAGCGAGTAGAGTATAGATGAGATCTTATGGTCATTGCACATGAAACGTCGAGTAACAAGAGATAGTAATAGTTGCACAACACACGCGTACGGTGTTGGCAGTCAGGTGGATACACTACCTTTCCGCTGGCCATTTATGCACAGGTCCAGAGGTCCGGCGTGATTCAAGATAAGAGCGAGAGCAACTAAGGCCGTTGGATCTTTCTGATCCCTAGAGTGCATCATAGGTGTTAGGGTACAACCAGCTCGTCGCCCATGTGGGAATCCATGATTAGAGGAGACTTACGGAGGCCTTGTGCAAGGGTTCACTAGTCCGGCGAAAGGAATATCCGATGGAGAGTTCACCACAAGCCAAGTAAAGTGTGTATATAAAAATAGGTACTCGACGTTCTAGAGGAATTCTAGAACAGTGGAGCATCGATAACGGTATTTCCAAACAACGCAAGAAACGAAGACAAGTTCATTTACAAGTAAGGCAATTTAATTGCATAAATTACCAGATAAATTATGTCACAAGTTCATGCCAATTAAGCCATATTTGGATGGTTCCAAGTGTGTGCATGTGTCATGAAATTGTAGATAGAAAGATGTCGTGAATATGTATTTTAAAGCATTCAATATAGTTCCATGTAAAACAGGTGTTTCTACTGCGTGTATGACTGTTAAAAAGGCGTAAGGATATTTTAGAAAGTGAGAGCATTAATTTTTGGGTTTTCATGAAAGATCCTGTGAAGGCGACATAGGCCAGTAAGGATTGCGACAGGGTAGGGCAGGTAGCGACAGGACCTGCAAAGGGTTGCGACAGGGCTGCCAGGACAGAAGGCCAGAACGCGACGTAGGTACTGTCGCATTCAGAAAGCGACAAGGAAGGCATCGCGACGGCTTGAGAACGCGACAGGTGGATGGTCGCAATCAGACCCCGAAGGCGACATATCAGCCTGTCGCAATCTGGTGTTCTGCGCCTGGCTCCGACAGGAATCAGACCAGGCTTTGGATTGCGGGCCAACTTGGATCAAATTGATACAGGGTTGTTCAGAAAATCATAACTATTTGTATACACGATGAAAAATCATGAAACTAGTTTTGAATTGATCTAGACATGCAAGGGTACTTCCAGTAATTAGGAATTTGAGAACAATCATGGTATCAGCATAGTTCTACCAAGTTGAACAGAAGCAACCTGATTCCAGGTGCAGTAGAGATGAATGATTTAATTCGAGCAACATGCTTGATAAAAATTAGGGCTTTTAGGGCAAAAGATGTCTATCAACCCTCAGTATTTACTCAAAAAGTTTCATGACAAGAGGACGAGTGGATTCAAAGATATGTATTAAAGAAAGGGCTCGGGGTCATGAAGTGTATAGAACTTTGAAAATTCATAAGAAAAGATTTGATCGATGGAAAAATATGAAACTTGGGGCCTCGTTCAGAGGGGTAGGAAGAACCTACAAACAAGAATTCAGAATTTAACTTGTGAGAATGCCTACATTTGACTCGATTTATCTTCTAGGGCTTAGAACTCCAAGAACGAAGAAGAAGCTCCAAGAACTCCTTCTCCCCACGAGATCCTCTCCTCCTTGGCCTCTTCTCCACGTCCAAGAACCTTTGGCAATGAGCTAGGGTCGGCCAAGAGGGTTTAAGAGGTGTATTTATGCTAGTTATGTTTCTAATTCCTAATAGTACTCTAACTCCTATTTAATTCCGAATTTCCTCCTTTCCTAACCTCCTCCCAAGCTTTCCACTTCCTATTTGGGTTTGGATGGGAGCTAAATTCGTGGCCAACCTATTAGGGTAGGTTTAGGAATCCAATTCTAACTTAAACTTCCTATTTAATGCATTAAATACCCCTTTTCTATTTAGGTAATAATTTAGTTACGAATTTAGGGTATTTTCCCATTATTCTTATTTTTAAAATCCATATTTTGGCCCACTAATTTCTAATGGGTCTATTTAACCAGCCCAGTATTTATTGGAATTTATCTTATAGGTTTTCTTTTTTTTTTAATTAGGGAATAATAGAGTTATGATTTTTATTGCATTTTCTTATTTGAATTTATTCATGGGCTATGAGAGGTCCATTGGTCCAAACCCAATAATGGTTATTCATTTCATGATGTTGGAGTCTCTCCGACATGCTCATTAATTTATGGCGCGTTATTTTCCGTGTTAGCAGTTTTCTGACTTAGTTTCCTAATTTGGATAATTCGTCACATTGTGACATACGCTTGGTCAATCGGATTTTTCGTTGCAAGATTTCTACGTGGAACACTTAGGAATAATGTCTGGGATTGATTTAAATTTTTAAGAAATTTTTCGTTGTATTCTTGTACATATGATAATGGTACGGATGTTTCTATTATTTCAATTAAAGAAATTATTATTTTGAATTTTTAAGTATTAATTTTCCGTGTTGCTACAATTAGATTGCATGGTGTGCCGAAGTCGATCATTTCGGATCGAGATCCGAGATTTACTTCGAGACTGTGGAAGGGTCTTCAGGTGCTTTAGGTTCGGAGCTGAAGCTCAGTTTGGCGTTTCATCCTCAGACAGATGGACAGTACGAGAGGACTATCCAGACGCTCGAGGATATGTTGAGAGCGTGTGTTCTGGATTGGAAGGATGATTGGGAGCGCCATTTACCTCTAGTGGAGTTCGCATATAACAACAGCTTTCATGTGAGTATTGGTATGGCTCTATTTGAGGCGTTGTATGGTAGGCCCTGTAGATATCCTTTATGTTGGGAGGAGACAGGTGATAGGCAGCTGATCGGTCCGGAGTTAGTTCAGGAGACTTCGGACAAGGTCCAGTTGATTAGGAAGAGGCTTGTTGCGGCACAGGATAGACATAAGAGTTATGCCGACAACAGGAGGAAGGATTTGGAGTTCGGAGTGGGTGAGCATGTCTTTTTGTAGATTTCACCTACTTGAGGTGTTGTCAGGTTTGGCAGGCATAGCAAATAAATCCTAGATTCATTGGCCCATATGAGATTCTCAGGCGTTTAGGTAGCATGGCTTATGAGCTAGCTTTACCCCCGGCTTTAGCTAGCGTTCATCTCGTTTTCCACGTATCTATGCTCAGGAGATATGTTCGAGATCCATCTCATGTTATTAGTCACGAGCCAGTGGAGATCCAGCCAGATCTCTCCTATGTGAGCAACCGGTAGCTAATCTTGACCGGAAGGTTCAGCATCTCCGAAACAAGAGTATTGCGTCGGTAAAAGTTTTATGGCGGAACTTCTCGCGAGAGGAGGCTACCTGGGAGCTTGAGGATGCGATGAAGAAGAATATCCCCAATTGTTTGAGTAGTGTTGTTCGAACTTCAAGGACGAAGTTTCTTTAAGGGGAGAGGGTGTAAGGCCCTCAAAATTTTGCCCTTTTATTTTGTCGTGTGTGGATTCATGCTTGTGTATAGTATCATGTATAAACATGTAGACATTTATGTACATATTATCTTGGTGTACCTATGTATGTATGTGTATGTTTAGTTCGTAATGTTGTTTCTTGGCATTGTGTAGATAGTAGTTACATTATACTTCATAAATTGCATGTATAACATAGAGTAAATATGGTTTCCTGCATAATTTCATGACCTGGCCGAAGTGCAATTGACGGCAACATGAATGGACGTTCATGAGAAGTTGACGTCCATATCGATGGACGCCAAAAACTTGTAGACGGCCATGTATGTGGACGTCTATTTCTCTAAAATTCTGTGCACAGCAGATCCAGAGATCCCGCGATTGCCTTGCTCTCTGATTGGGGAGCTGTCCCCGACGGCTCTCCATCCCATCTACGCATATCCCAAAGCCGCAGCTTATAAAACACCCTCTTATGACTAGAAGAGACCCCTTTGTCTCTTTGACAAAGAAACCCTAGAGCTGTGAGAGAACCTAAAGTTTGTGGCCCTTGATCCGGTGACTGGAGGACTCTTCCGGCGGTCTACGACGACTGAGGACTCCTTGAACATCGAGGACACTTCCCCGACTCCGGTGTGCAGTGAGACTCATCACAGAGCCCGGAGCTGGGAGGTTTTGGAGGCATCTTGGCACTGGCCGAGGAGAGCTTCTCCGACCTTTTATTCCCCTGTGATTTTTTCCTAAGGCAAGTAACCATCCCCATTACTCATACATATGTCTAGTAGGTCCTAGGTATTTTTCTGGAATTTTATTCGAGTCCTGGAACCCTTTCACCAAGTCTTTTGAGTTCAGTCTGCATTTTGCACAGACAGGAACTTAACGCGGAATCCCTTGCCGTTAAGATCCTAAGTTGGTGGCACCCTATACTGCCGTTGACCTGAATAAACGGCCAGATCCTTGCCGTTTAGTTTTAAAGAAAGAACAGTGAACTGTTCTTCCTTATATGATCTATTTTTTCGGATTTCCACGTATGAGGATATACTGTAATTTTTATAAGCTATGTAATATGGATAGTGGATCATGTTGAGTAATTACTGTGAATTTTCGTTAATTGCACTAATTATTGAATTTATCCGAAATGTATGATAAATAGTTTTGAACATGGTAAATCACTGTTTATGTAATCCATGTGGAATGTAAGTGCCATAAATGTTCAGGCGATGTGGATGAGTGTCAGTTCATGTCATGAAAATTGGGAATTTTCCCATGTCTATGTAATTATTTATAAATTCTGGTTTGAAAAATAGGGAGCATGAATGGGTTGTTTTAAATTCCAATAATCATGTGATGCATGTTAAATTCCGGAAAATTTATAATGAGATGACTATTAGACACAGGGTTGTGAACTATTAATTTTGATCATAACATTGCGAATTCATAATGAACTGATTTACGAGTAACATGCAAATGATTATTCCATTTCTGTGAATTTCGTATAACTCATAAAAATATGAAAATTTGTATGTATGATCTATATCCTGTAAACAGCATGTGGTTAAAATTTCATGTGGATTGGGCAACAGTAAGTGTTATTTATGCAATTCACGAAGAAATGATTAACTAAAGCATGTTTATTGTGATTATAGATTTGTTAAATGGTTTCAACATGACTAGTGTCAATCCCTGAATGTTTAAGTCTTGTTAACAATAGTACCATGTTAGGGAAACTGAACCATGTACATGAATGTGAAAGTGGAATTAATGTGTTAATTAGTGTGAAATCGTGTGTGTGTTAAATTGGAAAATGTGTAAACTGTGCCGTGTGTGACACTGCTTCCATAGAGGGCTGTGGGACCGTACCATGGTAAGTCCCCACGGGAAGGTTCAATGTGTTTGATATCCTATGGGCATTAGGATGAAATCCTTGAGGTGGACAAGTACCACTGGTTAGGGTGGAGAGGACTTCTCCCGGTCTGCGCAGTACCAAGATTCATCACTGTGTTGCCTAGGTGGCGTCTATGTGTTATGTGAATGTGTTACATGTGTCCTTCTAGTGGTGGTTCGGACTATGTGTCACGGCATTTAAATGAGAATAATGTGATTGTGTATAAGTGAAATTGTGAAATGTGCAAGTGAATATGTGAAGGTGTGAATATACGAATATGTGAACCCAATGTGAGAGCATGTAAAATGGTGCAATATGATATGATGGTGTTAGATCCATGTCAAAACAGCAAGCTCATTATGTTTACAAATGTGATATGCATGTGGAAAAGTACGTAGAATCCATGTTAAGAACATTCTTCCTTTATGTGTAAACTTCATGCCTAAATTGCTATCATGTTACAACACATTATAATTTAGCTACCATGTGAGTAAATATACAGGAAGCATGCAGTAGGTATATTATTGTGGAATAACATAAAGCATGTACCATGTGTTATGAAATTGGTAGAAGTATCATGATAGGCTTTCTTTAAAGATTGTTCCACCATGCCGCATGTATTGATTAATGTAATGAAGGTAAAATGTGCATGTGATGTGTGTATGTATAATGTGTATGGATTACTTGCTGAGTCTTTTAGGCTCACTCTTGCTTCGACGGTACAGGTTTAGAAGGTGACCCTACTTCCTTGGAGGAGATCGTTGAGAGCGATTCCGAGCGAGGAGAGTAGATTGTTGTGGAGCCACCGACATTGTACTTTCTTTTCCATAGTATGAAATTTGAGACTTGTGTAATTGTGGATGAACAATGTAATTTGGATATAGAATTTCATTATGTGGACTTTAGTTTCTTTTAAATTGCTATATGGGCTATGTATGTCGAATGTGGATGATGAAATAAAATTGACAGTTAGTTCTTTTACTTCCGCTGTTCTATGACTATATTTGTGTACATCTCAATCTAGTGGTAGTGTTGGGTAAATGTCCCACTGTAACGACGTTCATTATACGACGTGGATTGGTATAATCGTACCGGTATAAGGAGGGTCGTCACATCTACGCTCGAAGGAAACTTCACTCACCACGAGCATGGATCTCACACACCCCACAACCCCAAAGCCACGGAGAAACAAAAATCTCAAGGGGAAGGGGAGCATGCTAGAATGAGAGGAAGACGAGAGTCCCTACCTCAAGGAGTAGAGCCGACCCGTTGGGGCCTTCACGTTGGAATGGCCACCTCCTCCTTGCTCCAAGCACCACCTGGATGTCACCTACACCAAGGAAACGTCACCTCCCCGCCACGAGCACCACGAACAAGCCAATAACACAAGAGGAGCTCAGGGGAAGGAAGAGGGAGAAGAAGAAGAAAGGAAAGGGAGAAAGGGGAAATGGGTACCGACCTCGGTTTTGAACCGACGGGCCTAGAGACGCGACGGGTCGGGCCGGTGCGACAGCAAGCATATCACGACGCCCACGCACGTTGAGACCATGTCGCGACCGCCTTGCCCGGTGTGACACCAAAAGCGGTCAAACCTCGAAGATTGGGAAAACCAGAACACGGTGGACTGCCAGGTCACGTCAATGCTACACACACCTGACACCTGACAAGCCCGTTCTGACAGAAAGGACAGCAGTCAGAACGGTCAGAAAGTAGTTGCATCGCGTCGCCTCCAGACGCCGCGATAAGAACGCGACGCCCACCCCCGTCGCGACCAGAACGCGACGGCCAGGTGTGCCGCGACCAAAACCATGTCGTGACCGGCCCCTTTGGCATGACAATGTCGCGACCAAGGGGTCCGTAGTGACCCTAAGGACAAGGATAACGGCCCAGAGGGCCGGGTCTCACATTCTACCCCCCTTAAAAGTTTCATCCTCGAAATCAAAAGAAACTCAGTTTCAACAGGAAGCATGCAAGGAAAAACAACGTATCGATCAATCAACATAAGGGAACTGCTCTCTCATCTCATCCTCGTGCTCTCACGTGGCCTCGCCACCAACGCGGTTCTCCCAAACAACCTTGACCAGTGGAATCTGCCTCCTGCGTAACTGATGCACTCTACGGTCCACAACTCTGACTAGGTGCTCTGGTACTGACAAATCTAGTGCAACCTCTAACTGTGAGTAATCTAACACGTGCGACGGATATACAACGTACCTCCTGAGCTGCGAAACGTGAAAACCTCGTGCACACCTGCTAACTCTGCTGGAAGACGCAACCTGTACGCGACCTCTCCGATCCTCTCTGTAATCGGGAAGGCCCAATGTACCTCGGACTAAGCTTTCCCTTCTTTCCAAACCTTATAACACCCTTGGTCGGCGAGACCCATAAGAACACAAGGTCAACCACACTAAACTGCAACGGCCTTCTGCGAACATCTGCATAGCTCTTCTGCCTGCTCTGTACTGCCTAACTAAACTGACTGTGTCTGCACACTGCTGTACCATCTCTAGTCCCAAAAGTTGTCTCTCACCTACCTCGAACTAGTGAAGTGGTGTCCTATACGCCGACCATACAAAGCCTCGTATGGTGCCATTCCAATGGTCGAGTGATAATTGTTTTTGTATGCAAACTCTACCATCGGAAGATGGGACTCCCAAGTGCCACCTCAGTCCAAGAAACAAGATCTCAACATATCCTCCAAAGTCTTTATAGTCCTCTCTGACTGACCATCTGACTGTGGGTGGTACGCTGAACTCAGTCTCAACTCTGTGCCAAGAGATCTCTGCAAACTGCGCCAAAACCCTGAAGTGAACCTCAGATCTCTGTCGAAAACAATGGAAACTGGGGTCCCGTGCAATGGAACAACTCGGTCCACGTACAATCTGGCAAGTCTGTCCACTGACCAAGACATCCTGACTGGAAGGAAGTGCGCTGACTTGGTCAACCTGTCCACAATCACCCAAACACCATCATGCCTCTGCGGAGAATGGGGCAAACCAACTACAAAATCCATGGTGATGTCGTCCCACTTCCACTCAGGAATGGGCAACGGCTGCAGCCCACCACCAGGATACCGATGCTCAGCCTTCACCTGCTGATAGGTAAGGAAACGAGCGACAAACTCTGCCACGCCCCTCTTCATCCCTGGCCACCAGAAGAACCTCTTCAGGTTATGGTACCTACCTCAAACTGAGCTTGCCCCTCTTCCCAAACCTGAGAACGCCCTTGGTGGACAAGATCCGCAAAAACACATTGTCACCTGCCTCAAACTAAAGTGACCTATGGTGAACATCTGTGTAGCTCTTCTGCCTGCTCTATGCTGTCTGCAGTCTCTGCCTAATTAGTTTGACTGTGTTTGCACACTGTTGTACCAACTCTGGTCCCAGTATTTGCCTCTCACCAACCTCGTGCCAGTGAAACGGTGTCCGGCACGGTCTGCCATACAGAGCCTCATAGGGCGCCATCCCAATGCTGGAGTGAAAGCTATTATTATAAGAAAACTCCACCATGGGAAGGTGCGACTCCCAGGTGCCGCCCCAGTCTAGGAAATACTCTCTCAACATGTCCTCTCGAGTTCTGTATGGTCCTCTCTGACTGACCGTCTGTTGCGGGTGATAGGCTGAACTCAACCTCAACTCGGTGCCCAGTGCCCTCTAAAAGCTACGCCAGAAATGAGAAGACATAGAAACTGGGGTCCCGTGCAACGGTACAACTTTGTCCACAAACAGTCTGGAAAGTCTGTCCACTGACCACGCTGCTCTGACCAACAAGAAATGAGCTATCTTCGTCAATCTGTCGACGATTACCCAAACACTGTCGTGCCCCTGCGAAGTACGAGGTAAACTAGCAACAAAGTTCATAGTGATGTGCTCCCACTTCCACACTGGAATGGGTAGCGACTAGAGCTCACCACCAGGATGCTGGTGCTGTGCCTTCACCTGCTGACAGGTAAGGCAACGAGCAACAAACTCAGCAAGATCTCTCTTCATCCCAGACCACCAAAGAGTCCCCTCAAGTCGTGGTACATCTTGGTGGAACCTTGATGAATAGAGAACCTCAAACGGTGTGCCTCAGTGAACAGCTCCTGCCTGACGTCTTCTGGAACATAAAGTCTACCTCTGAACCTGACCTCACTATCCTCGTCTAGCTAAACCTCTGGCATCCGCAACACGTCTGCTAACTCTGCATCTGCACTCTGAGCCTCTAACACCTGCTTGTATATGGTTGGACGAACGGTCAAACTGGCCAACACTACTCTGTCTCTGACTCTCAATGGAAGGAACACTCCCTACACAGCGTTCTCCAATAGCCTCTAGTGTCTAACCAACAAAGAACTCAAGTGGGCTTTCCTACTCAAAGCGTCCGCTATGACATTAGCCTTTCCTGGCTGATAGGAAAGAGTAAAGTCGTAGTCTTTCAAGTACTCAACCCACATGTGCTACCTGAGTTCAGATCTCTTTGGGTGAAGACGTACTGCAAACTCCTGTGGTCTGTAAACACCTCTGTAATTGCACGACCGTTCAGATCCGGTTTAACGGGTTGTGTGCGTGGTGCTCTTGACCAAGAGGTGGTCATTGGGCCTTGTTTGTGGTTTTCGTGCGTTGTGCGGGCATTGTGGGCTGAAGGTTCTAGCCCAAATAGCCCGTTGATTCACTGGTTGTGAACGCGACAGAGGAAGTCGTCACAATTTGAAACGCGACAGTCTCTCCTGTCGCGATTCACAGAACCACCTTTGTGTTTTAGCAGCACTTTGGGCTTCGAATGGGGACAGTTAGGGTCGTCGCGTTTAAGAGTTAAACGCGACGTCTGCCTACTTCGCGATTTTGAAATAAGTTTTAATTGTTTTGTTTCGCCCAGATAGAGTAGAGGAGCTCTGTCCAGGCAAAGGAAAGGTTGCTGCGGCGCCTCCTGTGCTGTTTTCCAGCGTTCGGTGGTTCATACGGCGTGGGGTCCATGCGAGGAGTGTGTCGGAAGCGTGGATGCGCCGGCGATATGGTGGTTTCCACATTCTTCGGGCTTGTTCAACTAGTAGGGAGACTACCCTTTTGTTTTAGTTTGATTTAAATGGTTTAAAGGGTGGAAAATATGTATGGGTGGTTTGCCATGTCATGGATATCATGTTTATTGCCTTAGTTTGATAATTGTATCGGATATGCGGTTGGATTTCTTGTGGAAAAGGTGGGTTCGGCCTGAGGGCTGAACTCATAGTCGTGTTTGAAACGCGTCGTGATGCACTGTCACGTTCATGGTATGAACGCGACGCCATGCATTGTCGTGTTTCTATTTTTGTCCGGTGTACTGTGGTGGTGGTTTGGACGCGACCTCTTGACTCGTCGCGTTATTGTTGAACGCGACGGTGTGGTCCATCGTGTTTCTGTGTAAGGTTTTGTGTGATCCTAATCGCGACATATTATTCTGTCGCGATTTGGATGTTGACTGTGGTGTTGACCGGTTGGGCCTGAAGGCGACGTATTGGGCCGTCGCGATTCTGTCGCGACATTGGGCCTTGACGCATTAGGCTTTGAATCGCATCAGGGCAGGCCATCACGATTTGAAAGGCGACGCCTGTGTCCATCGCGTTTCAGCTTCGGTGGTCTGTTTGTAGTGGCTGGGCAGTGAAGTTCCAGTGTGAACCTAGCCTTGGTTATGTTGGTTATGGTTAACATCCATTGTGTTTTATGTTGCTATGGAGGTCATGAGATGACCAATGATAGGCATGGTTATTATATGTTATTGTGGTTATATATATGTCGGTGTAGGTTGGCTTGGAGGTCACATGGTGACCGGTGACGAGCTAACTCTGATATTGGTGTATCATGGTTTGTGTGATTGCCGAGTCTGGTGGTCCGGTGCCTATTCCGGAATACCTCTTCAGTCGGGTACCCCAGGTTCTGTGTGAGCCAGGCACGTTGTGCTCAGGGCGTGTCCCGGTACGGTGTGTACCACAGAGGTCTGAGTCGTCTTACTGAACACCCTCACTCCTGTGTTTGAGTTGTACGTTCGGCTGAGGGAAAGACGACTGGGGATAACGACTTGTGTTTGTGGGATAGACACCAGTAGAAGTACTGGTTCCCAGCTAGTCCTGTGTTCTAGTGCCTCACTTTAGGGAGCTCGGGCTGGAGTCCCTAAAGGTGCCAGGCTTGGGCCTACAGCTATGTGGTCTGCAGGTGTGGTGTTGGTTGGTCTCCACTGTTCTTTGGCTTGTGGTTGTGGAGAAGAAGTTGGACCTTTCGTCCATGACTGTGAGACTGAGAGGTGGTTCTTGTGCTGTGTTGTCTGGGTTGGATATTGGCATCATGAACCAGTAGTCCATTCCCGTGTGGTGGTGTCGTTCCTTTCTGACTCGTGTTTTGCTAGTGGTCGTGGCTTGTGAGTGTTGACTTACCAGTTGTAGTTTCTTTCATTGTGGTGTGCCCTGTTGGAGGCACTGTGTGTTATGGGTTGTGTGGTTGTGCTTATATGGTGGTACCTCGTGGTGGTAGGTACCTGTACCCTTCATGGGTAGCTTTGTGTTGTGGTATGCGTGTACCAGCCTCTTCAGGTATTGAGGTGGACTTGTGTTTTGTGGAGGTCTTGTGGTATGACCTTCCACGCGTTGTGTGTTACCCTGTTTAGGGTAAGCTTTCAATTATGGCTTTGGTATGTGGGCATTGGCAGGTTAATGCCAGTCCTATTACCCTACGTGGGTAGTTTGCCTGTGAAGCTTTTAGCTTAGGCAATGGTTTGCCTGTGAGACTGGTAGCCTAGGCAGTGGTCTGCCGGTGAGGCTTGAGGTTAAGGCGTTTCAGCTATTGGACGGACTAGTGGTTCCGAGCTAGTCCTGTTGTTTCCCCTAACTTTCTGAGGATTGAATTAGCTAGTATGATGATGTATAATTGTCATTTAATCACGATTGTTGTGAGCATGATATGGTTTGGCTATCGTGTTTTCCAGTGAGACCCCTTTGCGGTTGAGGTCTCTGTAGTTTTTGGGTGTTGTTTTTGGGAGGTCCCTACTGAGCCACTGACATGTTGAGGCTCACTCCCTTACAGCTCTTTTTAGGTGTTAGCTGTTTGTGTGGCTTGCGAAGGCATTTGTGGCAGACTTGTATGTCACGTCCTAATTAAACATCCATTAATTGGAAATGATAGAAAATGGGTAAAAGAAATAGGACTTATGTTTTTCATCTATTATTATCATAGCGGAAGCTTAATTACATGACACTCCTCATTACAGTCTATAAGAGGAGCAAGGAAAAATAAAACTTATTTACAACTCATTACTACATTACTAAAGAAAAACAAAGTTATTAACTTCTGAGGACTGGTTGTCCCACTCAGCACACTCCCCCCTTTAAGCATTACCCTCGTCTTAACCACCCGAAATGGTAGGATTTGATGAGCTAACTAGCCCAATAGAATTCAATCTTCGAATCATAGAGATCGAGATAATCAAAAATAGGATAAACTTTTCTGCTAACCATGCAGGACAAGGAAGACTGGATAACCATGACAAATAGTTCACAAATGTGAGATAGGAATGTTGAACTAAGAATAGCATGATCAAGAGTTCAAGACAATAATCCATGTTCTAATTCAAATACACTCAATTCATGAGAAAATAACATGATGACTAATCAAGCTGTATTGATGCAATGCCAAACATCCTAGATCCTTTATCGTTTCGTACAACATTTAAACGAATTCAGGTGATCCTCCAGGACTAGACCAGCCTATTTGCACAGGCATATATCTCAAAAGAGTCCAAAAGACCCACAATTTATCATCATAATTCATTCTTGCATGGTTCAAGTAGGGGATATATAAGTACTCAAGGTTTCTCACAGAACAGAGATTCAAGTTACAATGTAAAACACTTCCAGAAATTTGGAGACAAGCAAGAGTCATATGTACTGGAGATGTTCAAAGACATTCCATAGTGAAATATGGATGACATTTGAATGATTTTTCTCAAGGTTACAATGGATGGAATCAAGGAAATAAGGGTATCAACTAGTTGGGTCAATACCACCAGGTGAGTCATCAAAAGCATGGACAAGAAAAGATGCTGGAAAGCAAGACTGGACAAGGTATGTCGACAGCCAGAAGGTGGCTGTCGACAGGTGCAGGCTTCCATAACCAACTTTTTGCAGTCTGGACAGTGCCTGTCGACAGGCCAAGGTTGGCTATCGACAGGTTAGGTCCATCTATCGACAGACAAGAGTATCTGTCAACAACTGCTAGTTTTTCTAATGTTTGGGTTCTGGAATCTTGAGGCCTGTTGACAGGTGATTCCCAACTGTCGACAGCCGCAGGTTCAGCTTCCAGAAGTGGATCTACAGCCACTCTAAAGACCTTTTGAATGGTTCCTATGAATCCAAACATGGTTAATAGCAACTAGAAAGATTTGTTTATAGTTCTAAATACTACTTTACATGGAGAACAAAAATAAAGCATGAGAAACACAACCTACACATGGGTGGCCAGAAATTTAGAAAATTGAAGTAACTGAGAGTACCATTCATCTAAACAATATTTGCTTGCATCCAATAGGAAGATTTTCACAAGTACACATGCTAAAAAATGATTACAGGGAATGGACACACAATTCAAAGGTGGTTTATGGAGTCAAATACAAGTGTGTAAGTGGTCCAACATTAAAGAGAAGACTCTTTAGCACGGTCAGCAGATAAGTATGAGAAAGAAGGGAGGAATCCTACCTGACTAAGAAGATGCAAGCCTTCACTTCTCCTTAACAAAGGAGCCCACCACAATAGGAGGAAGGGAACAATAGGTTGCAGACGTAGCAGCAACAGGAGTAGAAGCAGCAGCAACAGCCACGACAGCAGCTACAACTATAGCAAGTAGTACCTATGGCAAGAGCAGTAGCAGCAGCAGCTCTAGCAGCAACAGCTCCAACAGCAAGGAGCAGGAGATAAGCCAGAGCAAGAAGTGGAAAAACTCCCACGAAGGGTGAGGGGAGGCTTATATAAGCTTTAAATCCCATGCATTACTTGGCACGTAGGCTACACAGGTGGAGCCGTAAGACTCCCTTTTACCATGCTATGCTATGTTTACCATGCATGGATCCCCATCTTACACATGTGGTAAAACGTGTAAGCATCCTAACCCAGGTGAAATGGGCTTACGTAGCCCCTAATGCGTAAGCAAGAGTTAAAAAGAAAAATGGATTACGTAAATGGGTGGAAAATCAGCTGACCCATTTGTCCTTAAAATTTTATATCCAAATGATGTCCATTCAAGTTGAAATTTCAACCATAATCTAATAAGAACGTTTTCCAAATTATGGTAATTTATTTAATTTTTAGAATTTATTTTTCACCTAGCAATAATTGCGCAGAAAATAGTTGCGTCGATTTAATCTCGAAATCTGCACGTCAACAATCTGGATATTTACTCTGATACCATCCATTTCTAGAAATTATGGTGTTCTCGAATTTCATTTTCATTACGGTATTCCGGTGTCGCCCTGTCGGAGCACACACCTCTGAGTACGATGCTGGAATAACCTTTATTATTACCAATAATCCTAATATAGTTAATTACATCTCATGATAGTAGTTATGTTTAACAATCAAATTATTCACATTTTTCTAGTAAATAGAATTTTCGGGGCATTACATTGTACCACTAGAAATAGAGTAGTTGTGTCTGTGTGAGCCGGCTCCCTCGGGGTATGCCCCAGGTAGTTGTACCTTTCTCTTGGACATGTAATAATGTATTGGGACAGTGTTACATTGTTGTATACAGGTATGAGCACATGTACTTTCTTGTGTCTTGTATTGTTATGTTGTCTTTTATATTCCTACTAGACACTTGTGCGTGTTATCCCTTGCGAGACTTCAGTCCGATCACGGGAGGCGGACTGGATATGGAGCTTTATTGGGCATAAATATCCAGGGCCGTTACAGTTGGTATCAGAGCATGGTCCAGTTAGAATATGAAAAGACATTGAGGTTACAATGTCCCAATGCATGGTTAATGTCCACTGCTGGTAGTAAGTCTGCGGTTTTTGTATGGTTTAAAGTGGTTTTCACGTGAGGTTTTGTCATGTGAATTGTGTGTTTGTGTTTATAAATTTGCTAGTAATTTAGGAAAGGATGATTGTATAATAGTAGGACTTACAGTGTGAATAGTACAATGAGCTTAGCCTGACAGTAGAATAATTAAGATAAATGTTTTGCAGAAAAGATATGATGTTAATGTAGTTGGCAGTATAGGTAAATTTAAGAGTTATTGACCAGAGAAAGAAGGAGTATAGCAGACTATGAAATGGATATAATTAGATGGTTCAGAAAGTGTTCAGCAAGAGTATGGCAGAATAGAATAGAAAGAGCAATAAATGTATGGAAATTGGAATTGTTAAGTACAGAAAGGAAAAGTGTGACCTATTAAACAGTAAAAAGTTTGGGATCAGGAGACACCTGATTGAGAGAGAGTTTAGTAAAGTTGAAGGTAAAACATGTGCAGAGTTAGTTGAGTAGTTTTATTACGTAATAAGAAAGTGCAGTGTTACAACAATAAGAATAGATATTTTTAAGGGTTATGCAATAGATTTGTTAGAACAACTAGAGAATGTGATTTAAAGCATGGAAGGTATATGAAGAGCAAGATATGTCAGTAATGGTATGGCAGAATTCAGAATTTAAATATGTGGCATAACCAGAATTGATGTATTAAAGAAAGGGGTTCAAGAATTTAGGTATTTTCTTCAGTAATAATTGATTGAGTAAGATAATTTGTGAAATAAGTAAAGTCAAAATTGAGTCCAGCTGGAGTCAGAGTAATAATGAAAGAGAAAAGTAATTGAAGATAAGAATGGGAGTAGAATTTATGGAATATCTTGCCAAATGTCCGATGTAATCAGAGTAGCGTAGCGGAAGCATGGAAGATTTAATATTCACAAGTTATCCGAGGTTTGAATGATTAAAGGAAAGTTTGAGGTTTTCGTACAGTTAGGTAAAGAGGCAGTGATCTTGTCTAGATATGAGTTAAGGCAGTATGAGCAGAATGGTATAAAGAGGCAGGAAATTCAAATATGGGAATTTGATTTTTCTTAAGAAATTGGTAGTTGAGAATGTGAATATAGATGAGGTAGAGTAACAATTAGCAGTGATAAGCAGATAATGGAATAATACAGAGGAATCTGAGAATTTAAAGAGAGTTTAGTATGGCAGAGCACCTAAGGGTGGCAGTTTATGGCGGATTATCCTCAGTAAGTGAAGCAACCCAGAGAGAAATGTTACAAACACAGCCGGGAAAAATGTGGAAGCAGGTTGAGTCGAAGGAGATAAAGCGCCAATAGCAAGGTAGAATTGCTTACAGATGAAAGGTAAAGAAAAGCAGATTGACACAAAGAGCAGAACATCTATGAAAGGAATTAAAGAGAAAGGAAAAGAAGAACAGGCACGGAATGAACAAATTGAGTCACCCAGTGTAGAGTGGCTTGAAAGGCAAGTGTAGAGAAAGAGTATCCTACTTGTTCTGTATATGGCTTATTTCTTTTTAGGTGATAGTCTGGCTTGCCGTAGTTTCGTTCTGAATGTCGAGGATGACATTCCTTATTAGTTGATAGTAATGTAATAGCACGACCGTTCGGATCCAGTTTAACGGGTTGTGTGCATGGTGCTCTTGACCAAGAGGTGGTCATTGGGCCTTGTTTGTGGTTTTGTGTGTTGTGTGGGCGTTGTGGGCCGGAGGTTCTAGCCCAAACACCCGTTGGTTTACTAGTTGTGAACGCGACGGAGGAAGTCGTCAATATTTAAAACGCGACGGTATCTCCCGTCGCGATTCACAGAACCGCCTTTGTGTTCTAGCGGCACTTTGGGCTTCGAATGGCGACGGTTAGGGTCGTCGTGTTTAAGATTTAAACGCGGCATCTGCCTACATCGCGATTTTGAAATGAGTTTTAATTGTTTCGTTTCGCCCAAACAAAGTAGAGGAGCTCTGTCCAGGCGAAGGAACGTTGTTGTGGCGCCTCTGTGCTGCGGCACCTCCTGTGCTATTTTTTCGACGTTCGGTGGTTCATACTGCGCGGGGTCCACAGAGGAGCGTGTGTCGGAGCATGGATGCGTCGGCGATATGGTGGTTTCCACATTCTTCGGGCTTGTTCAACTGGTAGGGAGACTACCCTTCTGTTTTTAGTTTTGATTTAAATGGTTAAAAGGGTGGAAACATGTTGGGTTGTTTGCCATGTCATGGATATCATGTTTATTGCCTTAGTTTGATATTGTATTGAATATGCGGTTGGTTTCCTGTGGAAAAGGTGGGTTCGGCCTGAGGGCTGAACTCACAGTCGCGTTTGAAATGCGACGTGATGCACTGTCTTGTGTCGTTGTATGAATGCGACGCCATGCATTGTCGTGTTTTCTATTTTTGACTGGTGTGTTGTGCGGTGGTTTAGACGTGACCACTTGACCCGTCGCGTTATTGTTGAACACCGACGGTGTGGTCCGTCGTGTTTCTGTGTAAGGTTTTGTGTGATCTTGATCGCGATATCATTCCACGCGATTTGGATGTTGACTATGGTGTTGACCAGTTGGGCCTGAAGGCGACGTATCGGGCCGTCACGATTCTGTCGCGACATTGGGCCTTGACGCATTAGGCTTTGAATCGCGTCTGGGCAGGCCATCGCGATTTGAAAGGTGACGCCTGTGACCATCGTGTTTCAGCTTCGGTGGTCTGTTTGTAGTAGCTAGGCAGTGAGGTTCCAGTGTGAACCTAGCCTTGGTTATGTGGTTATGTTAACATCCATTGTGTTTTATGTTGCTATGGAGGTCATGAGATGACCATGACAGGCACAGTTATTATATGTTATTGTGGTTATTATATGCGTGTAGGTTGGCTTGGAGGTCACATGGTGACCGGTGACGAGCTAACTATGATAGGTGTATCATGGTTTGTGTGATTGCCGAGTCTGGTGGTCCGACGCCTTTTCCGAAATACCTCTACAGTCGGGTACCCCAAGTTCTGTGTGAGCCAGGCACGTTGTGCTCGTGGCGTGTCCCGGTACAGTGTGTACCACAGAGGTTTGAGTCTCTTCCTGAACCCCTTGACTCCTGTATTTGGGTTGTACGTTCGGCTGAGGGAAAGACGAATGGGGACAACGACTTGTGTTTGTGGGTGTGCAGTCGCTTGTGCGCGCTCGAGGTTAGGACAGACACCAGTAGACGTACTGGTCCCAAGCTAGTTCTGTGTTCCAGTGCCTCACTTTAGGGAGCTCGGGCCGGAGTCCCTAAAGGTGCTAGGCTTGGGCCTGCAGCCGTGTGGTCTGCAGGTGTGGTGCTGGTTGGTCTCCACTGTTCTTTGGCTTGTGGTTGTGGAGCGGCAGTTGGACCTTTCGTCTGTGACTGCGAGACTGAGAGGTGGTTCTTGTGCTGTGTTGTCTGGGT
Source organism: Colocasia esculenta (assembly GCA_014218235.1). Lineage (NCBI taxonomy): Eukaryota > Viridiplantae > Streptophyta > Magnoliopsida > Alismatales > Araceae > Colocasia > Colocasia esculenta. Next base: position 33,406,019 of record CM024754.1, read on the forward strand.
TGGATACTAGCATCATGAACCAGTAGTCCATTCCCGTGTGGTGGCGTCGTTCCTTTCTGACTCGTGTTTTGTCAGTGGTCGTGTCTTGTAAGTGTTGACTTACCGGTTGTAGTTTCTTTCATTGTGGTGTGCCCTATTGGAGGCACTGTGTGTTATAGGTTGTGTGTGGTTGTGCTTCTATGGTGGTACCTCTTGGTGGTAGGTACCTGTACCCTTCATGGGTAGCTTTGCGTTGTGGTACGCGTGTACCAGCCTCTCCAGGTATTGAGGTGGACTTGTGTTTTATGGAGGTCTTGTGGTATGACCTTCCACGCATTGTGTGTTACCTTGTTTAGGGTAAGCTTTCGATTATGGCTTTGGTATGTGAGGATTGGCAGGTTGATGCCAGTCCTGTTACCCTGCATGGGTAGTTTGCCTATGAAGCTTACAACTTAGGCAATGGTTTGCCTATGAGACCGGTAGCCTAGGCAGTGGTCTGCTGGTGAGGCTTGAGGTCGAGGCATTTCAGCTGTTGGACGGACTAGTGGTGCCGCTAGTCCTGTTGTTTCCCCTTACTTTCCGAGGATGAATTCGCTGGTATGATGATGTATAATTGTCGTTTAATCACGATTCTTATGAGCATGATATGGTTTGGCTACTGGTGTTGCCAATGAGACCCCTTTGGGTTGAGGTCTCTGTAGTTTTCGGGTGTTATTTTTTGGAGGTCCCTACTAAGCCAGTGACGTGTGTTGAGGCTCACTCCCTTGCAGCTCTTTTCAGGTGTTAGCTATTTGTGTGGCTTGCGGAGGCGTTTGTGGCAGACTTGTACCACCAGTAGTAGAGTTAGTTGTGTTTGTGTGACCTCTTGCTCCCTCGGGAAATGCCCCAGGTAGTTGTACCTTTCTCTTGGACTTGTAATAATGTATTAGGATAGTTTTACATTGTTGTATACAGGTATGAGCACATGTACTTTCTTGTGTCTTGTACTGTTATTGTTGTCTTTTATATTCCTACTGGACACTTGTGCGTGTTATCCCTTGCAAGACTTCGGTCCGATCGCGGGAGGCTGACTTGGATATGGAGCCTTATTGGGCATAAATATCCAAGGCCATTACAGTACCTCGAACACCTCCCCGTACAAGTATTGTCTCCACACCTCAAGGCAAACACGACCGCTGCAAGCTCCAAGTCTTGTGTCGGGTAGTTCTGCCCATGCTTCTTCAGCTGTCGAGAAGCATAAGCGACTACCCTCCCATGCTGTATCAACACGACACCCAGACCAGCTCTAGAAGCGTCGGTGTAAATGACAAAACCACCACTGCCAGACGACACAACAAGATCGGAGCTGAACTCAACCTTCTCTTCAGCTTTTGGAAACTCTGCTCACACTCTGCTGTCCACACGACCTGGACTCTCGCCTGTTCAACCTCGTCATGGCTCAGCAGCTCTGGCGAAGTCCTGCACAAACCTTCTGTAGTAGCCTGCCAGCCCCAGAAAACTACGCACCTCTGCAATGTAGTGGGTTGGCCCCACGAAACCACTGCCTCAACCTTGGCGGGGTCCACCGCCACTCCTGCACCTGAAACCACGTGACCAAGGAAGTGCACATCCTTTAGCCAAAATTCACATTTGCCAAACTTGACTTAAAGTTGGTGACTCCTCAATGTCTCCAGCACTAACCTCAAGTGAACCTCGTGCTCCTCTACTGTCGCTGAGTACACCAGGATGTCGTCCACGAACACTACCACGAACCTGTCCAGGTACTCTCAGAACACACTGTGCATCATCTCAGTGAAGGCTGCCGGTGCATTCGTGAGCCCAAAAGGCATCACGACAAACTCGAAGTGACTGTAGCAGGTACGGAAGGATGATATGACAATATCTGACTCTCGGATCCTCAACTGGTAGTAACTTGATCTCAAGTCAATCTTTGAGAACACTGAAGCTGACTGCAACTGGTCAAACAAGTCATCGATCCTGGGCAACAGATACTTGTTCTTCACTGTAACCTTATTCAGCTGCCGATAATCGATGACATCCTGCGACTGCCATCCTTCTTCCTCAAAACAATACATGCGCACCCCAAGGTGAATGGCTCGGACGAATGAAGCCCTTCTCGAGTAACTCATCGAGTTGGTGCTTCAACACCCGCAGCTCTGCCAGCGCCATCCAGTACGGTGCCTTTGACATAGGCATCATCCCTAGAAGCAACTCAATGGAGAAATCTACTTCGCACTTCGGCGGTAAACCAGCTAGATCCTCCGGAAACACGTCAGCAAAATCACAAACAACAGGTACATCTAAAATAGATAGCTCGCCAGAATCTGAGAAACTCACAGAAGTAAGGTAAGCGACACAACCATCTCGAATTAGGCGCCGAGCTCTACAAAAGGAAACAAAGGTCGATGGGTAGACCGGGTACCTTGAAAGAAAAGCACAAGTGCCCCAGCTATCTCGAACCGCACGGTCTTTCGCTGACAATCCACCAACGCAGAGTGTGCCTCCAGCCAATCCATGCCAAGGATGGCATCGAAGTTGTGGAGCTGTAAGGCAAACAGTCTGGCTGGTAGAAGGTGGCCCCGCACCTCGACGGTGACACCCTCTAGGTAACCCAGAGTGCACACGTAGTCACCCGTCAGAAGCTCAACAGCTAGGTCATAGGTCTGCTCCATAGCAAACTCAGTCAAGGAACTAAAGAACTCCTCTGAAGCAAAACAATGTGTGGCATCGGGATCAATCAAAACACGTGCAACTCTACCAAGGATAGGAACCATACCGACGACCAGATTAGAGGCCTCCGCCTCCTCTCTGGTGATGTTCATCATCCGACCGCGACCACGTCCTCGCTGAGGCTGCTGCTGCAGCTGCTAGACCTGCCCCTGGTGCTGCTGCTGACGCTGCGCCTACTGGGGTGGAGGGTACTGTGCTTGCAGTGTCTGCTGAGTGTACTGGGTAGGTGCCAACTGCTGCTGCAGTTGCCTCAACGGACACTCCCATCTAAAGTGACCCTGCTGCCCACAGTGAAAGCAACCTGTGCCATGCTGGCTCTGCTTTGTGCCCTGCTGCACTGACTGCTCCACTGGTTGTTCCTACTGACGTCGCTGCTGAGGTGACTGCTTTTAACGCCACCTACCTCCTCGAGAGAACAATTTCTTCAACTTCGAGGTCAGGCCAGCACCGCCTGTACCCAAAGAAGAAGAAGAAGAAGACACACTCCCTCGACTGCCCGAAGGACGCTGGTACGGGGTAGACCTCGTCGAACCTCCTCCCTGTGGTGACTGGAACCGACACTCCCTCTCCAAGGCAGTAGCCCTAGCCACTTCCAACCCCAAGGTGTCGCAGAGGTGGCCAGCCATGGCTCACCTCAACTCCGAACGTAGCCCACTAATGAACTGCTCAGTGATAGCCTGCTCACTAGTGGCCAAGTGGGGGACGTGTCGCAAAAGCTGTACGAACCTCTGGTGGTACTGCGCCATAGTCAGCTCTCCCTGCGTCAGTTCTGAAACTGGTCCCTCCTCTCACGACACGCATAGTCGGGGAAGTACTCACTGTGGAAGATCTCCAAGAACTGCTCCCAAGAAATCTAGTCTAGCCTCTTGCCCTGAAACTGGTCTACCTCACTATCTCCACCACCTCGTGGGCTGACCCCTTCTGTTGATAAACTGCCAACCTGACCTGATCCTAATCTGCACAGTCCATAGTCTCGAAAGTACGCTCGAGCTCATGGACCCAACTCTCTGCCCTGTCTGGATCATAATCACCGTAGAACATCGAAGGTTGAAGATGAAGAAACCTCTCTAGAAGCGTTGTGCGGTCCTCAGGTGCTGTTGCCCCAACTGGAGTCTGCTGCCGTACCACTGGTGGTACCTCTGGCTTGACGGGTGTTGCCTGCGGGGTCGCTGGTGGCTGCTCCTCTGCTGCCATCTCTGCAAACTGCTGACCTCCTTCTGGCATCTGCTGGTACTGCCAAGGGGCCTGAAACATCGTCCTCCACCACTGCTCCAACACCTCTGGCGGGGGCGGGGGTGGACACCACTGCTGCTGCTGTGCTCCCTACTGCAACACAGAACACCTTGCTGGTCGACCTGCTGAGGCTGAGCATCCACCGATGCGTGCTCGACTACAACCGACTCGTCCGGTGCGACGTCCTGATGTTCCATCAGCTCTCGGACCTGTCTGCGTCTATGCAGAGGCATGTCCTGCGACACAGACTAACATTCAAGTTAACAGAATAACCCGGCGGCTAGCAGTGTTACTTGTACTTCCTATGGGACTTTGCATTGTCACTTAGTTCCATTACAAGTCTTGATACACCCCTTGCTCTGATACCACTGTAACGGCCCCGACGCTACACTAGTAGAAAAACAATAATAGAAGGTAATTTTTTTCTGCCTTTTAAAGTGTCAATATCTGCCTTCTATTCAATTAGAAGTCAGAACTAAGGCGGATTTTATTCTGCCTTCTGTTCCACTGTCTTCTATTCGAATAGAAGGCAGAATGTGTTTTTTAGAAGGCAAAATCTTTAAAAGGCGAAAGATGATAGTTATAGAAGGTAATTTATTTTTGCCATATAAACTCATGATAGAAGGCATTTGTTATACCTATTAGACAAAAGTTTGTGCCATCTATTATTATTTAGAAGACGATAATTTCTGTCTTCTAAGATATACATAAAAGGCAGATATGGCAAAAAAATTTGCCTTCTAAATTGTCAAAATAGGTTATTAGAAGGCAAAATTATATGCCTTCTATACTAACTTCGGAATACAAATTATTATCTTTTAAAAGTAGTCTTCTTCTCGATTTAACCTGTTATATGTATGATAGATACTCTTATAAAAATCTCATGAACAAAATTTAATCACAAATATAAATCTCTTCCAAACACTGAATCAAAATATTTCCTCTTGATAGAAGATTACAAACTTTAAAATGTATTGTCCAATGACAAAAATACAAAGTCATAAGTCACAATGTGTCAACCAATAAATGACATTCATATGGTTATGATAATATGCACTCAAAGTGCATTTCACATACACATCTCCATTCATAAATGACAAAAAAGTGTTCACAACTATCTAAAGATAACAACCACATAATCTTCATAACTTTAAGCATCCTTGATGATCTTCTCTTGACATTAACTATAAAAAAGATCAAAAACTATTATTAGAAAGGCATTGAAAAACTTATTAAGAAATAAAAACAATTTATATAAACTTATAAATACTTACAAGGGCATGAGTGATCATGTAGTTATACCAACATATCTCTTAGTTAATCATTCCTCTCAAGCAACTGAAATGAAATTTAATTATAAAAAATGAGAAAATAAGATACAAGAAATAAGGTATAAATTTTGTAAATAAAAATACTAAGAACTTACAAGATTTTTATTTCAAGGAATAGACTTTCCTTCACATTGTCTTATATTTTTCGCAAATTTGTAGGCAACCTATGTTAGAACATAAGGCTTTAATCACATGAACTTCATAGTATTCATCACCTAAAAGTTGTCCATCAACTTTCTTTTTTGGATCCTTGCTAATTATTTCTCCTTCCGCCACACGACCAGAAGTAAAACCAAGTAAATAGCATTTGTTCTTTTCATAAAAGATTTTAAAAAATCAATATCAATAAATAATCAAACATTCATTTCTTTGAACATAGATTAAAAATTTGTATATATACAACATACCGATTTTTCATGTTCAACATTATTGAGATGATCACCTGGTTGACTATGCTGCAAATAGAAATATCATCACTTGGTTAAGTTGAAATCAAGTCTCACTAGATAGTCAATGCATAATATCATCTTAGGTCATACTTCTTAATTGTATAAATACTTACCGATGAAGGAACCACATAACTACCTGATGAAGAGTGAGATATTGTAGCATGATTGACATTATTTTTCTATTGGATCGCTCATTTAGGCATTATTTTCAGAAAGTACCTAAAACTCCAAAGACAAAATTTGTAGCTTAATATAAGATAAGAACACAAACTCAACAAATCTATGGAACACTGAAATAACAAATATATAGAAGAAATACATACATGTTCATTTCTTCGGTTCATCACAATTTGAACTGTTCTTGTAAAGATTTGTAATTTGTTTCCATCTCAAGCATCTTTTTTTCATAAAATCAAGTTCTTCTTTCATCTCACATGCCTTTTGACAATCATGTGCAAACTTACCACATTTGTTCTTTGAGCCATGTATATCTGTAGAAGTGACAAATGAACCATAGCATCTAGGTTTGCCAGGATGTTCTTTTCCTAACACTTGAGTTAAGATTTGATTTTCATTTTCACTGACAATATTCTCAGTATCATCTGGAGAATGACCTGCTACAATTTGATCTATCTCAACCTAAAAACAAAATTCAAATAGACATATTAATCAAACTAAGAAGTTAGAAAAGATGATATCAGCTTGCAAGAACATGAACACATACAAACTTTTCAGCTGCAAAGTCAGTGGATGGCTCTCCATTCTTCTTTGTGTACATCATTTTAAATGTTTGAATCAATGACATCTTTTGTCCCATTTGCTCATCTTCAGTCATAAAAAGTTATCAAGTTAAAAAAACTATGCATCCATACAAATAATATAACATAATAAAGATAATATCTAAATCATCATAAGTAACAAGATAAGATTACATATTCCTGTTGTCGGATAGCAATGCTCTTTGGTCCCGTCGTGGAAACCATCTGTTGTTTTGCACGATTCCCTTATTGATTTCTGAAATTCTCTTTATAAAATATCAAAAAATATTAATTATAGAAAATAATAACAAACATTTCAAAAACACATAATTCCAATATTGGCCTAAATTCATCCATTGCAGTATTGCTTTTTCACCTTTGCAGTATCACTTTTCCAATGTTGGACTAAATTCTTCCATTGTTCCTCCACTATAAATTGGTGCGGCATGGATTGTCTCCATCAGGATTGAATATTCCTTCTTTAATCTTTCCTTGTAATCTTTCCACTTCTTAGATAGTGACGCAACTACATAATTCTCATGGCAATCTTCAAGTTCATACTTCGACTACAAAACAAACAGTAAATATGTTAGTATTTTCAGATGTAATTACTATGAAAAAAAAATCAGATGTAATGTAAATTACCTTCACTAATTCCAAGCATTCATTGATATTGTGTTCTTGCATGTATCTCCAATCAAACACATCAATAGGCAACAAATCACCATTGCGAGCCATACTACCTAAAAATGTGCAAATCCAATAGCATTTGTACCAATCGGTCTATTTAGCTCATCAAACTCAAGTTTAAGATGTTGTCCAGGTGGCATATTATATATGTTCATTTTCCTTGTTGGACCACGGGTTCTTTTTCTTAAAGATGGAGTGTCTGTTTGTATTGGAGGAGGGGAATTTCCATCATTCATGCTTGAAGGAGTGTGTGATGTATTTCCAACTTGGGGTTGTGACATTTTAATGCAGAATTAGAGTCACTCATAAAATTGATTTGATGTTGTTGTTCACGAATTGCAATCTCCTTAGCTTTCCTACGAGTGACTCTATTTGTATCCATCACTTCAAAATCTGCACATAGAAATTAAGAAAAAATCCAGTTCTATTATAATACATAGAGATTCAAAAGAACTAACACAAAGATGAAAAAGATAATCCATACCAATCAAGTTCTATAGCATCTACATCCTTTCTTGAAATATCTATTTCTTCAATTCAGCTAAAATATTTTCTATTACATTCTCCTCATGTGTAGTGCTTTGAAGTAAAGTTTCAACCATATCATCACTTCTTTTATCTCCCATTGCATATGTATCTCGTGGCTTTGTCATCACAACTACATGCCAAGGTTTTCACATGGATTGCTTATATAAAAAACTTGTTGTGCTTGGAAGCGAACACAAAAGGCTCTTCAGTATGTAGAAGACAATTAGGATTCACGAGAGTAAATCCATGTTTATCCACCTTCAACCCATCTTATGAAAAATGTTTATCCAATCACACTTGAACAAAACAATAGCAAACTGTCCATAATAATCCATACGTATCATATCCTTGACAATTCCATAATAAGACACCATTCCTTGATCTGGAGTTTGTGCTGCTACAAGAATTCCACTATTTTGACATTTTCCTCTATTGTCTCTCTCTTTAGTATGAAATCTTATTCCATTAATGTCAAAACCAGTATAACATCGAACTTTATTAGATGGTCCCTTTGCTAACCATCTAAGCATTTTTTATCTTTGCTCGTCCAAGACAGCACAGAACTCATATACCTACAGAAAGGAATAGAAAATGATATTCATGTATAGATATAAACTTAAATTATATATAGCCAGGGAGAAGTAACTTACATGATGTTTAAACCATCCTGGAAACTCCTTGAAATGAATGCCATCAATGTCTTTTGATGTAGCACCAACAATTTTTTCTTTCAACTCATTGACATGTTTTCTATGTAAATGCGAATGTTGTGACTTCAATATCAAAAAATATTGATAATGTAAGAAGACTCTAATAATCAACTAAATTACTTACTCAATATGGTTTCAATGCATCACAGTTAAACAACACGTATCTGATAGCTTGTGCATCGTTGGATCATCTAAATCCCTCCAACTCCCTCCTTTAAGAGGGTGACCATCACAGAAAAATATTTCAAATCCAGGGACTATAATTTGATCATTACCACCATCTTGAATTGCCACATTCTTAACACTCCTTCATTATTGTCATTTAAATATCTTGAGCAAAAATTCATGCACTCTTTTGCTAAATAACCTTCAGCAATCGATGCCTCCACATATCTTCTATTACGAACATATGACTTCAACGTCATAAGAAACCTACATGAAAATAACTTGTATTATAGTATCTTCATTGTGATTGATTTAAAAGTATTAGCACTATGAAAAAGAGAAATTCATACCTCTCAACAAAGTACATCCATCGATATTGAACTGGGCCGCCTAACTTGGCTTCTTCTGCTAAGTGAACTACTAGATGCACCATCACATCAAAGAAAGATGGTGAAAAAAAATTTCCATGTTACAAAGCACTTCTGCTATATCTGAATCCATTTTATGTAATGTGTCAATATCAAGTTCTTTCGAACAAAGATTTCTAAAATATGATGACAAACTAGTAGAGTGGAAATGACATGTGCTGGCAGAACTTTTCGAAGAGCGATTGGAAGTAGTTGTTGCAACAAGATATGACAGTCATGACTTTTCAGTCCAATAATTTTTCTCCCTTCAACTTGCACACATTGAGAGATATTCGAAGCATATCCTCTGGGAACCTTTACAGCTTTTAACACCTGAAGAAAGTCAACTTTCTCTTCCTTTGACATTGTGAAAGAAGCAGAAGCAGACACAATTTATTGGTTGCACTATTCACATATGGGTAGAGTGATGATCTTATCTTCATTTCTTGTAAATCAAGACGAGCATTGTAATTGTCTTTTGATCTGCCCTCAACATCTAAAAAAGTATATATCAAACTCTCACATACATTCTTTTCAATGTGCATCACATCCAAATATGACGCAATTCTATGGTTTTCAGTATGGCAATTGAAAGAAGATACTCTCCTTCCTCCATCCTGTCTTGTATGATTGTTGACCTCTAGATTTTTTTTTTGTCCAACTGTTTGCTTGAAAAATTCAGTTGTTCCATCACATCAACACCTGATAATCTTTTAGGTCTTTCTCTTAATTCATTTTTTCCATCAAAAGCAGAATATTGCATGCGAAATTTATGATTTGCTTTAAGAAATCGTCGTTGATGGATATAGCAATGTTTAATAGAATGCTTCAACCATTGCCCTTCAGTCTCATCATTACACACAGGACACTTTTCTCACCTTTAGTGCTCCATCCAGATAAATATGCATACCCAGGAAAGTCATTAATGGTCCACAATATAATAGCTTGCATCCTAAATGATTGTTTTCTAGCAGCATCATAAGTTTCTACACCTTCATGCCATAATAATTTCAGTTCATGAAAAAGAGGCTGAAGATACACATCGATTTTCATTCATGGTGACTTTGGACCAGGTATGATAGAAGATAAAATCAAGTTGGATTCTTTCATACACATCCACGGTGGCAAGTTATATGATATTAAAACAACAGGCCATATACTGTAAGTACTTGATAATGATCTAAATGGATTAAATCCATCACTTTCCAAACCAAGTCTCACATTTCAAATCTCTGATGAAAATGATGTATGATCATGATCAAAATGTTGCCAAACTATAGAGTCAGCTGGATGTCGTAATCTTCCATCATTTTTTGTGCGACCTTCTGCATGCCATGTCATAAAGGAGGCTATTTTTATAGACATATATAACCTTTGTAATCTTGTTATTAAAGGAAAATAGCGCAATGTCTTTTTTGCTATTTTTTTCCCTTTGTTCATGTCCCATCTATCTGAACCACATGTTGCACACTTATGTAAATCATCAGTTTTTGTTCCATCCCAAAACAACATACAATCATTTTCACATGCATCTATTTTTTCATAATCAAGTCCAAGATCTTTTATCATCTTTCTTGTTTGATAAAAAGTCTCAGGTATTTCATTAGGATCTGGAAATGCATCCCTTAATAATTCCAATAGTGCAGTGACAGATGTATCAGACCACCCATAAAGGGATTTTATGTTAAACAACTTAACAAGAAAGGAGAGTTTGCTATATTTCTTACATCCTGGATATAACTCCTTTTCAGCATTTTCCAACAACTTATAAAATTTTTCAGCATCAATGCCAATTTGTTGATCCATCTCTTCCGCATGCATCAGTGGAACACCAAAAGCATCATGAATCATTCCATGCATATCATCATCAACTTTATTACTTGATGATGCAACATCATTATGCTGCATTGTTCTTTTTTCTCATGAAATGTCCAGATAGTGTATGACAACATCATACCTTTGAATAGTAAATGTTCAGCAACTTCCTTTGGGGATAATAATGCAAGATTGCAACACTTAATACATGGACATCTAATGACCTTATTTGGTTCTGCATTTGCTATGGCAACTTTTAAGAATTCAACAACTCCACTTAAATATTCTGGACTATTTTGAGACTTACCTATCCAACTTTTATCCATCTTAAGATTTAGACCTGAATATAAACAATTGCATATTGTTACTCATACGAAAATTTTGTAGCTAATTTTATAAACTTTTATAAGAAATGAGCCACCACCCAGGCTCGCTGGAGCACATACCTTTGTGAGATTACAATAGTCTCAACTTTGGCTGTTATTGAATGACGGTCACAATCTGATAAAAGTTGCACACAACTCACACCTTTTTGGCAATAACCTAAAATAAATCATGACAGAACAAACGATAGATGTTAGCAAAGTGACTTATCATCTTTCATTTAAAAAAAAAAACTTGCCGAAAATTTTTGCATGCAAATGCCACGGTTAATCTAAATAATACATATAATCGAGTTTTAAAGAAGTAAGGAAAGCAACATGAATGTCCAGGTTAGTCAAACAACATGCACATAAATCTTTTTTTGTTTAGAACTTAACAAGAAACTGTGCATATCATGTATGTCACCAAATTTTTTTAATTTAATCAAAGTCAAATAAAAATTACCCAACTTTCAGATAACTGAATTTAACCATCATGCATGAAACCTTCTATTAAAGATAATGGTGAAAACCTTTCTTTTCGGGGTCAGAAGAGAACAACATGAAAGTTTAAATTAATATTTGATTATTTTCAAAACTCCAACAAATCTACAAGATTAATAATTATTATCAATAATTGATGCTATAGGATATCTTAAAAATTTCTTAATTCACAAAATGGTATAGACTAAAATAAAAAATACAAAATCTAAGTTATGCAAATCTTTAGAAGTAGATTTCATGATACAATTACATTAAAGTGCAGTCCAAATTTAAAGCAACAGTAAGAACTTTTATTTTTTGGGTCCGAAGAGAACTACATCAAAGCTTTAAAAAATATTTTTTACAAACACCAACAGATCAAGGGATCTTATGCAATATGACCGAATAAAAAATTCTGGGTTGGAAATATGAAGAGTTTTTTTTTTCTTTCTTTTGACAGGGAGGATGAGACATATACACTATAGAGGGGGACCGGCTGGGTGGGGCTAGAGAGAGAGAGAGAGAGAGAGAGAGAGAGAGAGATGTGTTGCGGTCAAGTTTTTTAATGGAGGGTTTATCTTTTTGTTGGAACAAAAGTCCAACAGTAGAGGTTAAAATAACTTTTGTTGGAACAAAAGTTTGGAGAAAAACGCAGGGGCTTATAAAACACTTTTGTTGGAGCAAAAGTTTAGAGCATATGTATAGAAAAGCTTAAAATAAATTTTATTGAGCAAAAGTTTAGAGCACATGATATAGGAGAGTTTAAAAAACAGTTTTATTGGAGCAAAAGCTTAATGCACGTGGCGTATGAGAGAGCACATCTCACATGAGAGTTTAAAATAATCTTTTTGGGAGCAAAAATGCAGTGCAACGCATGAACGCATAACTTTTTTTTTTAGAACCAAAACACCCTAGCCGTTGCAGGAGAGAGAAAGCAATGGGTGAAAAGGTTGCTACAGATCGGCTTTGTGGATTCGCTGCAGATGGGTGATTTTGGAATCGCTAGGCTGCGGCTGTAGCATCCCACGCAAAAGTGACCTGCTCTTTCCGGCTGAGGGGTTGCGGCGTGGAAAAGAAGAAGAAAAAAGTTTGGTGCGAATGAGAAAAGAGGAAAGAGAGAGAGAGAGAGAGGTCGTGGCGGTAAAGAGGGAAATTAGAGATTTATAGGGAGGGAATATTTTAAGCAAATTTAGTGAATAAAAGGCAAAAGTTTATTATTACCTTTTATTTATTAAATTTATAAAATAAATTTAGAGAGTGTCTTTAATATAATATATTTCATATCAATAGAAGGCAATTTTTATTTAGCCTTTTAATGTTTAAATATAAGTCACAATTCACTTTCTGCCTTTATGATTGAGCGGTTTATAAGGCAAACAAAATATCTGCCTTCTAATCTATTGATAATAAGGCTGTTAATTTCTGCCCTTTTTGTTCTGCCTTTTATGTCTACTTTTCCAGTAGTGCTAGGACCCTCGGCTCCCACCAAGGATCTGACCATCGGCACCGTCGCCCACGGGCCCGAAGACCAAGAAGGGCTAACGGACCAGTCTAACAAGAAATGTAACGGGAATAAGTAACACAACACGCACTTAAACAAACCAGCAAGTGGAGGAAAAGCGTCCAACATAGAGTACAAGTCTAGTACAGTCCCAAAGTAAGCAAAGTACAAGTGCAGAAAGAAAGGAAATAACAGATCCCTTAGGGGCATACCCCGACCGTGAAGTACCAACTAGAAGGGGACACTGCTCAGCGAGGGCGCCGTCTACTATGGCCCAGTCTCCTCAGTCGCTGCGGGTGGCACTGCTGTGAAGTTTCACCTGTAAAGAAGGGAATGAGCTTCACGAAGAAGCCCAGTAAGGACTACCAATCTCCCACTGGTTCTAATAAGCAGAATAGATCTATGAATATAACTGAAATTAAGCAAGTAATCTATTCTACTAACAGAGTAAGTGCGGAAGCGGAAAGTAACTACATGGCCATCGATCTAAACACGTCGGGACCAGAAACCCGTGTAAACCACGCACTGGGACAAACCCCAAGGCTGCAAACATAGACAATAACAACTGCCTGGACAGAGACACTAGCCACTGACAACTACACTAGTCAAACCGGTCAGGTGCGCCACGTGCCTTACCCTCAACCACCAGTCCATGTCTATCACCTCCCGTCGGAGTGAGACGCGAAACTATAAGTAACCACAACTTCCGTAGTCTGGTCGAACTACGGTCCCACGTCTGGCCCCTCTAAATGGTTCCGGAACCACGTAGAGTGAGCCAGTGAGAAGGACTAGCTGATCTGTGCCGAAAGAGTGCCAAATCACATCGGCGTCCTAGACTCAGCTAAGAGAGCTCTACAAATGACTCTACGAGCTTGCCCGCCACTCGGAGAACTCCCTCAAATAGGCATGCGGGGACTGGGGGTCTAGGTAACGGTAACAAACTCTCAACGGACAAGCCCACAAGTGCCTAGCACCGAGAGAAATACTAGAGTAGGACCGTGCTAGGAAACAACACAGGTGCCGAGAAAACAGAGTCGTAGTAGAAAAAACTCCGTACAGGTCGCCAAGCCACTCTCAGTCTAAGAAGGCGACGCAAGACCTGTCACCACCTGAAGGCGACACCATGTTTGTCGCAACCTAGGTCAGAAGGCGACAAGGCACTTGTCGCGATCACAGACAGAAGTCCAGGTGACCACCTGAGACCTCCCCTAACACATGGACAACATAGGTATGAAGGCGATGGTCACCGTGTCGCGACCAGAATGCGACAGGGTGGGCGTCGCTATCACTATCAGAGGGCGACGCATCGGGCTATTGCGATCTAGGTCACGACACCAAACGTGTCGCGACCATAAACATACACATCCGAGAGCACCTCCTTCATATTAAGTACCACAATTCCGAGAAGTACAAGGGGAGGGGAACATGTAGAACGATGTAAATGGATCACTGAAGCTCAAACCACCCTTGTAAACACCCATGCATGTAACACCCCAAAAATTTATTTATTGAAATTTGAGAAAAGATTATGATTCTTGATTGTTAAACATAACTACTTTCATGAGATGTAATCATCTTTAATTTCAGATTATTTTATATTAATAAATATAATTCCAGTGTTGATTTCAGATTTGTGCATTCCGACAGGGCGTCACCGAAATTCTGTAATCGAATTGAAATCCGAAAACACCATAATTTCCAGAAAAATGTGTTGATTCTAGAAATGTAAATGTCTAGAATTATTGACACACAGATATCAAGATTATGTCGACACAATGATTTTCAGGGCAATTTTTGCTGGATGAAAAACTAATTCCAAAAATTAAACTAAAATCACTGTAATTTGTATTCTTTCAAATTAGCTTATGTTTGAAATTTCAACTTGATGGGAGATCATTTGGATAAAAAAAATGTAGGGACAAATGTGCTACCTGAATTAACTCCTATTTATGTCAACCATTTTTTTGGAATAATCGCTTACGTAGCTTTAGCTACGTAAGACCAATCCCACCTTGGGTAAATGGTTTACACATATATTACTACGTGTGAGTGGGGTAAAACCCCATGGTTTACGTGGATGGGCTGTAAGAGTTGGAGTTTTACAGCAACACATGTATGGCTACGTGTCATACATGCATGAAACTCGGATGTATATATAAACCCCTCTCTAACCATCCATGTGGGATTTTACCCACTTGCTCAACCTTCCAACTGCTACTGCTGCTCCTGCTGTAGCTGTAGTTGCTGCTCCTATTGAAGCTGCTAATGTTGTAACTCCTGTTCTTGCTCCTGTCGTAGCTGCTTCTACTGTAGTTGTAGTTGCTGCTCTTGTTGAAGCTGCTACTGCTGGTTCCTTCGTTGAAGAGAAGAGAAGGATCTTCAAACTTTCCTGTGAAAAGTAGGATTTCTCTCCTTCTTGTCTCCTTCTTTTGTTAAGAACCTCGTGTCTAAGTGTCTTACCATGTTCCAATCTTGACTTGTGTTCAGTAAAAACCAATAGGAATAGCTTTATTTTCTGTAATCATGTTTCTTTTAGTTTATGTCCATAGTTTTAGTTGAAGTTCATGTGCACTTGATGTGGACTTTCCACTAGATGCAAGGAAGAAGCCCTTAGAAGAGTTGTATATACCATGACCTTCTTTTCATAAGTTTTCCCATGCCACCCATGTTGTAAGATTTTTCTCCTACTATTCCATATTTTTCTTCATGTAGGATGTGTCAAGGAATGTATATAAGATCCATTAGGTGTTGCTTAATCCTTCATAGAATCATAGGAACTCTTAGAAGAGTCTTCTGAACTGATGTTAAACCATTCATGGAAGAAAAACATGCGGCTGTTGATAGACAGAACCCATCTGTCGACATGTATCATGCTTCCAGAACCCAGAATTCCAGAAAAACCAGTAGATGTCGACAGATAGAACCTACCTATCGATAGATGACAGTCATCTGTCGACAGCTACCTATAGTCTGTCGACAGCTAAGGGCCAAATTCAAGAATCCAATTCTGGATGGTCACCACTGAGAGGAAACATTTAATTGTCATCCACATCCAACTATGAATTGTTCTTGGATACTCCCAAGTATGATTGTTTCCTACATGATTACAACTTCCTGAAGTAATTGGCATTGACTCCTAAAACTTTGTTACATGTGAGATTTTGAGTACTTGTGTACCATACTTAAAAGTTTAACAAATATGATTTGTGATGACAACTTTGGGTCTTTGAACTCAATTGAGATAAATGCCTGTGCAAGTGGGGCTGATCCAGTCCTAGGAGGAGCACCCGAACTCGTTTACTGACCGTACAGAACGATAATGGATCTACTGGATGTTTGGCATTGCATCATACTTGCTTGATTAGTCATCATCTTATTCTGTCATGAGTTGATTATGTACTTGAACCAGAATGTGATTACTATCCTGATTTCTTTTCTGTGCAAGATGAATTCAATACTCTTTTTCTATGATTGTTGTCTTTTGATATGAGTATAAGATCATCCTTGATATTCAGCACTACTATTAGTCAAGTTTCCTGCCTAACTCTTTGGTTATCTTAATCCTTTTGATTAGATTAGAAGGGTGAATCCTACTGGGCACAATTGCTCATTAAATTTTACTTTTTTCAGGTGATCAGGAAGAGCCTAGCTCTTAAGGGGGGTGTGCTGAGCATGACGACCTAACCAAGGAATCCGATAGATCTCTTTTTGAGGATTATAGTATGGATAGAAATGTTATTTTGTTTTCTTTTTCTCACTCCTCTTGTGAACTGTAATGAGGAGTGTTATGTATGAAAAGCTTCCGCTGTAATGTTGATAGATGTTTATATAATCCAAAGTTCTATTTCTTAGTTTGTCTCTGTCATTTTTCGATAAATAGTTATTTATTAGGACGTGATAGATAATTTGGTATCAGAGCCTTAGGTTCCGTAAACCTAGAGAATGACCAGTTAGTTGGGGTAGAAATCTGGGATTAGTTATGAAGGTAATAGAAATTTATGTATAAGAATATACATTTAATCTGTTATTTGTTACATAATGGATATGAATGCTCAAGAACGGCTATTGTCTACAATGGAACTACTCTGACAAGATGTGGAGTTATATGCTCAGGCCCAAAGAGAAGCACATGTGCAAGTGAAAGAGGAAGTATTGAAGTTAACCACTGGTGCATTTCTGGCAGGAAATCCCCGTGCATCCTTGGAGTCTATGAATCAAATAATGTGCAATCTGGATAGTTTGAAGGTAGGACAAGATATACTGCTACATCAGATTGAAGGATATTGGGAGGTGTTGTCTGATGCAGCAAGAGAACTATATCACGGGCCTGGGGGAGAACAACAGTTGTTCGATGAATCTGCCACACAAACCTGAAGCAAGCTAGGAAAAATTAGAAACTTACTTTTGTTAACCTCTCCTCTTGTTAAATATGGGTTGTATATATGACTCTTCATGTATATATGTAATGAGAGGTTAAAGATGACGATGATGATGTAAATATTTTCGGCTTATTAATGAAAAGTATGTATGTTATGTGATAACAGAAAACTTGTATGTGATGAATGTATGTATTAGTTTGGGTGATGATATTAATGGTGAATTGTTGGATGTCTCAGATATTTCCTTAAAATAGTTATGAAAGGAGGCGATGCAAACTGGAAGAAGATGGAAGCACCATGCATGACTTGACACGAGTGATGAGGACATTAGCTAAGAACAATACTCACAATGGAACGAACCTATTTAAGGATTTTTGAAGTTTAGAACCTCCAAGATTTGCAGGTAGCACGGATCCTGATGAGGCTGAAAATTGGATAACGGATATTGAAAGAATTTTTAGGGCGATTCGATGTGCAGAAGAGGATAAGATACGTTTAGCAACATTCCAGTTGGATCGTGATGCCCGAGCATGGTGGGAGACTGTAGAATCTACTATAGAGGATCCAAATTAGGTGGGAGGAATTTATTGAGTTGTTCAATGAGCAGTATTTCTCTGAAGTGGCTCAAGAGAAGAAGGCTAATGAGTTTGCTAATCTAAAGCAACTCAGAATGACAGTGTCGGGATATGAGGCGCAGTTTGCTTGACTGTCTAAGTACGCTCCTCATCTAGTAGCCACAGAAAACGTCCAAATTTCATTACTCAACTAACGCCTCATTTAATTACAACATATTCTGAAATGGTCAAGAGGGCCTTGACTATAGAAGCTGCAAACGAAACTGTGGAAAAGATTAGAGGGAAGTTTGGTGAAAGCTCTTCTACCACTGATCGCAAAAGGAAGTTTGAGACGGGAAATGCCCCTAAAGTACAATAGTCCACCAAGAAAATCGGAAAAGCTCCAGTTGGGAATTAGGATGTTTATCGTCATTGTCATCTCAGTGGACATAAAACCGAGAATTGTTGGCGTAGGTTGGGTGCTTGCCTCCGATGTGGAAGCAATCAACATCGGATTCCTGAATGTCCCATGATGAAGAATGCACCAGCAACCCAAAATCCTCGAGCCAAACAGGGGCATTTGCAAGCTATTCAGGAGGTGGAACCAAAATCTCCACCATAAGGCAGACTTATTGAAGGTACACTTTTAGTGAACTCCAAACCTGCGTATGTTTTATTTGATTCAGGAGCTACTCATTCTTTTATCAGTCAAGAGTTTGCTAAATCTTTAGGAATACAATCGGTTTCACCACCCGTACAATTAGAGGTGGCTACTCCCTTTAGCGAGGGTAAGAAACTCAAAGAATATTACCCTGCCAGTCAAATTCTAGTTAAAGAACATAATTTCCTGGGTGATTTGATATGCCTTAAGATGTGGGATTATGATGTAATCCTTGGGGTAGATTGGCTATCTAAACACCATACAAATTTGGATTGTCAATTAAGGCAAGTAACTTTTCTAGGTAAAGAGGTTTTCTCCATGACTTTTGATAAACCTCGTGTAAGAAGTATACCCATAATTTTTGCAGTTAAAGCATGGAAGTTGGTACAAAAAGGGTGTCAAGGATATTTGGTGTCTGTGACAATAATGAATCAGAATACTACAGGGTTGAAAGATATTTCGGTAGTAAAAGATTTTCCTGATGTATTTTCTGAGGAACTACCTGGGTTACCACCTAGTAGAGAAGTAAATTTCTCAATTGAATTGGTTCCAGGAGCCACACCAATTTCAAGAACACCTTATCGAATGTCAGTGTAAGAATTGAAAGAATTAAAAGGCAATTGATGGAACTAATGGAAAAGGGATTCATTAGACCCAGTACATCACCTTAGGGTGCTCCAGTACTGTTTGTTAAGAAGAAGGACGGGACTATGCGACTATGCATAAACTATAGACAGTTGAATCAGTTAACAATTAAAAATAAATGCATACTCCCTAGGATTGATGATCTATTTGATCATTGTCTAGAGCTCAATATTTTTTCAAATATTGATCTTAGATCTGGGTATCATCAATTGAGAATTCAGGAAGGACATATTCATAAGACAGCCTTTCGAAGTAGATATGGGCATTACAAATTTGTAGTGATGCTGTTTGGATTGACCAATGCACCTGCTGCTTTCATGCGATTGATGAATGATGTATTCAGATCATATTTGGATCAGTTTGTAGTTGTGTTTATTGATGATATATTGATTTATTCTAAGAGTGTGGAAGAACATGAAGCGCACCTATAGGTCACTTTACAATTGCTACGAGATCATAAGTTATATGCAAAATTTAGTAAATGTGAATTCTAGTTGGAACAGTAACGTTCTTAGACATGTCATTTCTAGAGAAGGATTGTCAGTGGACTCCTCCAAAATTGAAGCTATTCAAAGGTGGGAGCAACCTAAAAATATTACTGAAATTAGAAGTTTTCTAGGTATGGCTAGCTATTACCGGCGATTTGTCAGAGATTTTTCTAGAATTGCTTCACCTCTTACACAATTAACTCGGAAGAGAACTACATTTGAATGGAATGAGAACTGTGAACAAGCATTTTAGAGATTGAAGGAATGTTTATCATCCGCACTAATTTTGGCCTTACTAGAAGAAGGAAAATATTTGAAGTCTACATCGATGCATCGAATATCGGGTTAGGATGTGTCTTGATGCTTGAAGGAAAAGTTATTGTTTATGCATCTATGCAATTAAAGAATCATAAGAAAAATTACCCAGTACATGATTTCGAACTAGCAGTAGTAATTTTTGCTCTAAAGCTGTGGAGACACTATTTGTATGATAATCAATTCATAGTGTACTCCGATCATAAAAGTTTGAAATATTTATTCTCACAGAAAGAGTTGAACATGAGACAAAGAAGATGGGTGGAATATATCAAGGATTATGATTTTAAGATTGAGTACCATCCTCGGAAAGGCAACACTGTAGCCGATGCTCTCAGTAGGAATCCCATGGCGGAAATATTTTATTTACAAGTTAAAGAATGGAAGCTTTTGGAAGATTACTCCACATTGAATTTGAAAGTTGAACCACAAGAAGATAAGGTTATGATTGATAACTTGAAAATACAGTCTGATCTATTTAGGCAAATTGGTGAAGAACAAGACAATGACCCCACATTGGTAGAAATTAGAGAGACTAAATTCTAGGCCTGATTTTAATGAAGATGCTCATGGAAATCTTTGGTTCCAAAACACATTGTGCATACCAGATAATTCAGACATTAAGAAACAAATATTAGAGGAAGCTCATCGAGCACATTATACCATCCATCCGGGAGTTGTCAAGATGTACCAAGATCTAAAGAAATTTTTTTAGTGGTGTAATATGAAGAAAGACATTGTGGATTTTATTGCTAGATGCTTAACATGTCATAAAATCAAGGCTGAACACCAGAAACCAGCAGGAAAACTAAAACCCCTTAAGATACCAGAGTGGAAGTGGGACAGTGTTGGCATGGATTTTATTGTGGGATTACCCAAAACATGTAATGGATATGATGCGATATGGGTAATAATTGATTGGCTCACAAAGTCAGCTCATTTCCAGGCTGTTAAAACAAAATGGTCTATCAATGTACTAGCAGCCTTGTACTTAAAGAAATTGTTCGGCTACATGGAATTCCAAAGGATATCATTTCTGATAGAGATGCAAGATTTACTTCACATTGTTGGAGAGAACTACAAGATGCACTGGGAACTAAGTTGAAATTTAGTACGGCATTTCATCCTCAAACTGATGGACAGACAGAACGGGTAAATCAAATTATTGAGGATATGTGTCGTGCATGTGTTTTAGAATTTAGAAATGACTGGAGTAACCATCTAGCTATCATGGAATTTGCTTATAACAACAGTTATCAGTCTACAATTCAAATGGCACCATTTGAAGCTTTGTATGGTTGGCAGTGCAGATCACCACTATGTTGGATTGAATTGAAGGAATCACACATCCTTGGACCTGAAATGATACAAGAAACTATAGAAATTATAAGTTGGTACAAGACCGAATGAAAGGCGCTCAAGATCGATAGAAAAGTTATGCTGATCGACAAAGAAGAGAGCTGAAATTTCAACAAGGAGATCATGTTTTTCTCAAAGTATCACCCCGAAAAGGAATAAAGAGATTTGGAGTTAAAGGAAGTTTAGTCCAAGATACATTGGACCATTTGAGATATTAAGGAGAGTTGGGGAAATGACGTATCAACTAGCATTACCACCCCAATTGTCCAATGTACATGACATCTTCCATGTGTCAATGTTACGAAAATATGTTTATGATCCAGAGCATGTTATTGAATACCAGAATCTAGAATTACAAGGAAATTTGGCGTATGAAGTGAAACCTGTGCAAATCCTCGACTGAAAGATTAAGCAACTCCGGAATAAAGAAGTTCCATTATTGAAGATTTAGTGGAATAAGCGAGGACAAGAAGAGCAACATGGGAATTAGAATATGCTATCAAAACCAAGTATCCAGAATTGTTTACAGATCAGTATCACTTATTGTTTCTTATCTGTTGAATTTGGAGAACTAATTTTTTTTTTAGTGGGGGAGAATTATAACACCCCAAAATTTATTTATTAAAAATTGAGAAAAATATGATGATTCTTGATTGTTAAACATAACTACTTTCATGAGATGTAATTATCTTTAATTTAGGATTATTTTATATTAATAATATATAATTCCATTATTGATTTCAGAGATGCGCACTCCGACAAGGCGTCATGGGAATTCTGTAACGGAATTGAAATCCAAAAACACCATAATTTCTATAAAAATGCGTTGATTCTAGAAATGTAAATATCCAGAATTATTGACGCACGTATATCAAGATTAAGTCGACACAATGATTTTTCGGGCAATTTTTGTTGGATGAAAAATTAATTTCAAAAATTAATCTAAAATTATCATAATTTGTAAAACCTTCCAATTAGCTTATGTTTGAAATTTCAACTTGATTGGATATCATTTGGATACAAAAATGTAGGGACAAATGGGCCAGCCGAATTAACTCCTATTTACGTCAACCATTTTTTTTGGAATAAAGGCTTACGTAGCTTTGGCTACGTAAGACCCATCTCACCTTGGGTAAATGGTTTACACATAGCTTACTACATGTGAGTGGGGTAAAACCCCATGGTTTACGTGGCTGGGCTGTAAGAAGTTGGAGTTTTACAGCAACACATGTATGGCAACATGCCATACATGCCTGAAACTCGGATGTATATATAAACCCCTCT
This sequence comes from Colocasia esculenta, assembly GCA_014218235.1. Taxonomy (NCBI): domain Eukaryota; kingdom Viridiplantae; phylum Streptophyta; class Magnoliopsida; order Alismatales; family Araceae; genus Colocasia; species Colocasia esculenta. The sequence continues at coordinate 33,428,845 of CM024754.1, forward strand.
CTAACCATCCGTGTGGGCTTTTACCCACTTGCTCAACTTCCAACTGCTGCAGCTGCTCATACTATAGTTGTAGTTGCTGCTCCTATTGAAGCTGCTACTGCTATGACTCTTGTTCTTGCTCCTGCCGTAGCTGCACCTGCTGTAACCGTAGTTGCTGCTCTTGTTGAAGCTGCTACTATTGGTTCCTTCGTTGAAGAGAAGTGAAGGATCTTCAAACTTTCCAGTGAAAAGTAGGATTCTCTCCCTCTTGTCTCCTTCTTTTGTTAAGAATCTCGTGTCTAAATGTCTTACCATGTTCCTATCTTGACTTGTGTTCAGTAGAAACCAATAGGAATAGCTTTATTTTCTGTGATCATGTTTCTTTTAGTTTATGTCCATGTTTTTAGTTGAAGTTCATGTGCACTTGACTTGGACTTTCCACTAGATGCAAGGAATAAGCTCTTAGAAGAGTTGTATATACCATGACCTTCCTTTCATAAGTTTTCCATGCCACCCATGCTGTAAGATTTTTCTCCTACTGTTCCATATTTTTCTTCATGTAGGATGTGTTAAGAATGTATATAAGATCCATTAGGTGTTGCTTAATCCTTCATAGAATCATAGGAACTCTTAGAAGAGTCTTCTGAACTGATGTTAAACCATTCCTGGAAGCAAAACCTACGGCTGTCGACAAACATAACCCATCTATCGACAGGTATCATGTTTTCAGAACCCAGAATTCCAGAAATACCAGTAGATGACGACAGATAGAACCTACCTGTCGATAGATGACAGTCATCTGTCGACAGCTACCTATAGTCTGTCGACAGCTAAGGGCTAGATTCCATAATCCAGTTCTGGATGGGTCAGTAGCTGTATGATAGCTACTTTGTTGTCGATAACAGGATTATTAGCTATTCGTTGGATTTATTCGGGACATTTCCCATTAAGTAATTTATATGAATCATTAATGTTCCTTTCGTGGAGTTTCGCTATAATTCATATGATTCCTAAAATAGGGAATCATAAAAATAAAAACGATTTAAGCGCAATAACCACACCAAGTGCTATTTTTACTCAAGGCTTTGCCACTTCGGGTCTTTCAACTGAAATGCATCAATCTGCAATATTAGTACCTGCTCTACAGTCCCATTGGTTAATGATGCATGTAAGTATGATGTTATTGAGTTATTCAGCTCTCTTAGTTGAATCCTTATATTCAATTGCTCTTCTAGTCATTACATTACAAAAAAATATCGAAAGTTTTGGTAAAAACAATAATTTTTAAATTAGGTCATTTTTCTTTAGTGAGATCAAATGCTTGAATGAAAACAGAATGTTTTACAAAATACTTCTTTTTCTTCTTTAAATTTTAAAAACTATTACAAATATCAATTGGCACAAAGATTGGATTATTGGAGTTCTCGTGTCATTAGTCTAGGGTTTACTTTTTTAACTATGGGTATTCTCTCTAGAGCAGTATGGGCTAATGAGGCATGGGGATCCTATTGGAATTGGGACCCAAAAGAAACTTGGGCTGCGACGACCCTCCTTATACTGGTACGATTATACCAATCCACGTCGGTATAGTGAGTCTCGTCACAGTGGGACATTTACCCAAGCACTAACACACATGATTGAGATGTACACAAATATGAATACAGAGTAGCGGAAGTAAAAGAACCACTGTCTTTTCATTTCATCATCCACATTAAACATACATGATCCATATAGCAATTTAAGGAACTAAGTCCACATAATGAAATACAAAATTCAAATTACATTGTTCGTCCACAATTTACATAAGCTTCAATTTCATAAGTCTCAATTACATACTATGAAAGTAAGGTACAACAACGGTGACTCCACAACACTCTATTCTCCTCGCTCGGAGTCGCTCTCAACGGTCTCCTCCAAGGAAGTAGGGTCACCTGCTAAACCTGTACGCCGAAGCAAGAGTGAGTCTAAAGACTCAGCAAATGAACTCCATACACATCATACATGCATACATCACAAGTAGGCCATTCATTCAATTTCGTTAATCAAAACATGTAGCATGGTTGTACAATAATAGAAAACTACCTATCATGATATTTCTACTAATTTCACTACGCATGATACATGGTTTATGTCAATCCAAATGGAATACCTACCGCATGCTTTCTACTCATTCATTCACATGAGAGATACACTTACATTTAACTACAACATGATAGCAATTTAGCATGGGATTTTCACACACATAAAAGGAAAATACTCCCAACATGGATTCTACATATTTACGCACATGTAAAACATTATTATAAACACATTAAGGTTGCTGTTTTGACATGAATCCCACATTTTCATAACATGAATCACAATTTCACATTCTAACACATTTGTTTCACATGTTTACACATTTGCACATTCACATTGTTTACTTTACACATTACATATACACATGTTCACACTACACAATTTGTACATATACACATTTAGATGCGTGACACATAGTCCAAACCACCACTAGAAGGACACATTCACATCACATAACACATAACACATAGACGCCACCTAAGCAACAAGTGACGGCTCTTGGTACTACGCAGACCCGAAGAAGTAATCTCCACCCTAACCAGTGGTACTTGTCCACCTCCAGGATTTCATCCTACTGCCCATAGGATATCAAACACATTGAACCTTCCCATGGGGATTTTACCACGGTACGGTTCCACAGCCCTCTTTGGAAGCAGTGTCACACACGGCACAGTTTACACATTTTCCAATTTAACACACGCACAATTTTACACAATTAACACACCATTTCCAATCTCACACTCATACACATGGTTCAGTTTTTCTTAACATGATACTACTGTTAACAGAATTTAAACACTTAGTAATTTACATAATCAGGTTGAAAACACATAATCATGATAGCATGCATTAATAACTCATTTTCACATGAAAATTTCACAATATAACTTACGGTTACCCAAATATCATGAAAATTTAACCACACACTGTTTGCAGGGTTCAGACCACTCATACAATTTTCAAATGTTTCTGAATTACACAGAATTTACAGAAAATGAATCACTCATTCACATGCCATTAATAATAAGTTATCATGGAAGCATAATATCATGGTCTGTTTTGACAGTGCACTAACCTGCATCTATCATTCATATTACCACAGAAGTTTTCCCCGAATTTATTTCACATCATACAATTTACTGTGAGTTTTACAAGAACCTACACATGGTTTCTATTTTCAGTGCAGAAATTGTAATAAATCACATGACCATGGGAAAATTCTCAAATTTTAGGAACAGACTGATATACATACGCATGATCTAGAAAAATTATGGCATTCAAATTCCTCACGAATCATGTGAACAGTAGACTAACACAACCAAGGTCTCGTCTAACATGCATTTTTCATAAATGTAACCATTCATACTATTTACAGAAATTCACAAAATCTCACAACGCATTCCACCATTCATAATACATAGCATATAACGTTTACAATATATCCTCATGCGAAAAACTTCGGAAATTAATCATATATAAGGAAGAACAGCTCACTGTTCTGTCCTGAAGAACTAAACGGCAACGACTGGCCGTTCAAGGGGGTTAACGGCAACATCGTCTGCCGCCAACGGAGAGCTTAACGGCAAGGGGTCTTGCCGTTAAGTTCCTGTCTGTGCAAAAACACAGACCGAGCTCCAAAGAAAGGTGAATGTAGGGGTTCCAGGACACGAATTTAAATCCCATAAAATGCCTAAGACCTACTAGACATACACATGGACGACGGGGATGGGTTACTTGCCTTTGAATAAATCTACAAAGGAATCTAAATGGCCGGAGAAGCTCTCCTTGGGCAGTGCCAAGAAGCCTCCATGATCCTCTTGCTCCGGGTTCTCTGTGGATGTAGACAATAGCCCGGTGTTGGAGAAGCCTTCCCCAACGTGTAGACTTCCTCCTAGCTGCAGTGGATCGCCGGAAGAAGCCTCTGATCGCCAGATCCAAGCTCACAAAGTTCAGTTTTCCTCTCTTCTTCTCACAGCTAGGTTTTCCTCTTGCAAAGAGCCCAGAGAGCTCTCCCTTACACAAGGAGGGGTTTTATAAGTCTTGGGCTTGGGATGTGGGAGAGGTGAGATAGCCGTTGGGACATCTCCCCAATCGGTGAGCAAGGCAAACCCAGAATTTTCTGGGTCTGTTGCACACAGAAATTCAGAGAAGTAGACGTCCAGATAGATGGCCGTCTACTTTAGTGTTGGCGTCCATTGACATGGACGTTGACTCATCATGGACGTCCATCCATGTTGACGCCAATTTGCTCTTCGGCCAAAGCTTAAAACCCATGCAGAAAACCCTATGTACACTATGTCTATGCATGCAATACATATAGTATAATATACACCTACTACACCATGCAATCATCCACTATTTACAATTAATTTACACATGCACACGTAAGTACACCTAGCTAATATGTACATGGTTACCTACCTATGCACACATGATATTTACACACAAGCACGAATCCTTACATGATATCAAATAAAAGGACAAAATTCGAGGGCCTTACACCCTCTCCCCCTTAAGGAAACTTCGTCCTCGAAGTTTAAACAGCGCTACTCAAACAATTGGGGATACTTCTTCCTCATCGTATCCCCAAGCTCCCAAGTAGCCTCCTCTCGCGAGAAGTTCCGCCATAGAACCTTCACTGACGCAATACTCTTGTTCCGGAGATGCTGAACCTTCCGGTCAAGAATAGCTACTGGTTGCTCCACATACGACAGATCTGGATGGATCTCCACTGGCTTGTGACTAATAACATGAGACGAATCTCGAACATACTTCCTGAGAAAAGATACGTGAAAACGGGATGAACGCCAGCTAAAGCCGGAGGCAAAGCTAGCTCGTAAGCCACGCTACCTAAACGCCTGAGAATCTCATACGGGCCAATGAATCGGGGACTTAATTTGCTATGCCTGCCAAACCTGACGACACCTCGAGTAGGTGAAATCTCAAAAAGACATGCTCACCCACCTCGAACTCCAAATCCTTCCTCCTGTTGTCGGCGTAGCTCTTCTGCCTATCCTGTGCCGCAACAAGCCTCTTCCTGATAAGCTGAATCTTATCCGAAGTCTCCTGAACTAACTCCGGACCGATCAACTGCCTATCGCCGGTCTCCTCCCAACATTAAGGAGATCTGCAAGGCCTTCCATACAACGCCTCAAATGGAGCCATACCAATGCTCACATGAAAACTGTTGTTATATGCGAACTCCACTAGAGGTAAATGGCGCTCCCAATCATCCTTCCAATCCAGCACACACGCCCTCAACATATCCTCGAGCGTCTGGATAGTCCTCTCAGACTGTCCATCTGTCTGGGGATGAAACGCCGAACTGAGCTTCAGCTCCGAACCTAAAGCATCCTGAAGACCCTTCCACAACCTCGAAGTAAATCTCAGATCTCGATCCGAAATGATCGACTTCGGCACACCATGCAATCTAATAATGCTACTGACATACAATCTAGCCAAGCTCTCTACTGACTGCTTCTTCTTCATAGGCAAGAAATGTGCAGTCTTAGAGAATCTATCTACGACTACCCAAATCGAGTCATTACCCCGTCTAGATCGAGGCAAACCTGAAACAAAATCCATAGTGACAGCTTCCACTTCCATACTGGGATCTCCATCTTCTGCATAAGACCAGATGGTCGCTGTCGCTCGGCCTTCACTTACTGGCACACTAAACACCTAGATACATACTCCGCTACATCCTCTTCATGCCAGACCACCAAAAAGACCTCTTCAAATCCTGGTACATCTTAGTGTTACCGGATGAATAGAGAATCTCGACCTATGAGCTTCTGCTAAAACATGCTCACGGACATCTACCATGTCAGGACACATACTCGGTGATGGAATCTAATCACGCCATCCTCATCACGAGCAATGCCTGCCTTGCCCACTAACTCTTGGAGTCTAGGGTCGGCTTTCTGTTGCTCGATCACCTCGTCCAACACCGAAGACCTAAGGGACAACTGAGCCACAAAAGCCTGATGTAAGGGCTCTAACTCAGTCATCGAACACGCCGCATCCTCCAACATCTTCCAATCCTGCTGGAGCGAAGACCTCCTCCTGCTAAGAGCATCCGCTACGACATTCGCCCTTCCTGGATGATATTGAAGATCGAAGTCGTAGTCCCTGAGGAACTCAATCCATCTCCTCTGCCGTAGGTTTAGTTCCTTCTGGGAGAAGAGAATACTTCAAGCTCTTATGGTCAGTGAATACCTCAAATCTGACACCATAAAGATAGTGCCTCCAGATCTTTAGTGCATAAACCACTGCCGCAAGCTCCAAATCATGAGTCGGATAGTTACGCTCATGCTCCTTCAATTGGCGAGAAGCATATGCCACTACCCTTCCTTGCTACATCAATACACAGCCAAGGCCAATCCGAGAAGCATCCGTGTAGATATCAAAACCCTCTACACCGCTCGACAGAACTAACACTGGAGCTGATGTGAGCTTAGTCTTCAATAATCGAAAACTACTCTCACACTCCTCGGACCAGAAAAACTTCACTCCCTTCCTGGTCAGCTGAGTCAATGGGGCAGCGATGGATGAAAATCCCTCAATGAATCGCCGATAGTAACCAGCCAAACCAAGAAAACTACGAATCTCCGAAGGGTCTTGGGGTCTTGTCTCCCAATCCATAACTGCCTGGACTTTTGCTGGATCAACTGCTACACCAGCATCGGAGATAACATGCCCAAAAATGAACCTCGCGCAACCAAAAATTGCACTTGCTGAATTTTGCATACAGCTTGTGCTCACGGAGAACCTCTAACACTACCCTCAAATGCTGACGGTGTGTAGCCTCATCCGGAGAGTAGACCACCATCATCAATGATGATCAGTCTGCTCCCATGTAAATTAATTATATTTATTTTGGTGATTAACAAAACATTTACAAAGTCTACTAACATATTTTTTTTCATGAGAATTAAGCACATGAACAAGAACAAAGAAAACAAGACAAACGGGTAAGTATTTCTTATACTACAGCAAAGTAAGTTCATAGCATTATTTTGTTAAGTGTTTCATAATGATTTCTGTGTAACTATAATGATTTCCTTACATTCATAAAGATTCACTCAAAGTATCTATGAATGCAAAGAAATCGATACCATAACGATTTGATAAAGTAATCGCATAACGATTTCCTTGTAAGACTGGTAAGTCATGTTGTTTCAAACAAGTCGATCCTGTAACGATTCTATAAGAAATCATAACGATTTCTTTAGAACTCGCAACGACTTGCTCGCCGTAACGATTCTATAAATAATCATAACGATTTCTTTAGAACTCGCAACGACTTGCTCGCCGCAACGATTCTATAAGTAATCATAACGATTTCTTTAGAACTCGCAACGACTTACTCGCCGCAACGATTCTATAAGTAATCATAACGATTTCTTTAGAACTCGCAACGACTTGCTCGCCGCAACGATTCTATAAGCAATCATAACGATTTCTTTAGAACTCGCAACGACTTGCTCGCCGTAACAATTCTATAAGTCATCGCAACGATTTCTTTTAAGCGCTCATAACGATTTGCTTTACTCAACGATTTCTTTAGCGCTCATAACGATTTGCTTTACGCAACGATTTCTTTAGCGCTCATAACGATTTGCTTTACGCAACGATTTCCTTAAGCGCTCATAACGATTTACCTTGCGTAACGATTTCTTTAAGCACTTATAACGATTTGCACATCGACTTCTTTACAGAATCATAACGATTTGTACATCGTTTCCTTCATAGAAATATAACAATTTGCACATCGTTTTCTTTACAGAATCACAACGATTTGTGCATCGATTTCTTCATAACTGTACAATGTCTTGTACAACGATTTCATAAGTCATGCAAATAACGATTTCACAGAAAACAACGAATTGTTTTTCAATTACGTTGAAATGTCAAATATCTTCTTGAATATCTTTTTTGACTGCTGTGCATTTATGAAGACTGAACGTATCAGCATGCATGCAGACAATATTTTCCTCTTTCGTATTACTCTAGTAAATATCTTTTGTAACTGCAAAATGGCTTTACTATTTTGATGAATGTTTGCTCTAACGTTGACTGACAACCAGAGACAGCTTAGCTGTCTACTGTTTAAGCTCATAAATGTGCACAGGTCACTGACAACATATCGTCATACAACGTTGGACCATGTTGAAGCCAAAGGACATCTGAGGACATCCTATCTCTTTGCGTGCACAAATGGATAACGGACTGTTGACTGGAAGCTTCCAAGTGTCAAGCAGTCTAACGTAAACAAATGCTTAGAGACAACGGACTTCTCAACATTCGAATTTGAAATGAACGTATATATAGAAGATAGAAGCTCCAGAAGAAGCAGGCGTGTAGAAAAGAAGAAAGATACAATGTTGTTTCTCTAGTCTTCTGCGAGTTGTGAACTGAGTCAAGCTTCATTTCATTAGACTAGCTCTTTTTGCTCTCTGCATTGCCTGTACATCCTGAGAGAGAGCTGTTTTGGTTCTGAGAGTGAGCCTTGACTGTAGATCATCTTCTCTCAGTCCCCTGCTTCAGATCTTGCATTGTATTAGCTTGATCTAGGGGCATCATCTTCTTGATCGTATTTCTTGTGGTTGTTCCCTTCTATAAGAAGGAAGACCTGGTGGGATCCAGGGTGTGTTTCCTTTCGTGTTGAAGGAGGACCTGGTGGTATCCAGGGGGTTGTAATTCCTTTCAGGTTGAAGGAAGATCAGCTGCGGCTGGGTGTAATGGTCCATAAGGGGGACAGTACCCTTGGTAGTGAAATCCTGAGAAATTGCTCAGGGACTGGACGTAGGACTCCTAAGGAAATGAGGTCCGAACCAGGATAATTTCTTTGTGTTGTGTGATTGCCTATTGTGTCTTTGTTATTTTATCCTCACTAACTCTAACGACCACCGAAGTGTGTTTGTGTGAATGTTTTTACTTACAGGTATCCTTTAGATTAATTTTAAAAGACCCATTCACCCCCCCTCTGGGCTCGTCAACTGGGCAACAATCAATAAATACCACAACAAAGCTATCTAAGTACGGCCTAAAAACCATGTTCATGAGATCATGAACGCTGCAGGGGCGTTGGTCATCCGAAGGAAGAACCAAAACTCATAATGTCCATAACGGGTTCTAAATGCCGTCTTGGACACATCCTCACTCCTAATCCTCAACTGATGAAACCAGATCGCAAATCGATCTTAGAAAATACTGATGCATTTTGCAGCTGGTCAAACAATCATCAATACAAGGTAAGGGATACCTGTTCTTCACTGTCACTTGGTTTAGCTTCCTATAATCGATGCATAACCTAAGTGATCCATCTTTCTTCTTTACGAATAATACAGGTGCGCCCCAAGGGGAAATACTAGGGCGAATAAATCCCTTATCTAGCAATTCTTGCAACTGCTTCCTTAACTCGGCTAACTCCGCAAGTGTCATCCGATATGGAGCCTTCGAGATAGGAGAGGTGCCCGGAAGCAACTCTATGGTGAACTCTATCTCTCTACGGTGGCAATCCAGACAAATCATCGGGAAAGATGTCTGGAAAATCCTGCACTACCTCGATCTCTGCTAGAGTAGGTGAATCACCAGCCTCGGGTACTAACACTACGCTGGAAAGAAAAGCGTCACAACCCTTGTTTACCATGCGCATCGCCTTCATGGCAGAGATGACCAACTTTCCCGCCAAGTTCTTGATAAGGGATGAGAGAACTCGTCCTCACCAGGAATGCGGAAAACAATCCTCTTCCGACGACAATCTACTAACGCATAGTGCTCCTCTAGCCAATCCAGACCAAGAATAGCATCAAAGTCCTTCATCTTTAGCAAAAAGAAACACCCTTCTAGGACTCCATCCTCAATACACACAGGTAACGATGGAATACACTTCCCAGTCGATACCGCACCCGCGGGTGTGTGTATAGACAACGGGACTTCTAAATCCTCAGACTCTACGCCTGACTCTCTATAGCCAACTGCCTAGCAAACCGCTCGGAAATGAACGAGTGAGTGGCACCCGTATCAAACAAAACCCGAGCGTGCACACCTAGAAGTAAAATCGTACCTTCGGTGACATGCTCCGCCTGCTCGGCATCCTCTCGTGCTAGGGCAAACACTCGAGCTGGGGCTCGAGGCCTTCCTGGTCTTCCTGTAGCTGGCGCTGCTGCTGCTACCGCTGTTGGGGTTGGCACTCCGCGCTGGACTCCCTGCTGAAGTCTCGGACAATCCTTGATCTTGTGGTCACTGCTCCCGCACTTCAAGCATTTTTTGCTACCATCCAACACTCCGTACCACCGTGTGTCTTCCCGCAATGGGGACACCTTCTTCACACTAGGGGAACGTTGAGAAGGTACCTGAGTACTGCTAGCTGCCACTGGATGCTGCGGTGTCTGGTACGCTGCCTTCTTCTTATCCTGCCGCTGGAAAGGGGCCGCAGGTCTCTTCTGTAAAGCTTTCTTCTCTCGAGGTACTACTCCATTTCACCCTCTGCCTACAAGCAGCGCTAAGGGCCTCGTCCAAAGTACGATGATCAAACGCTACTAGCCTCGTCCTTAGTGATGGTTTAAGGCCCATCACAAACTTCTTTGCCTTCTGCGCTCATCAGACTATGTGAGGTGCATACTTAGATAACTCAGCAAACCTTGCCTCGTACTCGAGTACAGTCATGGAGCCCTGAGTCAAGGAAAGGAACTCCTGCTCCATCCTGTCTTGGATATGCTCTGGGAAGAACTTGGCCTTAAAGAGCCACACGAACTCGTCTCAAGCAACATCAATAGCACCACCCTCGAATCGGGTACGCAGTAAGGAAGCCCACCACACATCAGCTCTCTCCTGCAACACAACCTTCATAAGCACCAACTAACAGCTCTAATTTAACAGGATAGCAAGCATATAAAACTAACACATACCTGTAGCATATAGGTGGCTAAAGTGACCTTGTCCTCGTTCGCACACCTAACAGCCCGGAAGATCTTCTCGATCTCCCTCATCCAGCTCTCAGCTAGTAATGGGTCGCTCTCCCCCTTGAAAGAGGGTGGCAACATCCTCTTGAATCTTTCCATGATGGAGGGTCCACCATGGTCCTGAGCCTGGGGAACTGGAACCTGGGCCTGCTACAACAAACAACAAGCAATGCATTTTCAACACAACATCATGCAATTAAATAGACAGACTACTCTTTTTTTATTATTCCAACCTGAGCCTCCATCTGAGCCTGGAGTGCAGCCTGGGTGTGGGCCTGCGTCTGCATGGCCTGCACTAGACCCTGCATGAACACTCCATAATCCACAGGTGGCGGTGGGGGAAGTACAGGACCCTGAGGTGCCGGGGCCTGCTGCTCAGTCTGCTCCTCACGCCTAGACTCATCTCTCCTCTGCTCGCCATCGCGAGTAGGTACACCACCACGTCTACCGCGTGAAGCCATAAGCTGAAATTAATTTAATCACTATTAGAAACTACGTTATTTAGTCCCTAACCACTTTCTTATCTATCTTTCATTCATTATTAATCAATTCTACACATGTGGACAACTCTATAAAGACTTAGCATGTAATGGAGATAATGACTTATGTATATTTATGCACGATCTCAACCGGTTCTCTCTGATACCAATCTCTGCGACGACCCTCCTTATACCGGTACGATTATACCAATCCACGTCGGTATAGTGAGTCTCGTCACAGTGGGACATTTACCCAAGCACTAACACACATGATTGAGATGTACAGAAATATGAATACAGAGTAGCGGAAGTAAAAGAACCACTGTCTTTTCATTTCATCATCCACATTAAACATACATGATCCATATAGCAATTTAAGGAACTAAGTCCACATAATGAAATACAAAATTCAAATTACATTGTTCGTCCACAATTTACATAAGCTTCAATTTCATAAGTCTTAATTACATACTATGAAAGTAAGGTACAACAACGGTGACTCACAACACTCTATTCTCCTCGCTCGGAGTCGCTCTCAACGGTCTGCTCCAAGGAAGTAGGGTCACCTGCTAAACCTGTACACGAAGCAAGAGTGAGTCTAAAAGACTCAGCAATGAACTCCATACACATCATACATGCATACATCACAAGTAGGCCATTCATTCAATTTCGTAATCAAAACATGTAGCATGGTTGTACAATAATAGAAAACTACCTATCATGGTATTTCTACTAATTCACTACGCATGATACATGGTTTATGTCAATCCAAAATGGAATACCTACCGCATGCTTTCTACTCATTCATTCACATGAGAGATACACTTACATTTAACTACAACATGATAGCAAATTTAGCATGGAATTTTCACACACATAAAAGGAAAATACTCCCAACATGGATTCTACATATTTTCGCACATGTAAAATATTATTATAAACACATTAAGGTTGCTGTTTTGACATGAATCCCACATTTTCATAACATGAATCACAATTTCACATTCTAACACATTTGTTTCACATGTTACACATTTGCACATTCAATTGTTTACTTTTACACATTACACATATACACATGTTCACACTACACAATTTGTACATATACACATTCACATTTTCACATTTAGATGCCGTAACACATAGTCCAAACCACCACTAGAAGGACACATTCACATCACATAACACATAACACATAGACGCCACCTAGGCAACACAGTGACGGCTTGGTACTGCGCAGACCGGGAGAAGTAATTTCCACCCTAACCAGTGGTACTTGTCCACCTCCAGGATTTCATCCTACTGCCCATAGGATATCAAACACATTGACCTTCCCGTGGGGACTTTACCATGGTACGGTTCCACAGCCCTCTATGGAAGCAGTGTCACACACGGCACAGTGTACACATTCCGATTTAACACACGCACATTTTACACAATTAACACACCATTTCCAATCTCACACTCATACACATGGTTCAGTTTTCCTTAACATGATTACTATTAACAGAATTTAAACACTCAGTAATTTACACTAATCAGGTTGAAAACACATAATCATGATAGCATGCATTAATAACTCATTTCACATGGAAATTTCACAATATAACTTACGGTTACCCAAATCTCATGAAACTTTAACCACACACTGTTTGCAGGGTTCATACCACTCATGCAAATTCACATTTTTCTGAATTACACAGAATTTACAGAAAATGAATCACTCATTCACATGCCATTAATAATTAAGTTATCATGGAAGCATAATATCATGGTCTGTTTTGACAGTGCACTAACCTGCATCTATCATTCATATTACCACAGAAGTTTTCCCCGAATTTATTTCACATCATACAATTTACTGTGAGTTTTACAAGAACCTACACATGGTTTCTATTTTCAGTGCAGAAATTGTAATAAATCACATGACCATGGGAAAATTCTCAAATTTTAGGAACAGAGACTGATATACATACGCATGATCTAGAAAAATTATGGCATTCAAATTCCTCACGAATCATGTGAACAGTAGACTAACACACCCAAGGTCTCGTCTAACATGCATTTTTCATAAATGTAACCATTCATACTATTTACAGAAATTCACAAAATCTCACAACGCATTCCACCATTCATAATACATAGCATATAACGTTTACAATATATCCTCATGCGAAAAACTTCAGAAATTAATCATATATAAGGAAGAACAGCTCACTGTTCTGTCCTGAAGAACTAAACGGCAACGGCTGGCCGTTCAAGGGGGTTAACGGCAACCATCGTCTGCCGCCAACGGAAGAGCTTAACGGCAAGGGGTCTTGCCGTTAAGTTCCTGTCTGTGCAAAAACACAGACTGAGCTCCAAAGAAAGGTGAATGTAGGGGTTCAGGACAGGAATTTAAATCCCATAAAATGCCTAAGACCTACTAGACATACACATGGACGACGGGGATGGGTTACTTGCCTTTGAATAAATCTACAAAGGGATCTAAATGGACGAAGAAGCTCTCCTTGGGCAGTGCCAAGAAGCCTCCAAGATCCTCTTGCTCTGGGTTCTCTGTGGATGTAGACAATAGCTCGGTGTTGGAGAAGCCTTCCCCAACGTGTAGACTTCCTCCTAGCTGCAGTGGATCGTCGGAAGAAGCCTCTGATCGCCAGATCCAAGCTCACAAAGTTTAGTTTTTCCTCTCTTCTTCTCACAGCTAGGGTTTTCCTCTTACAAAGAGCCAAGAGAGCTCTCCCTTACATAAGGAGGGGTGTTTTATAAGTCTTGGCCTTGGGATCTCGAGCACAGATGATGGGAGAGGTGAGATAGTCATTGGGGACATCTCCCCAATCGGTGAGCAAGGCAAACCCAGAATTTTCTGGGTCTGCTGCGAACAGAAATTCAGAGAAGTAGACGTCCACATAGATGGCCGTCTACTTTAGTGTTGGCGTCCATCAACATGGACGTTGACTCATCATGGACGTCCATCCATGTTGGCGCCAATTTGCTCTTCGGCCAGAGCTTAAAACCCATGCAGAAAACCCTATGTACACTATGTCTATCATGCAATACATATAGTATAATATACACACTACTACACCATGCAATCATCCACTATTTACAATTAATTACACATGCACACGTAAGTACACCTAGCTAATATGTACATGGTTACCTACCTATGCACCACATGATATTTACCACAAGTACGAATCCATGCATGATATCAAATAAAAGGACAAAATTCGAGGGCCTTACATGGGCATTTATTACTTGGACCATATACGTGATTTATTTACATACTAGAACAACAACCAAAAGTGGCAAGGTGCGAATTCGGCAATTGTGGCTTCTATAGGATTTCTGATAATTTGGATATACTATTTTGGGGTTAACTTATTAGGAATAGGACTGCATAGTTATGGTTCATTCATATTAACTTAGACACTAATTTTATTAGTATCTAATTTAATAAACTTATTGAAAAATAAATAAATAAAATCATCCCACAGATAAGAAAGTTTGTGCAAGTTTTTTTGAGAACCATTTCACTTTTTGAGTGAAACGGTTCTAAAAAAATGTGAGTTGTAATGTATCCCATTACAATTCCAACTCACTTCCCATAAAGACTTTCTGTTTTATTCATGAAGACTACCTATCGTAATAATTAGATAGAATAGCTTGTACCTTGTCAACTGATAATGAAATAACCAAATCAGGATACAAACCAATCGCTATTACGGGGAAAAAGATACAAATCGAAATAAATAGTTCCCGTGGTCCAGAATCCACAAAAAAAGAGTTTGGAAGATTGAATAACTTGTATCCATAGAACATCTGGCGTGACATAGATAATGAATAAATAGGAGTTAATATCATTCCAATTGCCATTACAAAAGTAATTAGTATTTTTGGTATTAAAAGGTATTTTGGACTGGTAATTATTCCAAAAAATACTACTGATTCCGCAACAAAACCACTCATTCCAGGCAATGCAAGAGAAGCCATTGAGAAACTGCTGAACATAGTAAAGATTTTTGGCATTGGAATAGATATCCTGTCACGTCCGAGAATTACGCAGCGGATATTAGTTCGAAGAATTCGAGTCGATATCCCGAGACGTGAACAGTCGGCAAATAAGCCTCTAGCTAGCACGCACTAAATGTATAATAACATACATTATCATAGGGCCCAATATTGAACTCAACTAATCTTTTATTCAAATCTCAATCATTGTGTTCCAAATGAAAACTATTACAGGACTAAGACTCAATAAAAGCAAAAGTACATAATACCTCACTTCCTACTCACTTGTTCTAACCTCAACATAAAACTATTAGATAGACTCATAATTGGAATGCTCATCACTCGGACGCATTCCATCCTCGACTTGCTCCTCCTCTTGAACTTCATAGTCACCTACATTGGGTAAAAGTAGGGGATGAGCAAACTAGCCCAGTAGGATTTATATCTCAATGTGCGGGCAATGATATAAGTGATTAACATTTTAGAACTAGGCAAGTACGATGAATGATATGCAAGTACAAATAAAACTTGTTAAAACATGATATATAAAACAAGCTAGAGAGAGTGATTATGATAGAACAATATTTTTGAACAAGATGACAAGATAGAACTAACAATAGATCACTTTGTACAAGCACGCAAGATTTCACTTGATGTCAAGAACGCAAGATATCACTAATTGCTTTAAATGCAGAATGGTCATATCACGCAAGCAAGCAAGCACGCACGAGCACGATCATGTAACACTAATCAGGCACGTAAACACTAATGTACACTAAGAAAAGATCCATAAGAATGTACACCAGGACACGTGTATGTGGTTATTGTATCTATCATTCAACACGACACGCACGACTCCCAGCGCAGATGCAATGCCAGTAATCATTATACCCCATAGTAACAGTATATTTATGACTCTCCATCATTGGGGCTAGACTGGAGCCCTTGGACACGCCGTGCCCGGTCAGCATCTCACTAATTTTAAATGTAGATACCCACAGTCATTAATAATGGCCAATGAGAGTTTCAATAAGTAAGCATGTGTAATGTCATGTTCATGATGAGATGAGAACTAGTAATAAGTAATTGAACATGATTTCATGATAACAATGGTCAAGAGATAAATTCGGCAGCATAACGGTACGATTTATATTTAGTTCAATCTTTTCATTAATGGCTTTAGTCTAGATTGTAAATCACACTCACGAGAACAAGAAGAGAAAGGAAGTACACGATATCTCCAGGGAACTTCAATGGTACAACCAACTCGTCGGCCATGTGGGAATCCATGGTCAGAGGAGATTTCGGAGGCCTTGGAGAAAAGGTCGCTAGTCTACCGATTCGGAATGACCGGTAGAGAGCTTCCAAATTCCCAAGAAAGGGCTGCCTATATTTGTAAGTGTGTAGTGATGTACGCGTGTCTCAATTCACAAACCATCGGTTTTAAACTCGCGGAAAACACTTAACATGATGGCACGAATTGACGATGCATTTCACTACAATGGGTTTTGCAAGATTTAAAGATAACAATTATCATTTAATCAAGCTAGAATGGTAACAAGAGTCAATCACATGTTTCATGAATGATCATATCATTAAGAAAGCAATTAGAATATATTCATGTAATTAAGGCTTTTTAATGGGTTAAACACTTTTAAGCCATTAATAGACATCATGTAATCATCAGACCCAAGACATACAAACAAAATAAATGGGGGTTCAAGCAAAATCCTGAGGTCGCGACGGACCCCAGTAAGGATCACGACGGTATCAGGTCAGATCGCGACAGTGCCTTGTAAGGATCGCGACAGGCTTGTCTGATCAGGCAGGCAGATTGCGACAGGTGCATATGAAGAAGGCGACAGGGCTGTCAGACCCGGAGGTCAGGTCGCGACGGACCCCAGTAAGGGTCGCGACGGTTCGGGAACAGAACGCGACAATGGGATGTGAAGAACGCGACGAGGCAGTCAGATCAGGCAGCGAGATAGCGACGGTGTGATCGTCGCGTTCAGAACGTGACGGGTGTGCTGTCACGACAAGACTCAGAACGCGGCCTATCGGGCCGTCCCGTTCACAGGGTCTTTGCCTGAATCCGACAGAGAAGGACAGTGCTTTGGATTGCGGACCAGACTTCCTACTTCGACACGGGTTATTCAAAAATTAAGAACAAATTGTACAGTGCATGAAATAACGAAACTAGTTTTAAACCAACCTAGACATGCACGGGTGCTTCCATTAAATCGGAATTAGAAAACAAGGATGGTTTCGACAGGCTTTAATCAAGTCAACACAAACGTAAAACCAAGTGCAACCTGAAAACGTAGTTTCATGCAGCAACCCTCTTACCACGTTTATAACTCTCTAACTATTGACATTATGAAAAACCGTTCAACACAAGACATGACGAGGACAACTAGTAGAAAAACTTTCATGTTGTGGGTTTTCTCTAATTCGGTCTTGAATCATATGCAACATATAAAGAACGGGAAAAGCCCTGACAGTGCGCGACTTGGGGAAAACGCTTATAACTCAAACTCTACTTGATGGAATTCGATGAAACCAGTGGGAAATGAAAGCTAACATGATGCTGTACACATTGGTATAGGATATGTTAAGGTTTGGACCGAGAAAACCTACCTTATGGTTAAAGAAGTCTCATTTTTCAGAAAACCCATGTTCAGACCACTTGGAGGAGAACACTTACTGCTCCGTGTATACTGCATGGAATTTGGGCATTCCACTTGGGTTAGAACGTAGACTTGACCCTCTTTCCAGGGGTATAATCCTTGCAAGGTTTGGTTTAGGTTGACCTACCTTTGGTCGACTTCAAGATGACTGTCTGTGCAGGTCGCAGCAGACGCAACGGGGAAGAAGATGAGCTTCTTGTGGTCGTTCCACAGCTCCTCAGCCACCAAGAGCTCTCCACACGACCCCAGAAAGTTCTAAACTCCCTAGGGTTTGGGTGAAGAGTATTTAAGCAACCAAGGTGTTTAGGAGTCCTATTGTAATTAGGAAAGCTAGGTTGCGGTTTTGACATATTAGTTTCCTATTTTGAGGATTTCTGCCTCCATTAGAGTGTGTGAGGCTTTAGGAAACATCCCACCATAGTTAAGCACAAATTAGGTTGCCAAGAATGCAAGATCTCTTCAATTCAACTATAATTACTTCTTTCTAATTCAGCCTATTTAGAATTACGAATTTCCATACATTTTCTTGCTTCATTTGATTTTTGGGTCATATGTGGTCATTGGCCCAATTAAGATATTGGGTCATTAACATATAATGTTAGAAGTCTCTCCAACATTTTATTTAATTTATGGTTGCGTCGTATTTTCGTGTTAACGGTTTTCCGACTTGCTTCCTAATTGAATAATCAGTCACAATAACTCTTAATCCTATCCCAAATGATTTTTATTGACCCAAATTTCTTGATGGGTCATTATAGGATATTATTTGAAGTCCGTTTATGATTTTTATTTAATTTTCTGACTCATCCAAGTACGCGTGATAATGATTTGTCGACTTATTCAAGAATTCCGATAATAAGTCGCGAAACACTTTAAACTTGCTAATACGATTTTTTCTTGGCACAAATTTCTTTGTGAAACATTTATTAATAATGATTAGGGTTGATTTATAATTTTTACAGAATTTTCCGATGTGTTTTAGCATATACGTTAATGGTACGTATGCTTTAAATACTTTGATATTATGGAAATTATTTATTTCCATTTATTTGAATTTTATATATTAAAATTTCCGGGGTGCTACATATCCCTCCCATTTCGTCAAGATAAACAAGACGTATTCTATCACAACTTGTTCCCCCTAAGAAAAAAAGGGCAGCACCAATAAATCCATGAGAGAGTAATTGTAAAATAGCTCCATTAAGTCCTGTGTTGGTTATCGAACCAATTCCTATAATTGTGAAACCCATGTGAGAAATGGAAGAATAGGCTATTCTCTTTTTTAAATTGCGTTGACCGAGAGAGGTTGAAGCGGCATAAATTATTTGTATTGTTCCCACTATTACCAACCATGGTGAAAATATGGAATGAGCGTGGGATAAAAATTCCATATTGATCCGAATCAATCCATATGCTCCCATTTTTAATAAGATTCCGGCTAGAAGCATACATGTACTGTAATGTGCTTCCCCATGGGTATCTGGTAACCATGTATGTAGGGGTATAATCGGTGATTTGACAGCATAAGCAATAAGGAAGCCAAAATATAATATTATTTCCAATGCTACGGGATACGATTGATTAGCTAATGTTTCAAAATTTAATGTTGGTTCATTGGAACCGTATAAACCCATACCTAGAACACATTGAATACGATTGATTAGCTATCGACAGCCACCCTTTGCTGTCGACATACACCAGTCTATATCTTTAATATGAACCATTCCTTGTCTGTTTAGAGGTGACACACCATATATTCTCCAAACAAGTTGTTTTCCTCATTTTCTTGGATTCTAACTACTATACCACTGAGAGGAAACATTTAATTGTCATCCACATCCAACTATGAATTGTTCTTGGATACTCACAAGTATGATTGTTTCCTACATGATTACAACTTCCTGAAGTCATTGGCACTGACTCCTAAAACTTTGTTATATGTGAGATTTGAGTACCTATGTACCATACTTAAAAGTTTAGCAGAAATGATTTGTGATGACAACTTTGGGTCTTTGGACTCAATTGAGATAAATGCATGTGCAAGTGGGGCTGATCGTCCCGGAGGAGCACCCGAATTCATTTACTAGCCGTACGAGATAATGGATCTACTGGATGTTTGGCATTGCATCATACTTTCTTGATTAGTCATCATCTTATTCTGTCATGAGTTGATTATGTACTTGAATCAGAATGTGATTACTATCCTGATTTCTTTTCTGTGCAAGCTTAATTCAGTACTCTTTTTCTACGATTGTTGTCTATTGATATGAGTATAGGATCATCCTTGATATTCAGCACTACTATTAGTCAAGTTTCCTGCTTAACTCTTTAGTTATCTTAATCTTTTGATTATATTAGAAGGTGAATCCTACTGGGCACAATTGCTCATTAAATTTTACTTTTTTAGGTGATCAAGAAGAGCCTAGCTCTTAATGGGGGTGTGCTGAGCATGACGACCTAACCATGATCTGATAGACCTCTTTTTGAGGATTATAGTATGATAAGAAATGTTATTTTGTTTTCTTTTCTCACTCCTCCTGTGGACTATAATGAGGAGTGTTATGTATGAAAAGCTTCCGCTGTAATGTTGACAGATGTTTATATAATCCAAAGTTCTATTTCTTAAGTTGTCTCTGTCATTTTTTGATAAATAGTTATTTATTAGGAATGTGACAATGCATGCCAAGAGATGGTTCTACACTCCATAAACACCACATGCAGCATAAAAGGTCACTCAAACCCCACCCCCATACCATCACAACCAAGCCAAACATACATCCATAGGAACCACAATCACACATGCATGCCCTAGCATGAGTTTCTAAGGCATGGAGAAGGGGATTGGACCCTAGCATGATAGAACTAGGGGGTGGCAAGGGGTCCCTACCTCAAACGAAGATCCAACCCGTTGGGGTCTTCTCGTGTGCATGGCCACCTCCTCCTCACTCCAAGCTCCACGAAAGACTCCGTCCACGAGCAAGGATTGTCCTACACACCGAAGAAGGGTCACCACCACGAAGGGGAAGCCACGCCGGAGAAGAAAGCCAAGCTGGGAAGGAAAGACCACCAATACACCTCACCACAAGCCTCAAACACTCCCCACGGAGGTACTAGCAGTAGAGGGGTCGGAGGAGAGGAGGAACAACCGAAATAGGGAAGAAGAAGAGATGTTAGGAAGCCTGTGCACTTTTATTCCTCAGAGTTGAGAACGCGGCACTTTACCCGTCGCGTTCACTTACTTGAACTCGACGCATAACCTGTCGCGATCCCAACGCCTCTACCAGACTGACCACCAGAACCGCCACGTGTCGCTTTGCATGAAAGCCAATCCAGAATGCGACGACTGACATGTCGCCTTCTGGTTACATGCAGCATGACACGTGTCCGAACTGTCTCGACAACAAGATGACAAAAAGACAGTCAATGGCCAGAATCTGTCAGAAGCATAACGCGATGAGGTATCCACGCGTTCTAAACCAGAATGCGACGGCCACCATGTCGCCTTCAAAAGGCGATGGCCCGATACGTCGCTTCCTCACAGAGGCTGGCCAGGCCCATACAAGAGATGTTACAAAATGTGTTTGTGATTAGAAATGGTTATAGCAGAGAAAGCTTGAGAGTAATGTTACTATAAGTGATGGTGGTAATAGGAAGTTTGATATACAGATCAGTATAAGTTTGTGTGTAGAGGTGAGTAGTGGGTGTAAAAAAAGCAAATGAAGATTAGTATTCCGTTAAATTTTCTGAAACTTTCAAAGCAAAGATATTTAATTGGTAAGTGTCGTTGGTGAAGATTTAACAGAAGAATTTGTTTAAAAGATTACAGTGTTAAGATAAGATCAGTAATGTTTAGCAGTTATGGATAGTATGAAAAAAAAAAGGTGAGTCAGTCAAAAAGCTGTTTGTCCCCCGCCACTAGGCGGGTTGGACACCAGGGTGGGTGGGGAAGCAACGCCCCGGTTCGATCCTGAGGCGCTGTTGGGTTGTCCAATGGCGGATGCCACTGGACCATTAACCAAAAAAAAAAGAAGTCCAGAAGCTGATAAGGGAATGTCAAGTTGAGCAGGACAAAAAAGCAGATTGTGAAAGAATTAAGTAAAGGTTTGAATGAAAGGAATATTATGAGTAAGTTGTAACAGTGGTGTTTCCAGTTCTTAAGAATAAAGCAGTTATGATAAGGTAATTGGAGGCAGATGCTGAGATTATAAAGCCTCATTGTGAAACAAAGGAATCAAGCAGAGCAGGTTATTGTGTCTAAGAACGGGGTATTCAATTCTGGCTTTGGCAGTGATTTAGTGAAAGGTAATGGTATGTTAAGAAAGATTACAGTGTAAGTGGTACAGTAAGATCAGCCAGATAGTGGAATAATTAAAGGAAGTATTTTGTACAAAAAAAATGGTATTATGTTCAATGCAGTTGGCAGTAAAGTTAAGTTCAGTATTAATGACCAGATGAAGAAAGAATGTGGCAGATTATAGAAGATGATAGTCAGATGGTTCAAGAATGTGCAGTAAGAATTTATGTAGCAATATAACAATAAAGTGATCCAGATGAAAGATGATTTTGTTATAAAATATTTCCAGAGTTTGATGTAAACGTCACAGTAAATCATTAAAGAATAGTGAGCAGATTAAAGTATGGCAGAATAGAACAAAGGAGTAAGGAAAAGTATGATCAATTTAGAAGTAAAGAATTTTGAATTAGATGTTACTTAATGAGAAAGACTTTGGTAAAGTTGAAGGCAGATACTAGAGTATGTGCAGATTTAGTTGAGCAGTCTTGTTCCCGATAGAGAGTACAGTGTCATAGCAATGAGAATGGAAATTGTGAAGAGTTATGAGTTTGTTTGTTGAGTCAGTCAAAGAATATTATTTGAAGTAAGGTAAGTATGTAAAGAGTAAAGCATATCAGTGGCAGTACGTCAGAATTCAGTGTGGCACAGATAAAGTTGAAGCATTAAAGAAAGTAGCACAAGAATTCAGGTATTTTCTTTCTGTGGTAATTATTGGATAAGATGATTTGATAATAAGTGAAGTCAGCTCAGTTAGAGTCAGAGTAGTAGTAGAAATAAAGAGAATTAAAGGTATAGTGAAGGCAAAATTATGAAACTTTTGGTAAGTATTAATGTAATCAGAGTGGCACAACAAAAGCATAAAAGATTCAAGACTCTCAAGTCATCAGAAGTTTAATTATTTGAAAAGGAATTTAAGGTTTTTGTAGAGTTAATTGAAAAGGCAGTGGTTCTTAACAAGATATGAGTTTAAAGCGGTATAACCGGATTGATATACAGAGACAGGAAATTCAGATATGGTAATTGATTTTCTTTAGGAATCTAGCAGTTGAGAATGTGAATACAGATGACAAGATAACAGTTGGCAGTGATAGTATATAATGGAATGGCCCGAGAAATCTGAGAATTTAAAGATGGTTTAGCATGGCGGAACATCTAAAGGCAACAATTTATGATAAAGAGTTTAAGTAAGTGAAGCGACCTAGAAAGAAATGTTGCAAACACAGCCAGGGAAATGTGGAAGTAGGTTGAGTCCAAGGAGATAAGTGCAACAGTAAGGTAGAATTGCCTAAAGTTGAAAGATAAAGAAATATAGCTTGAGTTAATAGAGCAAGCAGTTATTAAAAGAATTAAAGAAAAGAGAAAGCAGAACCGCACGGAAATGAACAAAGTGAGTCAGCCAGCGCAGAATGGTTTGAAAGACAAATGCAGAGGAAGTGTATCCTACTTGTTCTGTATATGGTTTTATTTCTTTTTAGGTGATAGTCCGGCTTACCATGGTTCATTTTGAATGTCGAGGACGACATTCCTTTTTAGGTGATAGTAATGTAACGTTGTTGTAACAGCCCCGACACCCGGACCCCCGGCTCCCACCAAGGATCTGACCATCGGCACCGCCACCCATGGGCCCGAAGACCTGGAAGGGCTAACGGATCAGTCTAAAAGGATAGGTAACATGAATAAGTAACAACACACACTAAAATGTACCAACAAGTGGAGGAAAAGCGTCAACACAGAGTACAAGTCTAGTATAGTCTCAAGTAAGCAAAGTACAAGTGCAGAAAGCAAGGGAATGAAATATTCCATAGGGGCATACCCCGAGAGTGACGTAACAAGTAAGAGGGAACACTGCTCACGGAAGACGTTGTCTACTATGGCCCCGTCTCCTCAGTCCTCCGCGGAGGGCACTGTTGTGAAGTCTCACCTGTAAAGAAGGGATGAACTTCACGAAGAAGCCCAGTAGGGACTACCAATCTCTCTCTGATTCTAACAACAGAATAGATATAGATGTGCATAACTGAATTAAAGCAAGTAAATCTATTCTACTACAGAGTAAGTGCTAAAGCGTAAAGTAACTACATGGTCATTAATGATCAGTCTGTCCCCATGTAATTTTAATTAATTATATATGTATTTTAGTGATTAACAAAACTTCATCAATAATCTCTAACATATTTCATAAGTACAGGAAAATTACCAGGTCAATCAAGTCAATGTTGGTAAATATTGCCTTACTGAAGCTTTAATTTTTTCAACGATATTTCTCTAAAATCCACATCGTCTTCTATTGAAAGTCATAACGATTTCTTTATGAGCATGTCGATTTAAATATAGCTATAACACTTTGATATCACAACGATTTCATGTGTTTTAACGATTTCCTTGTAAGACTGGAAAGTCATGTTGTTTCAAACAAGTCGATCCTGTAACGATTCTATAAGTCATCGCAACGATTTCTTTAGAACTCGTAACGACTTGCCTGTCGCAACAATTCTTAAGTAATCATAACGATTTCTTTAGAACTCGCAACGACTTGCTCGCCGTAACGATTTCTTCAGTAATCATAAGGATTTCTTTAGAACTCGCAACGACTTGCTCGCCGTAACGATTTCTTAAGTAATCATAACGATTTCTTTAGAACTCGCAACGACTTGCCTGTCGTAATGATTCCTTAAGTCATCGTAACGATTCCTTAAGTCATTGTAACGATTTTCTTTGCGCTCATAACGATTTGCTTTGCGCAACGATTTCTTTAGTGCACATAACGATTTGCTTCGCGCAACGATTTCTTTAGCGCTCATAACGATTTGCTTTGCGCAACGATTTCTTTAGTGCACATAACGATTTGCTTCGCGCAACGATTTCTTTAGCGCTCATAACGATTTTCTTTGCGCATGATTTCTTTAGTGCACATAACGATTTGCTTCGCGCAACGATTCTTTAGCGCTCATAACGATTTGATTCGCGCAACTATTTATTTAGTGCACATAACGATTTGCTTCGCGCAACGATTTCTTTAGTGCACATAACGATTTGCTTCGCGCAATGATTTCTTTAGTGCACATAACGATTTACTTCGCGCAACGATTTCTTTAGTGCACATAACGATTTGCTTCGCGCAACGATTTCTTTAGTGCACATAACGATTTGCTTCGCGCAACGATTTCTTTAAAGCTCATAACGATTTGTTAAGTGACTATAACGACTCCTTTAATGAATACAATGATTTTCTCTCTATAATAAATTGTTGGTATTCATAACAACTTCATAAGTCATATAGACAACGACTTCATGGTTTATATCGACTTAATATTTATCTTATTTCTTAAAGAGTTGAATAGTCAAAGTCTTCTCTTATCTGTCTGACTGCTGTGCATTTAATCAAGACAGAACGTATCTCTGCATGCATGCAGATGATATCTTCTCATTATCGTACATATTCTGTCAACATCTTTTAGAAGAAACTATTTGGCATTGCTATTTTGGTGAATACTCTTATCAACGTTTACTGACAACTAAAGACAGCCTAGCTGTCTACTGTTCTAGCATTTAATTTGTGCAGGGTCCTAAAGACGTTCTGTCATACAACGTTGGACCATACAGACGCCAGAAGACATTATCTCTTTGCGTGCTCAAATGGATAAAAGATTGTTGAAGCTTCCAAATGTCAAGCAGTCTAACGTCTACCAATCTAAGAGACAACGGTTACTTCAACGGGCGAATTTCAAAAGAAGATATATATACAAGACAGAAGAGAAGAACAAGATGAACCAAGAAGAGAACGCTCGTTCAAGCTATTCAAATCTTCTGCTAGAATTCTAAGAGCCATGAAGTTCATTCCTTCTCGTGTTGCTCTTTGCTCTCCACTCTGTAGTGAAAATCTTGAGAGAGCTTGTGTAGTTCTGAGAGTGTGCTTAGCTTAGATTCTTTGCTCTCAGTGCTAGTTGCTTCAGATCTTTGCTTGTTAAAAGCTTGATCTAGGGGCTTGATCTTATTCCATTCTCTTTGTGTTGTTTCCCTTCGGTTGTGAAGGAAGACCTGGTGGTATCCAGGGTGCTGTTTCCCTTCAGTTGTGAAGGAAGACCTGTTGGGGTATCCAGGGTGTTGTTATTCCCTTCGGGTGTGAAGGAAGACCAGCTGAGCTGGGTGTTGTAGCGTCCTTAGGGGGACTGTACCCTAGTTAGTGAAATCCTGAGTGGTTACTCAGGGACTGGACGTAGGACTCCTAAGGAGAGGAGGTCCGAACCAGGATAATCCTTTGTGTCGTGTGACTGCTTTCTTTGTGTGATTGATATTTGAACTAACAGTCACTAACCTTCATCAAGAACGTTTCTGTGAATGTTTTTATTTACAGGTATCGTCTAGATTAATTTTAAAAGACCCATTCACCCCCTCCCCCCCTCTGGGCTCGTCAACTGGGCAACAAGTGGTATCAAAGCGAGTCTCTTCGACAAAGAAAGGATCCAATGATCTGAAGAGTAAAGATCCATGGCAGCCCAAGGTCACAACGAAGGTCAGTCTGTCAACCGACCACCATTATTCGATGGAGAGGATTACACTTACTGGTAAACAAGAATGGAGTACTTTCTGCAAGGCTACGATTATCAGATATGGTCCATAGTGGAAGAAGGCGATCTTCTAGTCACAAATGAGAAAGCTCAGTGGACAGACGACGATAGGAAGAAGATCTCGCAGAATTGTAAAGCAAAGAGTATTTTGTGCTGTGCCCTTAGTAAAATGGAGTTCAACAGAGTTTCAGCCTGCAAATCCGCAATGGAAATGTGGGAAAAGCTCAGAATCACCTATGAAGGCACAAATAAGGTAAAGGAAACAAGAATAGACATTCTTGTAGCACAGTACGAAAGATTTCAAATGCAATCAGGTGAGTCCATTACCCAAATGTTCAGTAGATTTACAGATATTACAAATGGGCTAGCTGGACTAGGAAAGACCTATGAAATGGGAGATATGGTCATAAAGATTCTTAGATCTTTACCATCCTCATGGACCCCAAAAGTAACAGCCATTGAGGAAGCTAATGATCTAAAAAGAATGTCCTTAGAAAAGCTCATTGGGTCCCTTATGGCTCATGAGATAAACATGGAGAGATTAGGAGAATCCTCCAGCAGAAAGAAGCAGTCGAATGCACTCAAGGTCAATGAGAATTCATCAGAAGAATCACTCGACAACAGTGAAAGCTGTAAGGACAGTGATGAAGATGAAGAAGCTATGTTTTCAAGGAAGTTGAAACACATTCTAGCCAAAAAGAAGAAGTTCCAATCTGGAAGAAGACATTTCAAGAGAAGTAAAGACTTCAAGAAACCAGATAGGAAGGATCAGAAGAAGGGAGAGCCCATATGCTACGAGTGCAAAAAGCCAGGACATATCAAAGCTGAATGTCCAAAGCTCAAGAAGCCTGAATTCAGAAAGAGAGAGAGCTCCAAGAAGTTCAGGAAATATAAGAAGAAAGCTATGGCAGCTGCATAGAGTAACAACAACGACTCAAACAGTGAGTCAAGCTCAACCAGTGATGAGGAAGAAGCCAACCTGGCTTTCATGGCAAATACCGAAGAAAAGGGTAACACTCGAGCATCCAAATGGTATTTGGACAGTGGGTGCTCAAGGCACATGTCAGGAAATCAGAAGCTATTCACCAATCTCCAAGTTGAACAAGGAACAGTTACCTATGGAGACAATGGGAAAGGCACAGTAATTGGCAGTGGTTCTGTGAGCAACAAAGGAAAGATAGTCATTGAAGATGTATTGCTTGTCAAGGGGCTGAAGCACAACCTCATCAGCATCAGCTAGCTTTGTGACAGAGGTCATCAGATTCAGTTTCAAGAATCAAAGTGCAGCATACTAAAGGATGGAGTTGTAATCTTCGAAGCCAATAGGGAAAAGAACCTGTATGCGCTTCATCTTGAAGAACTCAAGGATCAGGATGTTTGCCTGGCAGTAAATAAAAGCCAGTCAACTGAACTGTGGCACAGAAGACTAGGACATTGCAGCATAGATGGCATGAGAAAATTGCTAAAGAAAAATCTTGTGGAAGGTTTGCCAAAGGTCAGTGCAAAAATGGAAGGTGTCTGTAGATCTTGTGCTAACGGGAAAGCACACCAAGAGCTCCTTCAAATCAAAAACGGTGGTAACCACCTCAAAACCCTTAGAGCACCTTCATATGGATCTATTTGGGCCAATGAGGACTACCAGTCTTAGAGGAAAGAACTTTGGATTTGTCATAGTCGATGATTACTCAAGATTCACATGGGTATCATTCCTAGAGCATAAAGATGACACATTTGATAACTTTGTCAGTTTCAGCAAGAAGTTTAGAAGGATCAGAAGTTCAGCATTGTTTCTATGCGATCAGATCATGGTGGTGAATTTCAGAATGAAAATTTTGCTAAGTTCTGTGATGATCAGGAATTGAGCATAATTTCTCAGTACCAAGGACACCACAGCAAAATGGAATTGCTGAGAGAAAGAATAGAACTCTATTGGATATGGCAAGAACAATGTTATCAGAATATGATCTGCCAAGATATTTTTGGGCTGAAGCACTCAACACAGCAAGCCACATTATCAACAGAGTAATGATCAGGCCAATCCTAAAGAAGACTGCATATGAACTGTTCAAAGGAAAGAACCAAAGATCAGCCACTTCAGGACATTTGGATGTCCTTGCTTCATCCACAACAATGGAAAAAGGGACATTGGTAAGTTGGATGCCAAATCAGATGAAGGCATCTTCATGGGGTACACCTCTAAACCCAAAGGCTATAGAGTATTTAATAAACGCACTTTATTAATTGAACAGTCTGTACATATTATTTTTGATGAAACTAACCCTTCCCTGAGAAAGGAAGAAGATAGTGACAATGATGATACAGATGAACTGTCTAAGAAACTAAAGAATACATCAATTGAGGACAAGGATGATCCACCTCTGGAAGACATGCAACAAAAAGAAATTACACATGAAAATCTTCCAAAGGAATGGAGATACAAGAAAGATCACCCACCTGAGAACATTATTGGTGATCCCTATAGGGGGAAGAACAAGAGGTAATAATACCTTGTGATTATCTAGCATTTGTTTCTCAAATAGAGCCAAGGACAGTCAATGAAGCTCTTGGTGATGAATCTTGGATCTTGGCCATGCAAGATGAACTAAATCAGTTCAAGAGAAACCAAGTATGGTCACTTGTTCCTAGACCATCAGACCATCCAGTTATTGGCACCAAATGGGTGTTCAGAAACAATTGGATGAGACTGGTGTAATCTTGAGAAACAAGGTCAGATTGGTGGCTTAGGCTATTCCCAAGAAGAAGGCATAGATTTCGATGAAACCTATGCACCTGTAGCTAGACTTGAGGCTATTAGAATATACTTGCATATGCATCAGCATTAGACTTAAAACTATTTCAAATGGATGTCAAATCTGCATTCTTAAATGGTTTTATAAAAGAGGAAGTTTATGTGGAACAACCCCCAGGTTTTGATGACACAGAATTTCCTAATCATGTTTTTAAACTTCATAAGGCATTATATGGTTTAAAGCAAGCACCTTGGGCCTGGTATGAAAGGCTTAGTTCTTTTCTTCTAAACCATGGTTTCAGTAGAGGTCAAGTAGATAGCACTCTTTTTGTAAAATCAAAAGTTAAAAGCATACTACTTGTACAGATTTATGTAGATGATATTATATTTGGATCTACTGATGAATCCCTTTGCAAGTATTTTGAAAAGTTGATGCAGGGAGAATTTGAGATGAGCATGATGGGAGAGCTGAATTATTTCCTTGGACTACAAATCAAGCAAGGAAAAGAAGGAACTCACATCTGCCAAGCAAAGTACACAAAAGAACTTTTGAAGAAATTTGGATTCGATAATGCCAAGCCACTGTCAACACCAATGAGTACATCAACAAGGATGGACAGTGACAAAGATGGTAAGAAAGTAGAACAAAAGGTCTACAGAGGTATGATAGGTTCACTGCTTTATTTAACAGCTAGTAGACCCGATATTTTATTTAGTGTATGCATGTGTGCTAGGTATCAAGCAGATCCTAGAGAATCACATTTAATCTTTGTAAAAAAAAATATTTAGATATTTAGCTAGAACTCATGATTTAGGTCTGTGGTATCCAAAATCTTGTGAAATTAATTTAGTAGGTTACTCTGATGCTGACTATGCTGGATGCAAAGTAGATAGAAAAAGCACCAGTGGTTGTTGTCAATTCCTTGCAGGGTGTTTGATATCCTGGTCTTCAAAGAAACAAAATTCAGTGGCACTGTCTACAGCTGAAGCTGAGTACGTGGCTGCTGGAAGTTGTTGTACACAACTCCTATGGATAAAGCAACAACTTGAAGATTTTGGATTAAATATCAAATCAATTCCACTATTGTGTGACAACACCAGTGCTATCAATCTCACCAAAAATCAAGTCCAACATTCAAGGACCAAGCATATTGAGGTTAGATATCATTTCATTCGTGATCATGTTGCAAATGGTAATATTGAAATATCATTTATTGATACAAATAGTCAGTTAGCAGACATTTTCACAAAAGCCTTACCTGAAGAGAGATTCACATCTCTTAGAAGGGAATTAGGCATGTGCAATTTGTGAAAAGAGGTTTGTTTAAAACTGGCACATAAAATTTCAAAATCAGTAATCTTTCTCTCCATGGCGTTGAGCAAAAGAAATTCAAATTATCCCTATAACCGTTCTTGTATTTAAAGTCGGTTTGAATAGTCAAACTCTTTTGTCATTTTCTACCGCCTTTTGGCGCCTCTCTTTCCAATATATTTATTAATTCCCAAAAATCAATGCGAAGAACGATTCATCTCCCGTCTTCAACCTTTTCCCTCTTTCGTCTGGTTGCCTGAGTCGATGCCCTAACGACTCCAACATCTCTCTCTGCTCATTTGAAGTTTCTTTCTTCTTCCTGCGAAGAAATTCTTGAGGACCTTTCCCTCCTCCTTCCTTCTCAACCCTCCAGAAAACCTCCTCACCTGATTCAATGGCCGCATCCATCGTTTCCGGGAGTCTGGGTGGCTACAGCGCCGAGTTCCTTACTCTTGAGCAGCAGGAGAGGTTCAAGTTTGTGAAGACCAAAGTTTGTGGGAACAAGGCAGTGGATATAGCCGATCTCGAAAAGAATGGCATGCACAGTGTAGTAGCAGCAATGAATAGTATGGTGGATGGGAATCACCACCTTCTCCGAGGTAAGCTATCCAGACCTCGTGAAGGCTTTTTATGTGTGTTTGAGAATAGAGGCAGACGGGTCCCTGATTTCATCTGTCAAGGGAACCCTGATTAAAATAGATCATGAATTATTGCATTTGTTGTTTGGAGTGAAGACGTCTGGACACAGTGGGGTTCACACCGTGGACGCCCAAGCTAAAGGTCTTGGCATTATAGGACTAGGGTTCAGACTGAGAGATGGTAAGCTAGACATTAATCAACTGAATGCTTTCAACCGCCTCCTTCATTTCATCGTTTGTCAGATTTTGGTTCCTAGAAGCTCAACCTTTTCTACTTGTACTAAAGCAGACTCAGACATGATGTACTGGGCCATATAGAACAAGGAAATCAATATGGCCGCAGTGATGTTGGAAAGGATGAATTTCGCCAGAGATCAGATCTGGGATGCCAAAAGTAAGCTCAATGTTTCTTTGCCCTATGCTCATTTGCTTACTAAGGTTTTCAAGCATTTTGACATTGATTTGTCCGGAGCTGTTGTTGAGAAAATGGGCCAATCAATTAGGTCCAGAAGCCTAAGGAAAAGTGGCTTTTCAGTGGTCAATGGTGTTTGGTCTAAGACCTCAGTGACAGAGGGAGAGGCCATTATAGGAGATATTCCTGATGTTCAGGAAGAAACAGCAGAACCTAGAGCTGTAGAAATTGAACCAGCAGCACCAGCAGAATTAGTAGCAGCTGAATCAAGAGCAGCATTGAGCCAGTAGGACCATCTGAACTGGCAGCAGAGCTAGCAGGGTCATCCATTATAGCAGGAGTTTCACCTTCTGCAGAAGAATTTTCAGAAGCACCTGCAAGAGTATCAGTGGCAATTTCTAGTGAAAGGATTGAGGACATCTCTCCTGAGGAGATTGTCCCTATTGTGTCTACAGAAGCAGACTCTCTACCCACCTCTATGGTAGCATCCATACTTAGAGGGGTAGTGGACTCTATCCTCACCACCCCAGTCACTTCAGAGACTGGTGGTTGTTCAGCAGAAGAGGTTGTGGCATCAGGCCACATTGAGGAATCAATTGCAGCACCAGTTCAGGAGGAGCAATCAGATGCTCCAGCAGATGTTGTTTTAGAAGAGGCTCCCATTCAGGGGGAGCAAGAGCCAATGGAAAAGGATGCTCCTGTTCAGGGGGAGAAATCAAGGAAGGACTAGCAGAAGCAGCTCACTGTGATGAGCCTATGGGCTGTGTACCAGCTGATGAAGACTTGCCTAATGCTCAGAATGATGTCAGAGATGGGGAGACAGCCAGCTCCTCTAACTCAGATGATGATCAGCAGCCTCCAGCTTCAGAGGCCAGGCAGAAAGGAAAAGAAGTAGATTTTGGAGTCCCACTCCTATCAGATACTCCTTTTGAAAGGCAGATGAGGTAGAAAATAGTGATCAATTTAAAGCCTGTGATTGAGAGACTTGATGTTCAAGGTACAATTTTGTGTTCTCTTCAGTCTGATGTCAATTCCATTTTCATGAGCCAAGCTTCAGCTTCTAAGGAAATTTCCGGTATTAGAAATGCCATGAAATGGTTCAACAAAGAGATGGGGAATATGAAATCAATGCTATCTGAGATTCTGAAGGCAGTTGGAGCTCCAGCTCCTCCTCCTCCTGCACCTCCTGCAGATCAGAACTTGGGTGCTAATACTCCTAGGCCATCAGGGCCATCAGTTCAAGAGTCAGGGCCATCAGGGCTAGCACCAGCAGCAGCAGAGGCAGAAGTTAATGTGCAAGGGCCATCTGGGCCAGCTGAGCAGGTTGAAGGGCCTCCAGGGCCAGCTGAGCAAGTGTCAGGGCCATCAGGGCCATTGGAGAGTGGACCTGTGCAGACAGAGGTTGAAGAAGAGGTCTTGGCACCTAAGCCTCCAGCTCCTTCTCCTCCCTCTCACCACCCTCCTCCATCTCCTCCCTCAGCTCCTACAGCACCCCCTGCTCCTCAGCCATTCAAAAAGCCTCAATCCAGACCCATCTCCTCTCCAACACCATTTCCTTCTCAATCCACCTCATCTCCTGCATCTTCTACTCACATACTTCCACCTCCACCTATTTCTGAGGTGCCTCCAGCATCCTCTGCTGGAGCCTCATCCTCCTCTGGTCCCTCCCCTGGACCAGTTGATGACATTCCCACTACTTCTCATTCATTTCTTCATCCTTCTCCTCCACCCTCTTTCATCACTATAATCCCTGAGACAGCTCAACTTGACTCTCCCTTTATAGAAAAAAAAAGGATGAGTTTGAGGAGGGATTCTCAGGTCTGTGCTGAAGGTTGGGGAGCACATCCATAGGGCAGACTCTTCCAGTCATACACCTAAGAAGAGGAAAATTTCTTCTACCTCCTCCATTTCCTCTGAGCCTAAATACCCTCTTTGTGGTTTTCCCTCACAGTGGACAACAAAAATAAACCACTGTATAGAGAATACCTCTCAAAGGTCGTTCTTGCCACCATCATTAACCTTCCATTCCTCAATCTAACAGATCATTTAAACACCATTTTACCCTTCACTTCTCTTTCCAAATCCGAAAAATCCAAAATCTTCTCTATTGCCCACTCCAAAACCGAAGAGCAGTGGGGCAAAGGCCACCAAGATCTCTTCAAAAGATATATTCTTGCCAAATCTGCCAGATTCCCTCCAAGGGACCACTCTCTGACCTTATCAGAGTGGTTCAAAAATTATCATAGAGAAATTTGGGCATCCTTCATTCAGAAAGAGATCAAGATGGTCAAACACTATGTGTTGTTCAACAACTACAGATATGTCCATCGACTTCCAGAAGTTCAGCTGAGCCAATTCAAAAGGGCTATCTCAGCTCTCAATCCAGGCATCTCACAATCTTCAGATATTCAGGTAGACTTTGCTACCCTTCCTGTGCCTGATGAGATAGCACTACCACAGATTCATTTTCTTGTCATGGAATCCTCTGTAGGATCCATCATCTTTGAACGTTTTGCCAGAGTAATGGAAGAATTAAAGTTCAAAAGGCTGCCTGGTTGCATTTCCTAGATTTCTATTTAGAGAATATCACCAGGGGCATGTCAGTGCTGAAGTTCTAGCCCCAATTCTGTCTGAATGTGAAAGGTTGACATCCTCAGAATGGAGTAGATTCTATCCTTTGTCTGCTCAGCAGCTGTTCACCCTGAATGAAGCTCAAGCCAGGGAAGGCAAACCTGCTGTCTCTCCAGCCACATTCTTGGATATGAACTCCATTCACCTTGTAAATGACCCCTTCAAAGTTTGGGAGGAAAGGTACAAGGTGTATGTAGCTCTACATAAAGCTCTCAGAGATAATCACAATCACTATCCTGTGTCCATGGATCAGTTTCTTACCTGTGCCAGCTTTGGGACTATTCATTTCCTGAAGATGACTATGGATAAGAATGCTTATGCTGATCTTCTCTATAAGCACCTAGATCTTCATCTCAAAAGGATGGCTTCCTCCATGGGACCAACCTACTCTTTGTCTTTTGGAGTTTTTAAAACTCATTTTGAAGAGCAGGAAGCACAGGCATGGGAAACCATTTCTCATTTTGCCTCTCTTCTGTCTCCTGCTTACTATCTGTCTGTACCTCCTCAACATTAATGAAACATTCTTGTTTGTATGCTCCTATTTTTTTTTCTTTCTTTGTCTCAGAATATCGTTTTGCCTAATGACAAAAGGGGGAGGAATTAGCATGTCTGAAATACATTCCAAAAATATTTAGGGAGAAATCTAGCATATTCTGACTGTTTTTAGATACCTTTCATCCATGCTTATTGTTCAGTTTTGTCATCACCAAAAAGGGGGAGATTGATGATCAGTCTGTCCCCATGTAATTTTAATTAATTACATATGTATTTTAGTGATTAACAAAACTTCATCAATAATCTCTAACATATTTCATAAGTACAGGAAAATTACCAAGGTCAATCAAGTCAATGTTGGTAAGTATTGCCTTACTGAAGCTTTAATCCTTTCAACATGATATTTCTCTAAGTCCACATCGACTTCTGTTGAAAGTCATAACGATTTCTTTATGAGCATATCGATTTCAATATAGCTATAACAATTTGATATCACAACGATTTCATAAGTGTTTTAACGATTTCCTTGTAAGACTGGAAAGTCATGTTGTTTCAAACAAGTCGATCCTGTAACGATTCTATAAGTCATCGCAACGATTTCTTTAGAACTCGTAACGACTTGCCTGTCGCAACGATTCTTAAGTAATCATAACGATTTCTTTAGAACTCGCAACGACTTGCTCGCCGTAACGATTTCTTAAGTAATCATAACGATTTCTTTAGAACTCGCAACGACTTGCTTGCCGTAACGATTCTTAAGTAATCATAACGATTTCTTTAGAACTCGCAACGACTTGCCCGTCGTAACGATTCCTTAAGTCATCGTAACGATACCTTAAGTCATTGTAACGATTTCTTTAGCGCTCATAACGATTTGCTTTGCGCAACGATTTCTTTAGTGCACATAACGATTTGCTTCGCGCAACATTTCTTTAGCGCTCATAACGATTTGCTTTGTGCAACGATTTCTTTAGTGCACATAACGATTTGCTTCGCACAACGATTTCTTTAGCGCTCATAACGATTTGCTTTGCGCAACGATTCTTTAGTGCACATAACGATTTGCTTCGCGCAACGATTTCTTTAGCGCTCATAACGATTTGCTTCGCGCAACGATTTCTTTAGTGCACATAACGATTTGCTTCGCGCAACGATTTCTTTAGTGCACATAACGATTTGCTTCGCGCAACGATTTCTTTAGTGCACATAACGATTTGCGTCGCGCAACGATTTCTTTAGTGCACATAATGATTTACTTCGCGCAACGATTTCTTTAGCGCTCATAACGATTTACTTCGCGCAACAATTTCTTTAAAGTTCATAACAATTTGTTAAGTGACTATAACGACTCCTTTAATGAATACAACGATTTGCTCTCTATATAACTTGTTGGTATTCATAACGATTTCATAAGTCATATAGACAACGACTTCATGGTTTATATCGACTTGATATTTATCTTATTTCTTAAAGAGTTGAATAGTAAAGTCTTCTCTTATCTGTCTGACTGCTGTGCATTTAATCAAGACAGAACGTATCTCTGCATGCATGCAGATGATATCTTCTCATTATCGTACATATTCTGTCAACATCTTTTAGAAGAAACTATTTGGCATTGCTATTTTGGTGAATACTCTTATCAACGTTTACTGACAACTAAAGACAGCCTAGCTGTCTACTGTTCTAGCATTTAATTGTGCAGGGTCCTAAAGACGTTCTGTCATACAACGTTGGACCATACAGACGCCAGAAGACATTATCTCTTTGCGTGCTCAAATGGATAAAAGATTGTTGAAGCTTCCAATGTCAAGCAGTCTAACGTCTACCAATCTAAGAGACAACGGTTACTTCAACGTGAATTTCAGAAGAAGATATATACAAGACAGAAGAGAAGAACAAGATGAACCAAGAAGAGAACGCTCGTTCAAGCTATTCAAATCTTCTGCTAGAACTCTAAGAGCCAAGAAGTTCATTCCTTCTCGTGTTGCTCTTTGCTCTCCACTCTGTAGTGAAAATCTTGAGAGAGCTTGTGTAGTTCTGAGAGTGTGCTTAGCTTAGATTCTTTGCTCTCAGTGCTAGTTGCTTCAGATCTTGGCTTGTTAAAAGCTTGATCTAGGGGCTTGATCTTATTCCATTCTCTTTGTGTTGTTTCCCTTCGGTTGTGAAGGAAGACCTGGTGGTATCCAGGGTGCTGTTTCCCTTCAGTTGTGAAGGAAGACCTGGTGGGGTATCCAGGGTGTTGTTATTCCCTTCGGGTGTGAAGGAAGACCAGCTGAGCTGGGTGTTGTAGCGTCCTTAGGGGGACTGTACCCTAGTTAGTGAAATCCTGAGTGGTTGCTCAGGGACTGGACGTAGGACTCCTAAGGAGAGGAGGTCCGAACCAAGATAATCCTTTGTGTCGTGTGACTGCTTTCTTTGTGTGATTGATATTTGAACTAACAGTCACTAACCTTCATCAAGAACGTTTCTGTGAATATTTTTATTTACAGGTATCGTCTAGATTAATTTTAAAAGACCCATTCACCCCCCCTCTGGGCTCGTCAACTGGGCAACAGTCATCGATCTGAGCTAAACATCGGGACCGGAACCTGTGTAAACTACGGCACTGGAAAGAACCCAAGGCTGCAAACACAGACAGTAAACAACTGTCTGGACAGAGACACTAGCCACAAAACACTACACTAGTCAAACCGGTCAAGTGCGCCTTACCCTGAACCGCCAGTCCATGTCTAGCACCTCCCGTCGAAGTGAGACACGGAACTAAAGTAACCACAACTGCGGTAGTCTGGCTGGACTACGGTCCCATGCCTAGCCCCTCTAAATGGTTCCAGAACCACGTAGAGTGAGGCAGTGAGAAGGACTAGCTGATTTGCGCCAGAAGAGCACCAACCACCTCGGCATCCCAGACTCAGCTAAAAGAGCTCTATAAATGACTCTACGCCGTTGTCCCCACCGTTTTTCCCTCTGCTACCAAAGTCCGTAGACTCGAGCTCACCCGCCGCCCGTAGAACTCCCTCAAACAGGCGCACGGGGATCGGGGGTCCAGGTAACGGTAACAACCTCTCAACGGACAAGCCCACAAGTGCCTAGCACCGGGCGAAAGACTAGAGTAGGACCATGCTAGGAAACAGCATAGGTGCCAAGAAAATAGAGTCTGAGCGGAAGGAAAACTCCGAACAGATCGCTAAGCCATTCTCTGTCTGAGAAGGTGACGCAAGGCCTATCGCCACCTGAAAGCGACACCTTGTCTGTCACGACCAGGGTCAGAAGGCGACAGGGGACCTATCGCGACGTGGTCGCGACAAGGGCATTGTCGTGACCACAGACAGAAGTCTAGGTGACCACCTAAGACCTCCCACAATGCACGGGAAAACACAGTATGAAGGCGACGGTCACCCTATCGCGACCAGAACGCGATAGGGTGGGCGTTGCTTTCACAACCAGAAGGCGACGGGTCGGGCTGTCGTGATCTGGGTCACGACACCAAACGTGTCGCAACCACAAACAACCCACCCGAGAGCACCTTCCCTAAACCATACACCTCAAATCCAAAAAACACCAAGGGAGGGGAGCATTTAGAATGATGTAAACATGTAAAATTAGCTCAAACCACCCTCATTCATGCCCATGCATGCCAAGGAGATGCATCTACGCTCAAATACCTCACATGCAGGCATGGATCTCTCATCACCCCAAACCCCAATTCAAGTACCATGGAAACCATCAAACACACATGCACACCTAGCATGGTTCTAAGGCTTGGAGACGAGGATTGGACCCTAGCATGATAGAACTAGGGGAAGGCAAGGAGTCCCTACCTCAAAATGAAGAGCTAACCCGTTGGGGTCTTCTCGTGTACATGGCCACCTCCTCCTCGCTCCAAGCTCCACGAAGACTCCATCCACGAGCAAGGATCATCCTACACACCGAAGAAGGGTCACCAACATAATGAGGGAGCCACACCGAGGAAGAACACCACGCCGGGAAGAAGAACCACCCACACACAGACACAACATCTCTCAGACACCCCCCACGGAGGCACCAGCAGCAGAGGGGTCGGAGGAGAGGAGAAACAACCAAAATGGGGAAGAAGAAGGGGTGTTCTGCGGCTTGTGCACTTTTATGCCTCGGAGTTGAGAACGCGACACTTACCTGTAACATCTCGGGCTTTCTGGCTTTCTGTTGTGTGAGGGATGACTGGCCTTGTCGCGACGGAGGTGCCCGTCGCGACAGTCATCCCTGTTGTGACCGCCTTCTGCGTCGCGTTCTTGTCGCGCCCAGTCACGGTTGTGACTGCTTTCCACTTTTTGGTCATCTGACGCCTGTCAGAGTGGCAGGCATGGCAGACTGACCTGTCGGGTTGTCGCGGCGCCCAGGGAGGGCACGTTCTGGGCGGCCGTCGTGATAAGGTTTGTATCGTGATGCCCCGCCCCGTCGCGTTCTGGGGGCCGGAGGCTAAAAGCCTTGGCCGGCTTCCCCTTCCCTTTCTTTCCCTTTCTCCTTTCCCTCCTCCTCTCCCGGGGGAAAGCTTTCCCCTCTCCGTGGTTGGAGCTTGGTGGCGTCGGTGGCTCGTGTGGAGCTCGGGAGCAGCGTCGTGGAGCGAGGAGAGGCGGCCGTGGTGTCGTGAAGGCCCCTTTGTGGGTTGTTTCTTCGTTCTCCAGTAGGGATTTCTAGAACTCCTTCCATTCCAGGTGATTGGGTCTCTTTATGAATCCATGCTTTAAAAGCTTTCCCCATACTCCCCTCCTCGTGATTGTGTTGTATGTTTTGTGTTGGGCGACCCCAAATGTAGCATTCCAGCGATCTGCCTTCCAGCTGATGTCGCGACCGCCGAGTGCGTCGCGACATCAGAGAAGCGTCGCCCCGTCCGACGTGACCTTATCGCGGCGCAGTTGGCCGTCGCGATAAGGGTCGTGTCGCGACCTAGTTGCCCGTTGCGACAAGTTGTTGTCGCAACGCGCAGCCCTGTTGCGACAGGCTTGTCGCGGCATTTTGCCTTGTCGCGACAACCTGGTTGTTGCGACGCGCTTCCCCGACACGACCCGCTTGTCGCGGTTGCCCTACCCGTCATGAAGAGATCGCGACGGGCTAGGAAGGTGCGACAAGATCTGGTTTGCCTCGGGTGTTTTTGTGGCCTCGGTTGGCGTGTCGGTGTGTGCCTCAGGGCAGGGTTGCCCTTAGCACCTTCTGGTGGGAACGCGGCAGGTTGCCTCCCTGCGTTCAGTGACCGAAGGTGACACCTTCATGGCAGTGTCCTAGCGGCTGTGCTAGGAGGCTCACGTTTGTCTAATAATCGATTATCTATTTGTCAATCGATTATTAGAAGAGCGGTGGTTTCTGTTCTGTCTATGGTGTTCCGGTTTCTCGGGCCATGTCGTGTGTGCCGACGTTGGCCGACGACCCTTCTAGGGGTTTCTGGAAGGGGTGCTGTACGTGCCTGTGCCCGCTGGGCTTGTCTTCGTTACAAGCCGTTTGTGTTGTTTCTGTTGGTGGTTGCCACACCAGTTCTCTTTCGCCCGGTGCTCGGCACTTGAGGGCTTGTCCGCGAGACAGGTTGTTACCATTACCTGTGACCCCTAGCCCCGCGCGTCTGTGTCAGAGGGAGTTGCTCTGGGCGGCGGGCGTGCTCAAGTCACGGACTTGGAGCAGAAGGGGAAAATGGTGGGGACAGCGGCGTGAGTCATTTTTAGAGCTCTCTTAGCTTGTCTGGGTCTCTGAGGTGGTTCAGGCGCTCGTCCAGTGTGGACCAGCTAGTCCGTCTCACTGCCTTGCTCTACGTTGGTTCCAGAGCCGCATAGGGAGGTCAGGCGTGGGGCCGTAGTTCGGCCAGACTGCGGTGTTTGTGGTTGTGTTCTTGGCTGTGACTCGCTAGCCTCACTCTACCGGGGAGGTTGTAGGCGGGAGTCGGCAGCCGGCGTGCAAGAGGGGTGGACTGTGTGTCCCTCTCTTAGTTTCCTGTGGTGGTGGATTGGTTGCTCTTGTTATGACAGTGTTTCTCATGCTGTTTTCGAGATTGGGTTTCTCGACTCCCTAGTTACACGGTGGTTGTAGCCTAGCCGTGTCTAGTTCCATGGTTTGGTTGATTTGGCCTCGTGGGCCGTGTTTAGTGGTTTCCGCTCTGCGAGTTCTCTCGGGGTGCCTAGTGCAGGCACCCAACTGCTGTTTCGGTAACCCATTCCTTAGTGGCACCGGAGTGTGTAGTTCCTTGACCTTGTGGCATGTCCGAGGTGCAGGGTGGTTCTGCTTGTGGGCCCTCGACCTTGTGGAGGTCTGAGGTGGCCGTGCTGTGGTGAGACGGTGCTTCTCACGTGGTTGCTCGGTGTCTCTCGTGGTGACACCTGGTTATTCCTTCCCGACCTCGTGGAGGTCTGGGATGTTGATGTTGTGTCGTGAGACTTTGGTCTCATGTGGTTGCTCCGGTGTTCTGTGAGCTTCTTTGTCTCGATGGGTGTGTGCTGAGGGTTGCTTCCGTAGGTGTTTGACTCCGCTAGTTCTGCGGGAGTCGTGTTTGGCCTGCCCCAGGTTGTGGTCGAGGCGTTTCTCTGTTTCGCTACTTTGTAGTACTCTGTGGTAGGCGTTTCTCACTTTACTACTTTGTAGAGTAGTTTGCTTCCGCTTTTGTTGCAGTTACTGCTGCTCTAGCTGGTAAGGGACTGGTAATCCCTACTGAGCCTTGTTCGCGAGGCTCACCCCCCTACTCTCTCCAAATAGGGACTCGTTGTCGCAGAAGTTCGTTGTCAGACGGTCGTGGTGGCAGTTCGTTGCGCCGTGCGTTTCCAGCAGTGTGAGCTGTGAGCGTGAGCGCTTGTAGCGTGAGTTGAGAGTGGCCTTTTTGCAAGTCCTCGGGTATGCCCCTTAAGGACTGCACCTTTCTTTCTGTACCTGTACTTTTATTTGGGACATGTTGTACATAACTTCTTATTAATGTACAAACTTTCTTATTATAGTTATTTGAATTCATTGCTTATCTCACTGGACTAAATTCTAACCCTTCCGGGTCTTCGGATCCGTGGGTGGCGGCACGACCTTCAGGGGTGTTAGGATCGGATGGGCGGAAGGATCAGATCTAGAAGGGGGGGTTGTTGGGTTTTCAATATATCATGTTTTTGATGATCACATTAATATCCTTGAACATTGATTTAATGCAAAATTGATGTGCTAACTAAACTGAAAAACACCATGAAAGTGATTGTGTTAATATTGCTAAATCATACAATGTATATCACTAACAATGTATTTGCATGTAGGTGCACAAGCATGAAAGATGAAGCATTGAAGAGATGAGCAAATAGCACAAGAAATTGTCAAAGAAGTGTATCTGTCGACAGGCCATATGCTTGCCCCATCACCTCTCTTCTCATTTTCATTGGCATTCCTATCCCTTCAAGTGAGCTCATCTCCTTAAAATCCCGCAGTGCATTTGACCTCACTGCCGCTCACGAATGGGCTACAAGTTCGTAGACTGCGTTGTGACAAGACTCTCAAAGGAAAAGACCACAAGGAGTTGAAGAGTCATCTGATGAAGAAGACAATGCAACAATGAAGACACTGACTAATGAAGGCCTGATGAGACTCTCAGATGAGCAAATGCCTGATCAACTCAAGAATTTGATGATGTACCTGTGCCTCAAGACCAATCTCTTCGTGATTATTTGGCACAAATGCATCACAATGATCTCTAGATTTGATCAAATGACTCTAGATTTGATCAAGTGGATGCTCGCCTCAACTCTCTGGATAGTCTCACGTGCATATCCGGACCGGCTTGATTTCCTCTACTCCGAAGAGAGGATCCCGTCATCCTCCACCTGCTGGACATGACGATGAAAAAGGTCTCAGGTCCTTAGAGTCATTAAGAGTCTTAGCTGGCAGTTTGTCTCACACTAGTTCTGTTATCTTGCTTGTTCATGTTATTTCCCTTCCTTTTGACTTTTATTGAGTCTGTAATGATTGTCTTTTGTACTGTGAAATTTGAATGATCAATCAATGAAACTCACCAGTTCATGTTTATTTGTCTCATAATTGCATGACTTGACTTTTTTTATTTGTCCAAAGGGGTCGAACATCAATTTTATGCATCAATTGAATGTTTTTGTCATCATCAAATGGGGAGATGTTTGGGTTTTCATATATCATGTTTTTGATGATCACATTAATATCCTTGAACATTGATTTAATGCAAAATTGATGTGCTAACTAACATGAAAAACACCATGAAAGTGATTGTGTTAAATATTGCTAAATCATACAATGTATATCACTAACAATGTATTTGCATGTAGGTGCACAAGCATGAAAGATGAAGCATTGAAGAGATGAGCAAATAGCACAAGATTGTCAAAGAAGTGTATCTGTCGACAGGCCAGGGCATGTGTCGACAGATACACACAGTGAACCCAAGACAGAGTTCAGTTTTTGCATCTCTGAGTGCACCTGTCGACAGATGCAAATTCCTGTCGACAGATATACACAGACAACCCAAGACAGACCTCAGGTTTTGTATCCCTGAGTGCATCTGTCGACAGATGCAAATTGCCTGTCGACAGATACACTCAGAAATTCAGATTCTGAAACCCAGTCTCAGCCTGAGTGCATCTGTCGACAGATGCAAGTGCACCTGTCGACAGACGACGGAAACATGATTTTAGAGATTCCAACTCCGGCCCCATTTGGGTGTTTCCTTCCTCCACGACCCCCACCTTTACCTAACACTATATAAGCATCCTTTTGGAGCCAAATTCGCAGAGAGAGCCTCCCAACAAAGAGCCTCCAAGGGACCAAGAGGAAAAGCCCCAAATTGCTGCTCTGCTTCAATC
Source organism: Colocasia esculenta (assembly GCA_014218235.1). Classification (NCBI taxonomy): domain Eukaryota; kingdom Viridiplantae; phylum Streptophyta; class Magnoliopsida; order Alismatales; family Araceae; genus Colocasia; species Colocasia esculenta. The sequence continues at coordinate 33,472,961 of CM024754.1, forward strand.
TTCCGCCCAGATCGTCGTGGAATCACCATCCATGCGAGTTGAAGCCGGATCGTCGTCAATTCAACCTTCTACATCGATCAGTCTACATCCAATCGAAGTTTGAAGAGCGTCTGGACGATCCACGAGAAGAATTCCAACTGGATTTGTTCCCCAACTCTAAATTCTTCTCCATTTCACAATTTCCATTCCATTGTGTGTGTGTGGTTGTGTTTCAAGCATCCCTTGTGCTTGATCCACGAAATTGTGGTTGTTCTGATCGTGGTTCATCAGACAACGTGTGTGTGTTTGAGTTGTTGTGTTGAACTCGCTCATAAGCAGTCGTTTCTGCGTGTGTGTGTGGACGGTGGATGTAGGATACACGAGTTGTGTACTCCGAACCACCTTAAATCATCATGTCCTGTGGTTTGTTCGCGTTTTGCGATAGATGATTGGTAGGCACGTTGTTCATACGCACGTTTGATACCCTGTTTTCATTTATATCAACTCAAGCTTCTTATACTCAATCGAATTCTAATCAAGTTTCATTAAGATTGCTGTTGCGAAAAGAAGCCATCAGTAATTAGAAATTGCCGTAATCTATTCAACCCCCCCCCTTCTAGATTACCATATTGTGTTATTCCGCATAACCCTTCAATTGGTATCAGAGCGAGGTTCTCTCCGATTTACAGCTTTTCGTAATTTGATCTAGCGATCAGGAGATTTTCGATCTTATGGATTCTAGCAAAGGGTATATGGCCGAGGGACATTCAGTAACCAGGCCACCCTATTTTGATGGCACTGACTATCTTATTGGAAAAATCGCATGCAGGTATTTTTGAGAGCTCAAAATTACGAGCTGTGGAAGATAGTCAGCAAGGGACCATATGTGTTGCCCGAGGACGAAGACACCTGGACGAAAGACCAAATAGCTAAAGGAACTCTCAACTGGAGCGCACTAAACATGATGCAATGTGCGGTGCATCCAAAGGAGTTTTCAAGAGTCTCCACATGCTCAACAGCAAAAGAGATGTGGGACAAACTTGAACTCATTTACGAAGGTACGTCCGAGGTAAGGGAAACTAAAGTTAGCATGTTAGTGTCTGAATATGAAATGTTCAAGATGAAAACTGATGAAAACATATCAGACATGTTTGCAAGATTCATGCTAATAGTTAACGGGCTAAAAGGTCTTAAGAAGGAATACTCTGAAAGTGACTTAGTAAGAAAGATACTTCGATCTCTTACTTCATCTTGGAATACTAAGGCCACTGTCATTGAGGATTCCAAAGACCTTTCCAAAATGAAATTGGATGAACTAATTGGCTCCTTAATGACATATGAAATCAACATCAAAAGAAAAGAATTAGAAGAAAATCCTAGGAAGTCAATTGCTTTAAAAGCATCCAACAAAACATCAACAAGCTCCAAGAAATCCATTCAACAAGATAGTGATGAGCAAGGAACATCTAGTGAGAGTGATAATGATGAAATGGCAATGCTCACTAGACAATTCAAGAAATTTCTGAAGTTCAAAAGGAGAGACACAGGTAACTCCAAACCTTTCAAAAGAAATTTTTCACAGAAATATGAGTCCAACAAAAAATCTGATATTGTTTGTTATGAATGCAAGAAACAGGGCACATGAGAGGAGAATGCCCGGAACTCAAGAAGAAGCTGAAGAAAGAAAAATTCATCTCCAAGAAAGCCAAAGCAATGTTGGCAACCTGGAGTGATGAAGATGAAGATGAAGATGCACAAGAAACATCCGATGATGAAGAAGTAAAATGCTTAATGGCAAGGAGTGATGACTCCACTGAGGTAAACTCTCTTTGATAATTATACTGCAAGTGAATGGGAGGAAGCATACACTACTCTATTTGAAAAATTTTGTGAATATAGATCTGAAAATAAAGCATTGAAAAAGAAATGCAACTCCCTTGTGCATGATAAAAACAATGATGAACGAATTGCATTCCTGACAAAAGAAATAGAAATGATGAAAGTTGATGAAAAGACTCATAATGAAGAGATGGATTGCTTGAAAATGAAACTACAAGAAACACATAAAGAAAAGGACTGTTTAAGCCATTCTCTTGAATTCCTTCAAGAAGAACATCTAGAAACAAAGAAAAAGTTGGAAAAAACAGAAAAGGAATTGAAAGAGAAATCTGAGGACTTGATGAAATTTGTAAAAGGAAAGCAAAATCTAGATGCGGTTTTGGGTGCTAAAATACATGTAACCAAGCATGGGTTAGGATATCAACCTGTCAAACAAAAGAAAATAGGAGAATCATTGATCACTTCCTTTGTTGATCCTAGCCCAAGCACAAGCAAGCATGTTCCCACAAAGCATAAAACAAGTCAATCTCAAACCAAAGTATTGCAACCCAAACAATCAACAACAAAATGCTCCCAACAAACAAAAGAAAAAGCCACCTGTCGACAGATGGAATGGTGCCTGTCGACAGGCAGAACAACTTCAACCAATAAACAGTCTATCAAGCAACAAAAAATTGAAAAGAAAATTCTTCATGCAAGTGTGTAAAAAGATTGGTCATGATGAAAAACAATGCTGGAATAATCCAAAGAAACAGAAATTCAAACAAGTTTGGATTCCTAAACATCTACTTTGTTGCATGAATGAAATTTTGGGACCCAAAGTAATTTGGGTACCAAAACCTCTTGTCTGATCCACTTATGCAGGAATGCCTAGCAGCCCAACATCAAAACAATGGTACTTGGATAGCGGCTGTTCGAGGCACATGACGGGCGACAAATCTAAATTTTGTTCCTAGTGGAGAAAGACGGAGGACAAGTCATTTTTGGAGGTAACAACAAAGGCCAAATCATTGGCACAGGTAATGTGGGTAAGTGTCCCTCCAATTCAATTGAAAATGTACTGTTAGTTGATGGCCTTAATCACAATTTGCTTAGCATAAGTCAATTATGTGATAGAGGTCACAACGTCATTTTTGAATCAAATTCATGTCAAATTGTTGATAAAGAAACAGGAAGTGTAAAATTTTCTGGAAAAAGAGTGAATAACATCTACTTAGTTGACTTAGATGATCCAGAAAATGACAACTTGTGTCTTGTTGCAAATAGACAGGATGAATTGACATTGTGGCATCGTAGGCTTGGCCATGCGAGCTACAACGTACTGCACAAGATCATGAAGCTCAAATTAGTAAGTGGACTTCCTGACATTTCTTTTAACAACAATGAAAGTTTTTGTGATGCATGTGCACAGGGAAAACAAACCCGAAGTCTTTCAAATCCAAAGCACCGGTAAGCACATCTAAACCATATGAACTGTTGCACATGGACTTTTTGGACCAACTAGAACGTAAGTCTCAATGGCAAACGTTTTGGTTTTGTCATTGTAGATGATTTTTCTAGGTTCACATGGGTCAAATTCTTGGCACACAAAAGTGAAACACTTACAATCTTCCAAGAATTCTTTAAAAAAATTGAGCATGGCAATGTGAATAAAATATGCTCAATCCGCACCGATCACGGGGGAGAATTTGATAACAATGCATTTTCTGATTTTTGCAGGCACCAAGGGATTGAACATATGTTCTCCTCCCCAAGGACTCCTGAACAAAATGGAGTAGTGGAGAGGAAAAACAGAACATTGGTGGAAATGGCTCGCACTCTTCTGGTTGAAGGGCAACTCTCCAGAAGCTTTTGGGCAGAAGCAGTGAACACTTCATGCTACATTCTAAACAGAGCCATGGTAAGACCTGTGATAAAGAAAACCCCCTACCATTTGTTGAAAGGTAAGAAACCCAACCTTGGGTACTTCCGAGTATTTGGCTCAAAGGTATTTATTCATAACAATGATAAATCTGATTTAGATAAATTTGAAGCCAAAAGTGATCAAGGTGTCTTTCTAGGCTACTCAGAACACTCTAGGGCATATAGGGTGTTTAACAATAAAACACGCACTGTGGAAGAAACTCCACATGTAATTTTTGATGAGACTTATGCCAAATCTAACAGCTTGACTGTTAACAGAACTGAAAAAGAAGATGAAGGAACATCGCTTGAGGACCTACAAGTCAAAGCAAAAGACAAATCTGAAGAAGATTCCAAGACCAAAGGTGGATATCTTCACAGGACTATGATGAAGATGATGAAATAGCATTCAGAAAACAGATGAAACACATGAAGAAAATCCACCAGAAGGAACCTCCTGAAGAACAACATTCACAAGATCAAATTCCTCAAGGACAAGATGCTCCCGGCCCTTCAACAATCACAAATGTGAGGTATTCCAAAGATCACCCACTTGATGATGTGATAGGTAGTTTAAATGACTCTGTTCAAACAAGTCTCAAGTTAGACAAATAATTGAACATGATCTCTTTGCTTTTGTCTCTCAAGTGGAACCCAAAAATGTTGAAGAAGCCTTAAAAGATAACTCATGGATTGATGCTATGCATGAGGAACTTGGTCAATTTCAAAGAAATAATGTATGGAGTTTAGTTCCTAAGACCCCTGAAATTTCTATCATAGGAACTAGATGGGTGTTTAGGAATAAACTTAATGAAGAAGGAAAAGTGGTCAGAAATAAAGCTAGACTCGTTGCAAAAGATATAATCAAGAATTTGGTGTAGATTTTGAAGAATCCTTTGCTCCTGTAGCCAGGTTAGAAGCAGTCAGAATTTTATTGGCATATGCATGCTCCCATAAGTTCAAACTCTATCAAATGGATGTTAAAACTGCTTTCTTAAATGGCTATATCAAAGAAGAAGTCTATGTCTCTCAACCACCAGGTTTTGAAAATTCTGAAATGCCTAACCATGTGTATAAATTGCACAAAGCTCTTTATGGTTTGAAACAGGCCCTCGAGCTTGGTATGATAGACTAAGCAATTTTCTGGTAAGCAAAAACTACTCAAGAGGTAAAGTAGACCAAACACTCTTCACTAAGAAAGTTCGCAATCACATAATTGTTGTTCAAGTTTATGTGGACGATATCATATTTGGTTCTACTAACCCTTCACTGTGTGAAGAATTTTCTAAACACATGCACAGTGAATTTGAGATGAGTCTAATGGGGGAGCTTCAATTCTTTCTTGGTTTGCAGGTGAAACAACATAAGAAGGCTTCTTCATAAATCAAGAAAAATATGTCAAAGAGCTTCTCAAACGATTTCAATTTGAGCAAGCCAAACAGCCTCCACCCCAATGAGCACAAGCATCAAATTGGAAAATGATGAGAAAGGTAAACCGGTAGATGCAAAGCACTTCCGAGGTATGATTGGCTCACTCCTTTATCTTACTGCAAGTAGACCGGATATACAATTCAGTGTTTGCCTTTGTGCTAGATATCAATCTAGTCCAAAGGAAAGCCATTTAATTGCAGTCAAGAGAATTTTCCGATATCTCTCAGGCACATGCAATTTGGGTTTTTGGTACCCAGCAGGCAGTAGTTTTGATTTGATATCATATTCTGATGCTGATTATGCTGGATGTAAAATTGATAGAAAAGCACTAGTGGATATTGCCAATTCCTTGGCGGTTGCATGGTTTCGTGGGCATCCAAGAAACAACACTCGGTTGCACTCTCCACTGCAGAGGCAGAATATGTCGCTGCAGGAAGTTGTGCAGCTCAAGTGTTGTGGATCAAAAGTCAGTTAGCTGACTATAATGTTGAAATTGGATGCACACCTATCCTATGTGACAACACAAGTGCTATCAACCTTTCAAAAAACCCTGTCCAACACTCAAGGACTAAACACATTGAAATCCGTCATCATTTCTTGAGAGATGAAGTTGCCAATAAAACCTTGGAACTTAATTTCATTCCCACAGAAAAAACATTGGCTGACATTTTCACCAAACCCTTGTCTGAAGATAGATTCACATCCTTAAGAAGAGAATTGGGTTTGTGTAAAATGCAATGAAACTAACTCTCCATATTGGAGTACATGCTCTTTATGTGTGAATGACTATGTGGTATATCAAATGGTGAACTGTGGAAGAACAAGTTCGGCTTGTTTGGAAACTATCATCATGCGTGAGAAAACATTCTCCGCCAAGTATCCATAGTCCCATTGCATATAAAGGTCCTGTACTTCACATAGGATTTTTAGTTTCCTTACATTTTATCATGTTAACTCCATGAAACAATGCTTTTTCTGTGACCATGTGCTTGTGTATGATTTCTTGAAATGAACATGTTTGCCTTGTATCAAATGCTTGTGTGAATCCTTGCTTAGATGTTGTGTCAACACGTGCACACACTATGGGGGAGTAAGTTAAGGTAGATGAGTTTTTTTTCATGAGGAAACTCTTCCTTCACTTCATTTTTTAATCCTCACTTCCTTGAACTCAATGTGCACTCAAACTGAAACCAGAAAAATCCACTCTGTTCATATCTGTCGACAGACACATTCCATCTGTCGACAGGTACACTCAGACTTGCTCTGACTGAAACTTCAATTCTTCAGTCTGTGTGCATCTGTCGACAGACAGATTCCTGCTGTCGACAGATACACACATTCTCACTTTTTTCTCATTCCTTCTTCATACTTTTCAAGAAAGTGTTCATTACTTGATTTAAAGGTAAAATTGGATTGTTTTGTGCAATATAACCTTACATATCCACTTCATGTCAAAGTCGTGAACCAAGTCTAAATGATATTTGATGCAACACTTGATTGAGGACTTTTTAGATCATTTTGAACACAATGAGCAAACCAAATGATTTTTAAACATCTCCTTTGAATAACTCCCTTGTCATTAAACATGAATCCAAAATGATTTGAAAAATCAGAAGGTTCTTGAATTTAATGTTCTACATTATCACTTGCCTAAAGAAATCTCATGTACTTGACGAAAAGTAAAAACAAAATAAAAGGGAGAAAAGCTACCTATTTCTACGTTCAATCAAAAATTATCTTTCATTTATGGGATGGAGGTAGAGCAATGATGAAAATCACTAAGTAACCGGGGACATGGGCATCACCAATGTCGGTCTTCGCGTCAAAAGGTTGTTTCATTATCTCTACACAATGGCTTGATGGACACTCACATTGAGTAACTGGGGGTATTGGCATCACAAATGTCTACCTTCACATGAAAAAGTGAAAGTGCTCCTCATTGCCACTCTTTTCCATCTTCGCTGTTTAAAGATCCTAAAATCATACTAGAAATAGAGTGAAGCCTCCGAAAAATTTTTACGTCAAGTCCAATGTGCTTCTTATGCGTAAGATGTTCTTGTGGCCATCTAATTCAAATTTCATCTGACTATCATCTCTATTTGGATGCATGTTTTTCTTCAATGGCCTTAATCAAAAGAGTTATTTAATTTTCACTGGCTTTTGTGATGTGTTCTTATGATCTAATTAAAGAATCGTCGGTTTTATTTCAAAATCATTGTAGAATTGTGTCATGTCTTCATCATAATGGATATGCAATTTTATCTTGTACATACACCTATTTTACCCTAAAATGCCAAATGAACACTTCCCTTTGAAAAATCTTGAAAAAATCAAGTTTCCCAAAAAGCAGTTATCTGTCGACAGACAGATGGTCATCTGTCGACAGCCGGCGGTCCAGATCCGTTTTTGAAGCCACCCATCGCGCCGGTTCAAGTTTTTTGTGGGGCCTTTCTTCTAAAACCCTTCTAAACTATTCTAAAGGCTCCCACGACCTCTTCCCACCATTTCCCCTCTCATTTCCTCCTCCTCTTCTTCAAACCCCTCTCTTCCCCCTCCAGGGCTCAAGATCCGATCCGTCTCCGACGATCTCGCTGCTCCTCGTCTGAGATCCCTCCACTCTCCCTTCCCAAACGCCATTCTCACCCTCCTTCCTGAGATGGCACCCAAGACAAAGATTCTCACTCGCCGTCGTCGCGCTTCGACGGACGCCGGAGAGAGTTCCAGGGCTCCTTCAGAACATCGTAGCAAGCATCGCGAAGATCGGTTGCCGGAACTCAATGTTCCTCAGGTCTCCATCTTATCCGGGTCAAAGGCACCTTCAAGAAACTCGTCCAATCCCGGTATGTGGACTTTGAGTCCTTAGGATCGATGTTCCCCTCACTCCTACCCTACTTTGACACTCAGGGTGGACATCCTTTCTGTACTCACACTTACAATACTCTCCAACTGCCGTCACAGAGTTTTTCAATAATCTAGGGCTTTCCGATCAGGGAGATATTTTCTCTTCGGTGAGAGGCACTCGTTTTCGCCTCACCGCAAATCTCATCTCGACAGCCCTTGAAATCCCAAACTCAGGAGTTGAAATCTTCAACCTACTCCTTCCGCTTCTGAGTACTATGAACTTCTCACTTTGCAACCTTATGACTCCACTAAGAAATTGCTCGTCTGAATGCCAACTCCTTTCCTCCTTTATCCGGATGATCCATCATATCTTCACTACCTTGATCGTCCCAAAGGATGGAAGCCGAGAATTAGTCACTGAGGTCATAAGTCTTGTTCATATTCTTCCTCAATGTCAACAAATCAATCTGCCTGAACTCATGATAAGCCTCATCCGTCGGTGTTTCTCTAACACCAAGAGATCAATGCCATATGCTTGCCCCATCACCTCTCTTCTCATTTTCATTGGCATTCCTATCCCTTCAAGTGAGCTCATCTCCTTAAAATCCCGCAGTGCATTTGACCTCACTGCCGCTCACCGAATGGGCTACAAGTTCGTAGACGGCGTTGTGACAAGGACTCTCAAAGGAAAAGAACCACAAGGAGTTGAAGAGTCATCTGATGAAGAAGACAGCAGACAATGAAGACACTGAAGCTAATGAAGGCGCTGATGAAGACTCTCAGGATGAGCAAATGCCTGATCAACCTCAAGAATTTGATGATGTACCTGTGCCTCAAGAACAATCTCTTCGTGATTATTTGGCACAAATGCATCAACAAATGATCTCTAGATTTGATCAAATGAACTCTAGATTTGATCAAGTGGATGCTCGCCTCAACTCTCTGGATGAGTCTCACGTGCATATCCGAGACCGGCTTGATTTCCTCTACTCCGAGAGAGATGGATCCCGTCATCCTCCACCTGCTGGACATGACGATGAATAGAGGGTCTCAGGGTCCTTAGAGGTCATTAAGAGTCTTAGCTGGGAGTTTGTCTCACTAGTTCTGTTATCTTGCTTGTTCATGTTATTTCCCTTCCTTTTGACTTTTATTGAGTCATGTAATGATTGTCTTTTGTACTGTGAAATTTGAATGATCAATCAATGAAAACTCACAGTTCATGTTTATTTGTCTCATAATGTGCATGACTTGACTTTTTGTATGTTGTCAAAAAGGGGGAACATCAATATTATGCATCAATTGAATGTTTTTGTCATCATCAAAAAGGGGGAGATTGTTGGGTTTTCAATATATCATGTTTTTGATGATCACATTAATATCCTTGAACATTGATTTAATGCAAAATTGATGTGCTAACTAACATGAAAAACACCATGAAAGTGATTGTGTTAAATATTGCTAAATCATACAATGTATATCACTAACAATGTATTTGCATGTAGGTGCACAAGCATGAAAGATGAGCATTGAAGAGATGAGCAAATAGCACAAGAAATTGTCAAAGAAGTGTATCTGTCGACAGGCCCAGGGCATGTGTCGACAGATACACACAGTCAACCCAAGACAGAGTTCAGTTTTTGCATCTCTGTGTGCACTGTCGACAGATGCAAATTACCTGTCGACAGATACACACAGACACCCAAGACAGACCTCAGGTTTTGTATCCCTGAGTGCACCTGTCGACAGATGCAAATTGCCTGTCGACAGATACACTCAGAAATTCAGATTTCTGAAACCCAGTTCTCAGCCTGAGTGCATCTGTCGACAGATGCAAGTGCACCTGTCGACAGACGACGGAAACATGATTTTAGAGATTCCAACTCCGGCCCCATTTGGGTGTTTCCTTCCTCCACGACCCCCACCTTTACCTAACACTATATAAGCATCCTTTTGGAGCCAAATTCGCAGAGAGCAGCCTCCCACCAAGAGCCTCCAAGGGACCAAGAGGAAAAGCCCCAAATTGCTGCTCTGCTTCAATCTTCCGCCCAGATCGTCGTGGAATCACCATCCATGCGGAGTTGAAGCCGGATCGTCGTCAATTCAACCTTCTACATCGATCAGTCTACATCCAATCGAAGTTTGAAGAGCGTCTGGACGATCCACGAGAAGAATTCCAACTGGATTTGTTCCCCAACTCTAAATTCTTCTCCATTTCACATTTTCCATTCCATTGTGTGTGTGTGGTTGTGTTTCAAGCATCCCTTGTGCTTGATCCACGAAATTGTGGTTGTTCTGATCGTGGTTCATCAGACAACGTGTGTGTGTTTGAGTTGTTGTGTTGAACTCGCTCATAAGCAGTGGTTTCTGCGTGTGTGTGTGGACGGTGGATGTAGGATACACGAGTTGTGTACTCCGAACCACCTTAAATCATCGTGTCCTGTGGTTTGTTCGCGTTTTGCGATAGATGATTGGTAGGCACGTTGTTCATACGCACGTTTGATACCCTGTTTCATTTATATCAACTCAAGCCTTCTTATACTCAATCGAATTCTAATCAAGTTTCATTAAGATTGCTGTGCACCGAAAAGAAGCCATCAGTAATTAGAAATTGCGTAATCTATTCAACCCCCCCCTTCTAGATTACCATATTGTGTTATTCCGCATAACCCTTCAGGGGTTTATCTATCTACACCAATAATGCGAAGCTTAGCAATTCAAAAATTCTTCGATCAGAGATCAATTCACACCAAATAATTTACTGATCTGAAGTGTGATTAGTGTGTATGAGCAAATATTAGTAGTGTGAACGAACTCCCTATGCATGCTCTAGCGGATACAAAGGCAAACCGCAATTCAACCAATGCCCAGAGGATTTTTTATGTGGTTCGAAATCACCTCCAGGACTCCTACTCCACCCTCACACAGTGAGGCCACATACTCAAAACCTGAGTACACTCACACTGGAGCACGACGACTCCAAACAAACCTTTTGGCAACGACGACTCAAGAACACCTGGAGCACGCGACTCCAAACTGAGCACGACGGCTCAAACAACAATCGTAGTACGACGACTCCAAATTAGCACGACGGCTCAAACCACACAGTGAGTGCGACGACTCACAAACAGAGCTCGACGGCTCACAATACAAAAGCTAGATCAAACACAAAGAGATCAGATCCTCTAGCAATGATCTGATTCAAGACACTTCGTATACAATATTAGTGTAGAACTTCATGCACAAATCTCACAGAGGAAATAGGAAGAACAAACTCTGAGATGAGGGAAATGGATGTAGAAAGAGGTTCTTCGATGAAGAGGCCTTGCAGACGCTTCAATTGAGGAGCCTTGATGGAAATCGATGGAGATTCTCCTCAATTGGCGATGCTCTACATTGATGGCATCTGAAATGCCAGAAATCCTTCTTCTCCTGAGCCTCTTCAGTTGGATCTGCTCCCTTGCCTTGCACAACAACCTTCTCTTCAGGGATTCCTCTTGATTCCCTTGTCCTTCCTCTTGAAAGGATGGCTTGCAACTTCTGGAGATGGAGACAGATCTGGAGAACCCCCTTTGGCCGCCAAAAGGCTTCTTCTGGTAGTGTATGGGCTCTCTTACCTTTGGGGTACAAAGAACATGGGTATTTATAGCCTCATATGTCCATAAAGTGCTTTGGGGTGCATGGGCACAGAAACCTAGGTCAAATCCCATAAATCCCAAGCAGCCACGTGTACAGAGAAATTCACGTTTTTGAGTTTCAGCCGGAGTGTGTCGACCTGCCCTGATCTAGTGTCGACCTGCTGTCCCAGTCAGGCAAACTGGTCTGCTAGAAACTGGGTCTAGTGTCGACCTGCCCTGATCTAGTGTCGACCTGCTTTGATCTAGTGTCGACCTGACTTGATCTAGTGTCGACCTGCTTTGATCTAGTGTCGACCTGACTTGATCTAGTGTCGACCTGCTGTCCCAGTCAGGCAAACTGGTCTGCTGGAAACTGGGTCTAGTGTCGACCTGCCCTGATCTAGTGTCGACCTGCTTTGATCTAGTGTCGACCTGACTTGATCTAGGTCGACCTGCTTTGATCTAGTGTCGACCTGACTTGATCTAGTGTCGACCTGCTGTCCCAGTCAGGCAAACTGGTCTGCTGGAAACTGGGTCTAGTGTCGACCTACCCTGATCTAGTGTCGACACTACCAAGAAAAAAATGTGTGAACCTGAAAATTTAACACATAAGTCATTAGTACAAGATATTATCATTAAGATATGAGATATTAAACATCAAAAACATGTTGTCTAAGCATTATGTGATATGTATAAAATGTATAACATGTTCAACATATCATCATCAAATCATAATATGTCATCATTAAAATCACAACATGTCATCATTAAAATCACAACATGTCATCATTAAAATCACAACATGTCATCATTAAAATCACAACATGTCATCATTAAACTCACAACATGTCTCATTAAAATCATAATATCTCATCATTAAAATCACAACATGTCATCATTAAAATCACAACATGTCATCATTAAAATCACAACATGTCATCATTAACTCACAACATGTCATCATTAAAATCATAATATCTCATCATTAAAATCACAATATGTCATCATCAAAATCAAAGTATGAGTGATGTTCATTGATCATCATTAAAATACAACTTTAGGAATTCCAAAACACACTCAACCCAACAGGGGGTCCCTGGCGGGGGGCCGGGAGGTCGGGTCGTTACAGTGGTATCAGAGCTCAGGGGTCCAATGAGATTTGTAATGAGTTAATAACTATGGTGGCCCCAAATAAAGGTACTAGTACGCTGCTAGCCCATCCATGTAGAGTGCTGTTAGGTGAGCTTTTGGCTTTTTGTTGCAGGTGGCTAGCTTTCCAGCAGGGTCCGAGTGTGAGCTGCAGGAGAGTGTTGCTGCTGTTGCTGGGTGCGCGTGCTGCGAGCGTGGTTGCTGTTTCGCTTGTGCTGCTGTTGGGTCGTCCTCGGCCTGCGTGTCCGTGTGGGTGGTTCGCGAAGGCTGAGAGAGCCTACATGTGGTGTGGCCTTGACCAGTGCAGGGTTGTGGTCTACGGAACCGGTAGAAGGTGTCCATGCCTTGCTTGAAGTCCCCTTGTTGTTAGGGTGAGTCCTTGTTGGATGTCCCCTTGTGTAGGGTGTGTCCTTGTTCGATGTCTCCCTTGTTGTTGGGGTGTGTGTGTTGTGTTTGGCCTTGTGTGCCTATGCGCCGTTGGGCGTTGTGCTCTACTCAGTCGGCGTCTTTGCTCGAGCTAAGCAGATGCTTGTGTGTTGTGTTGCATCGCTGGTTGAGCACTGCGACACCTGGCTGCGGTTGTTGTCGACCTTGCGCTGACTGGTTGTGAGCTCTTGTGAGGTGCTCCCGAAGTTCTTCTCTGTTGGTTTGGTGGAGGTGAGGTTTTCCCCAGAACTTTGTTGTGCTCGCTTCTGGTTGTTGCGGCGTTGCCCTCTGGGTTGAGGTGCATTGCTTGGCTGCTGTGTTCTGATGGTGTTTCCCAGAACTGTTAAAGTTTTCCGCTGGGACTGCTTCTGTGCTCGTTAAAGTCTTTGTTGTGTTGCCTCCTTGGTTGGGGTCCTTGTTGTTTGGTTGGTCATCGTTGCATTGCCCTCGAGGTTAAGGTGCATCGCTTGGTTCCCTATGTTCTGGTGCGGTTTCCCAGAACTGTGGTTGTTGTCTTGGTGAGGTTCGCTCGCAGGACTGTTCGAGCTTTTTTTCTCCCGGTTGTTTGTGTACCTCAGGGTTGAGGGGTGCTGTGTGTTGGCCGTTGCGTTCTGGGGGTTCCCCAGAACGGCGCCTTGGTGGTTCTAGTTGAGGTGCTCCTAGAACCAGTTTATGTTGCTTCCGCTGGCTTCTGTGTTCTCTCTGTTGGCCGTTTTGTTTGGGCTGCGTTCTAGTAATGTTTTCCCAGAACGGATCTTGGCGCCTTGGGTGGAGGTCCTCCCTGAGCTGCCTTGTGTTGGTTTTGTTTGGCACTGCTATCTCTGTAGAGATGAGCTATCACCGTTGCCAGTGAGACTGTCCATGTTACAGTCTGCCTGGGTGCTGTCAGTCAAGGTGTGGTGCCTCTGACCGTGTGTCTGGCCGTGGTGCTGGCCAGTTTGTCTTCCTGATTGTTTTTCGGGTTTCTGGCTGCACTGGTGGGACTTCGTGTGTCCCCAGGATCGGGAGGTTGGCTTTGTTTCTCACGCCCTGTGGGCTCTGCCAGATGGTGGTCTGGTGAGTGCCATGGGTGTCTGGCTAGATGTGCTTCTGTGGAAGTGCCAGTCTCGTTTAGTGGTTTTCCCTTGCGTGTGGAAGAGACTCATTGTGAGGGTCTCCTTCCCCTACTTTCCGTTGGTTGCTCGGGGTGGTGGTTCTGGCAGGGTAGTTAGTACGTGTTTTCACACTATGGCGACCTTTGTGGTGATGGTCCCTCCCCTTGTGTTGTCTTGAGGTTGAGCTGGTTGCTCTCCTCGTGCGCGTGGTTTCCTTGTGGTGCAATAGGTTGTGGTGACCTATTGTCCCGTCTCTTGCTGTGCTGGTTTCTTGTTGCCTGACTGGACGATGTAGGGCAGAGTGCCATGTGTTCAGTGTGAGGCGGCACCGGTTTTCTGTTGTTTGGCTTGCTTGTGCAAGCATCGTTCTAGTGTGTGTTTCCGCTTGTGCCTCAACTGTGCTTGGAGGCACTTGTTGCCATTTGGTGTGTGGCCTCTCCACCTGTGGTGGTAGGAGTGCTCCTTCGTGTTGTTGCGGTCTTGAAGCTGCTGGTCCTCCGTATTTTGCTTGTGTGGGTCTCTAGTGGAGAGTCCCTTTCTGTTGGCCTTGAATTGTTTCAGGTCGTTGGTGCAGTTGGGTACTGCACTTGAGCGGCTTTCTTTTTTCGATGTTTTGTGTCCTTGTGCCTTGAGGGTTCGTGGCCGGTGTGGCCTGTCTGCCCTTCTTGGCTTGTGATTTCTTGTGGGTGGCTTTTGGCAGGTCTCTTGTGGAGAGTCCTTCCTGTTAGCCGTGTTGTTTCGGCCGTTGGTGCAACTGTGTTGCATCTTGCCAAGTTTTGGTGCTTGTGGTGGCACCCTCTGCTTGTGCTTAAGTGGTTGTTTTCGTGCCGTCTGGAGCCCTGATACATTGTGTTGTACCTTGGGTGCTCCTGGTGCTGATGTTAGCACCGTGTGTGTGTCGTGTGCTCTGTTTGTGAACCTTGGCATTGTTTCGCGATTTTGCTCGATGTTCGAGGCGTTGAGTTTTCCACCTCTGGGAAAATTTGTGCTGGCCTGTGCCTTGTGGCTGTACCGTTACCGCTGTGGGGTGGCTGCTTTGCCTTGTCTAGGTAGCTCTATGGTGGTACGCCAGGCTTTGGTTGTGGCCTATGTTTGAGTTTTCCCTCCCACTTGGGAAGCGTGTGCATTCTATTGTGGTACCCGGCTTCGGTTTGGGTCTCTCTGAGGTCGACGTGTCGTCTTCGACCTCTGAGATTGTTTCGTTCCCGTGTAGTTGCCGACGTCTTGAGTTGTCTGGCCTTGCCAACCTCAGACGTCTTCCTTGGTTTTGTCCCTGCGTGTGTGCCTGTGGAGTGTGTAGTTTAGCTTTCTGTGGCTCCACAGTCGTTGTGTGTCCTGGTCGGACCACGAGGATGATCTGGGTGAGATCTAGTGGTAATCCCTACTGAGCCTTGTTCGCGAGGCTCACCGCCCTACTCTCTTCAGGTAGGGACTCGCTGTCGCAGGAGTTCATTGCTGGACGGTCGTGGTGGCGGTTTGTTGCGCCGTGTGTTGCCAGCAGTGTGAGTTGTGAGCGTGAGCGCTTGTAGCGTGAGTTGAGAGTGACCTTTTTGCAAGTCCTCGGGGTATGCCCCTTAAGGACTGCACCTTTCTTTCTGTACCTGTACTTTTATTTGGGACATGTTGTACATAACTTCTTATTAATGTACGAACTTTCTTGTTATAGTTATTTGAATTCATTGCTTATCTCACTGGACTAAATTCTAACCCTTTCGGGTCTTCGGATTCGTGGGTGGCGGCACGACCTTCGAGGTCCCTGGCGGGGGGTTCGGGAGGTCGAGTCGTTACATTACCCGTTGCGTTCACTTACCTGAACCTGACGCCTAACCTGTCGCGATCCCAACGCCCCAGCCAGACTGACCACCAGACCCGCCACGTGTCAAGCTCGCAGACCTGATAACCTGAATACGACACCTGACATGTCGCCTTCACGTTGTCAGAGGTTGACACTTGTCCGGTCTGTCCCAATAGCAAGATGACAAAAATGCATGCTGCAGTCAGAGGTTGAACGCGACAACATGCTTGTCGCGTTCACAACAAGAACGCGACTGTAACATCCCGTTACCTTAGGGGTTAGCCCTTCCGGTTGTGGTCGCGACATAGCGACCCGTCGCGTTCTGAACGCGACATAGGTGACCGTCGCGTTCTGGTTGGGAACGCGCCGGCGGCCGCCCCTGTCGCGACAAGACCATGACATCAGACTGTCTCCTTGTCATCTTGATGTCGGGACAGTTGCACCACGTGTCGAAGTGTGTGCATGAACGCGACATGGTTGCCCGTCGCAATCTTGCTGTCAGTTTTGCATGCACGTCGATGGTGGTTGACTCGCTGACTGTTCCAGATCGCGATGTAGGTGGATGTCGCATTAGCGTTGGTAACGCGACGCCCAGGTCCGTCGCGTTCTTACTGTCTGTGTTTAAGTTGCTCTAGCCGAGAGCAGAAACCCCTTTGCCTTTCTTTGGTGGTTCTTCACTCCGGCGATTTCCGAAGTGGTGGCTCCGTGGGGTGTTTGGGAAGGCCTTGTGGGGTGTGTTTGCATTGTGTAGGTTGATGATCAGTTTATCCCCATGTAATTTAGATAAATTACATATCTATTTTGGTGATTAACAAAACTAAAATAAAGGTTAATCTAACAAGTTTTCCATGAGATCTGAGCACAGGAAATGAATCTCGAAAAATCAAGAAAAACTAGTAAGTATCTTCATCCTGTAATACTTAAAGTTCAGTGCATATAAATTTTCTAAGTACACATCGATTTCTCTAAATGTTATAACGATTTCATTGCAAGTCATAACAATTTCCACTCATATCGATTTCACGATTTCATAACAATTTCCTTACCCCTATCGAGTTCATTTTTGTAACGATTCGCTAAGTGATCGTATCGATTTCGATCTCAGAACGATTCGCTAAGTGATCGTATCAATTTTGATCTCAGAACGATTCGCTAAGTGATCGTATCGATTTTGATCTCAAAGGATTCGCTAAGTGATCGTATCGATTTCGATCTCAGAACGATTCGCTAAGTGATCGCATCGATTTCGATCTCAGAACGATTCGCTAAGTGATCACAACAATTTACTCTCACAACAATTTTGTTTCACATCGATTTGATAAGTGAGAACAACGATTTGCTCTCACAATGATTCGGTTTCACATCGATTTGGTAAGTGAGAACAATGACTTGGTCACACAACGATTTGTCTCTCATAATGATTCGATAAGTTCCACATCGATTTGGTATTTACATCGATTTGATAAGTCACAACAACGACTTGGTCATTATAATGACTCGATAAGTTACACAACGATTTGCTTGCTGTAACGATTCGATAAGTCACAACAACGACTTGGTCTGTGTAACGATTCGATAAAATAAAACAACGATTTGGTTATAACGATTTGCTTGTAATGATTCATTCTCAAACGATTCACTCATACAACGATTTCATAAGTGATACTCACAAAGATTCCATGAATTATAACAACTTGATATTCAAATATCTTGACAAGCAAAGTCGTCCCACATATTTCTTCTATCATCCATGCATTAAATATACGTACATTTCTCTGCACGATGCATGTCCAGATATCTTCTATTCTTATGCTTCTGCATATAATATCTTTTGGATAGACAGAATGGAATTTATATTTTGATGTATTCTCACTCTAACGTTGACTGACAACAAGAGACAGCTTAGCTGTCTATATTTTAGCATTTAATGTGTGCAGGTCTCTGACAGCACGACTCTATACAACTTGGATAAGTAGAAGCTGGAGGATATCAAGAAGGATTTTCTTCTTACGTGCATGGAACGCAAAGAACCGTTGACTGCAAAGGAAAGCCATGCAGTCTAACGTTCTCTGAACATAGAGACAACGGATACTTCAACGACTACTTTTCAAAAGAAGATATATATTAAAGACTGATGCTCCAGAAGAAGGAAGTCCGAATAGAGAACAATAGAGAATACTCTACAATTCTTGAAGCCTTCAATTTTAGTTTTCGGCGAGCATCTGAAGAGCGAAGCCTCACTCACCATTGTTCAAGCTCTTAGCTCTCTGTGTTTAGTGTAGAACCTCGAGTGAGCTTTCATGTACTGAGAGTGTTCTTTGTTGTAGATCTTTTCCTCTCAGTCTTCACGTCGGATCAAGCATGTGATATTAGCTTGGTCCAGGGGCGTATCATCCCTTGAACACTTTTTGTGTTTATTATTCCCTTCGTGTTGAAGGAAGACCTAGGGATTCCTAGGTGGTAGTTTTCCCTTCGTGTTGAAGGAAGACCTGGAGGGTTCCACGGTGGTGTATTCCTCTTCGGGTTGTGAAGAGAAGACCAGCTACGGCTGGGGGTGTAAGCATCCTTGAGGGGGACTGTACCCTTGGGTAGTGAATCCTTAGTTGTTGCTCAAGGGCTGGACGTAGGACTCCTGTGGAGAGGAGGTCCGAACCAGATAAATCTTGTGTAGTGTGATTGCTTGCTTTGTGTTTGTTGTTTACTTTTCACTAACACTAACAATCATCGAAATGTCTGTTGTTGTGAACATTTTTGTGGACAGGTTTAGATAATCAGTTTTTAGAATCCCATTCACCCCCCCTCTGGGCTTGCTAGCTGGGCAACAAGTGGTATCAGAGCTAGTCTCTTTGACAAAGAAGAAGATCCAACGATCTGAAGAGAAAAGATCAAATGGCAGCCCAAGGTCACTTCGAAGGTTAGTCAGTAAACAAGCCACCAGTTTTTCGATGGTGAAGACTACACATATGGAAAACAAGGATGGAGTTCTTTCTACATGGACTTGACTATCAGATCTGGTCGATTGTTGAAGAAGGAGATCTTCTAGTCACGAATGAAAAAGATAAATGGATGGAAGATGACAAGAAGAAGATTTCCTTAAACTGCAAGTCCAAAAGCATCTTGTGTTGTGCTCTTAGCAAGAAAGAGTTCAACCACATATCAGCCTACAAATCCGCTATGGAAATGTGGGAAAAGTTAAGGATCACTTATGAAGGTACTGAAAAGGTAAAAGACCAGAATAGATATTATGGTAACACAGTATGACAGATTTCAGATGCAGCCCAGTGAAACAATTACACAAATGTATAGTAGATTCACCGATATCACAAATGGATTGGCTAGTCTTGGTAAGACGTATCAAATGGGAGATATGGTAAGGAAAATCCTAAGGTCCCTACCAACTCATGGACCCAAAAGTAACATCAATAGAAGAGGCTAATGACTTGAAGAAAATGTCATTAGAGAAACTCATTGGGTCCCTCATGGCCCATGAGATAACATGGAGAGGTTGGGAGAATCGTCTAGCAGAAAGAAACATACCAACGCTCTCAAAGCAGAAGAAGACACATCAGAAGAAGGCTCATATAGCCAGGAGAGCCTAAGAAGTCAAAGAAGCACTCACTGATGAATCTTGATATTAGTCATGCAAGATGAACTGAATCATTCAAGAGAAATCATGTATGGTCACTGTTCCGAGACCATCAGATCATCCTGTGATTGGCACCAAATGGGTGTTTAGGAACAAACTGGATGAAGCTAGTGTGATCACAAGAAATAAGGCCAGACTGGTAGCTAAAGGCTATTCCCAAGAGGAAGGCATAAATTTTGATGAAACCTATATACCAATAGCTAGACTTGAGGCAATTAAGATTTTACTTGCATAAGCTTCTGCATTAAATTTAAAACTCTTTCAAATGGATGTAAAATCTACTTTTCTAAATGGTTTCATAAAGGAGGAAGTTTATGTAGAACAACCTCCCGGTTTTGATGATATTGATTTTCCAAATCATGTATTTAAGTTGCATAAGGATTATATGGTTTGAAACAAGCACCAAGAGCATAGTATGAACGTTTAAGTGCATTTTTATTAAACCATGGTTTATTAGAGGTCAAGTAGATAGTACATTATTTGTTAAGTCTAAAGTCAAACATGTATTACTTGTACAAATTTATGTAGATGATATAATATTTGGTTCTACTAACGAATCTCTTGCAAGTATTTTGAAAAGCTTATGCAGGGAGAATTCGAAATGAGCATGATGGGGGAGCTAAACTACTTCCTCAGATTGCAAATCAAGTAAGGAAAGGAAGGAACTCATATTTGTCAAGCCAAATACACCAAGGAACTTTTATAGAAGTTGGATTTGAAAACGTCAAGCCACTGTCAACACAATGAGCACATCAACAAGGCTAGACAGTGATAAAGATGGTAAGAAAGTAGATCAGAAGCTTTATAGGGGTATGATAGGTTCATTACTTATTTAACAGCAAGTAGACCTGATATACTATTTAGTGTATGCATGTGTGCTAGGTATCAGGCTGACCCTAGAGAGTCTCACTTAATAAGTGTCAAAAAGAATTTTTAGATACCTGACTAGAACTCATGACTTAGGTCTGTGGTATCCAAAATCATGCGAAATTAATTTAGTAAGATACTCTGATGCTGACTACGCTGGATGCATAATAGATAGAAAAGCATCAGTGGTTGTTGTCAATTTCTTGCAGGATGTCTAATATCTTGGTCCTCAAAGAAGCAAAATTCAGTAGCACTATCTACAGCTGAAGCTGAGTACGCGGCTGCTGGAAGCTGTTGTACACAACTCTTATGGATCAAACAACAGCTTGAGGATTTTGGACTAAATATCAAGACAATTCCCTTGCTGTGCGATAACACCAGTGCGATAAATCTCACCAAGAACCCAGTTCAGCATTCAAGGACAAAGCATATAGAGGTTAGATATCACTTTATTCGTGATCATGTAGCAAATGGTAATATAGATATTTCCTTTATTGATACTCAAAATCAGTTAGCAGACATCTTCACAAAGGCTTTACCCGAAGAGAGATTTACGTCTCTTAGAAGGGAATTAGGCATGTGCAATTTGTGATAGATTTGTCTGTAAATAACTGAAATAACAATTATTTCATAATATCAATTTTTTTCCCCTTGAAATTAAGCAAATTCTTTAAATATTGCTACTTCATAGTTATCTTTGATGGTTCGTAATTTTAAAAGGATTTATTCCTGTCGAACCAGTCTTTTGTCATTTTCTGTCATTATGGCGTTTTCCCCTTTATCTGATAAAAACCCAAAATCTGTGCCATACTGATTCACCTCCCGCTCTCTTCTCCTCAACTTGCCTGAGACGATAACCCTATCGACTCAGCATCGACTCCCTGTGATTTCAAAGCCTCCACCTCTTCCCGCGAGAAATTTCTTGAGGGCTTCTGCTCCAATCTCCATTCCAATCATCCAGAACCTTTCACCATTCAAATCCATGGCCGTTTCTGGAGTTTCCGGCACCGTTGGGGGCTATGGAGCTGCGTTCCTCACCGCCGAGCAGCAAGAGAGGTTTACCACTGTGAAGACGAAGCTGTGCGGAAACAAAGCAGTAGATACTGCGAATTTGGAGAAGAATGGAATGCATAGCATCTTAGCAGCCATGGAGAGAATGAAATGGATGAAGTTGGCAACCCTGTCAGAGGTGAGTTATCCAGACCTGGTGAAGGCATTTTATGTTTGCTTGAAGTCCGAAGAGGATGGGTCTTTGACATCCACTGTCAAGGGAACCTAGATTAGGATCACATATGCCTTGTTGGAGTCTTTGTTTGGAGTTTGCACCACCGGTCACAGTGGAATACACACTGTCGACATCCAGGTGAAGGGTCTAGGGATTGTTGGTCCCGAGTTCAGATTGAAGGACAGGAAGATAGATATCAATCAGCTGAACGCATTCAACCGCATTCTGCATTTTATTGTGTGTCAGATACTGGTCCCTAGGAGTGCCACATTTTCTACTTGTACAAAGGCGGACTCCGATATGATGTTCTGGGCTATCCAGAACCATAGCATAAATATGGCAGAAGTGATTTTAGAAAGAATGAAGTCTGCTCATGCTTAGGTTTGGGACAAGAAAAGAAAATTGAATGTGTCCCTACCTTACGCTCATTTGCTGACCAAAATTTTCCAACATTTTGGTTTTAATCTGTCTGGGGATGTGTCAGAAAAGATGAGGCAAGCCATTCGCAGCAGAAACTTGAAGAAGAGTGGATTTTCATTGGTAGCTAGGGTATGGACCAAAACCTCAATAGCAGAGGGTGAGGCCATCATTGGCGAAGCCCAAGAAGTCCAAAAGTGGCAGTTCCAGAAATTGTAGCAGCAGCAGTACCAGATGCTCAAATTGAGCAAGAAGATGCAAGGGCAGAAGCGTCAAGCATTCAAGAACAGCAGGTACAAATACCTGTGGTTCAAGAAGAATCAGCAGCGGCAGCAGCAGCAGATGTCCAAGGCAGTGAAGCAGAAATCAGAATTGAAGACTCAATGGCAAGCAGCAGCAGGATTGAGGATACTCCTCAAGAGAATATTGAGCCAGTTGAGGGAGCTTCAGAGGCTATCAACCCCACCACAGTTGTGGCATCTGTTCTTAGAAGTGTGCTGGAATCCATTCCGAGCACTCAGGGGGAGCCTGAACAGTCCTATGAACCAGCAGCTGATGTTGTGGCATCTGGCCACATTCAAGAAACTGTCATGGAGGATGCTCCTATTCAGGGGGAGCAAGAAGAAGAAGATGTTCCAGTTGATACTCATATGGTTGATGCTCTTATTGAGGGGGAGCAGTCAATTGAGAAGGAAGCAACATCTCAAGGGGAGCACACTGCTAGTGTCCCCGTTGATGATCAGTTCAGAGAAGGCATTGTAGAGAGTGCCTCAGATGATGTAAATGATGATCATGTGGAGCCCTGCTAGGGAAAATGACAAAGGGAAAGAAGTAGCTTCTGGGATTCCCCTCTTGACCAGGAGGCCTCATCAGAGGCAGAGGAAGAAGAAATTGAAGATCAATATGAAGCCCTTAGTTTCTAGAATGGATGAACAAGGAAAGATCCTAAGCTCTATGCAATCTGATATTGCTTCTATCTTTATAAGCCAAAGTACTTCAGCTAAGGAGATGAGCATGGTCAGAAATGCAGTTAGATGGGTGTGAAGTGAGCTTATTAGCATTAAGGAGTCTATTGCTGCACTTACAGATTTGGTGAGGGCGCAGTCCACAAATACCCCTCCTGCTCCTTCTCCTGCAGAACCAGTCCGCAGTTCTGGGCCTTCAGAGGCCAGGCAACAAGATGCTGGGCCATCAGGGCTAATTCAGAAGAATCAGCAGGGCCATTCGGGCCACAGGTTGTTGAAGAGGTAGCAACTGCAGTGCAGGATCATGTTGAAGCTATAAAGACTGGGCCACCAGGGCCAATAGAGGATTTTTGGGCCAACAGGGCTAGTGGTTTCCGAGGGTGATATTCCAAGAGTAGAAGAACAGCTGTAGCTCCAGAAGCCCCTAATCCTTCTCCTCTGCATCCGGCCCCTCCTTCACCACCATCTTCCTCCACAAGCACCACCAGCACCTATCCCTTTCAAACAACCCATGCCTCGCACCATCTCTTCCCCAACACCATTTCCTTCCCAATACACTTCATCTCTGTCTCCTCCACTATCATACCTCCACCGTCATCTTCTGTTGAGGTTCCTCCAGCATCTTCATCGCTGGAGCCTTCCTCTGGTCCTCCCTCTTCAGGACCATCTGATATCCCTTCTATTTCTCCGCAGTCATTCTTTCATCCTCCTGCTCCTCCCTCCTTTATTAACTTTATACCTGAAAGTACACAACTTGCAAGTACATATCTCAATAAATTCGAGGATGAGTTGGAACTTACCACACTCACCTCAGTCCTGGCAGTTGCCTCTCATGTCCACAGGACTGGTTCTCCTAGTCCTGTCCATAAAAAGAGGAAACTCTCAACAACTCTGCTCTTCCCTCCGAACCCAAATTTCCTCCTCTTTGGTTTTCCCTTACTGTTCACAATCGAAGGAAACCAATCTATGTGAATATCTCCAAAAGTGTATCATTGCCACCATTTTTTGTGTTCCTTTTCTCAATCTAACTGATCACCTCAATGTTATCCTTCCCTATTGCCACATCTCCAAGGCTGATCAATCCAAAATCTTCCAAATAGCTGAATGCAAGTCTGAAGATCAGTGGGCCAAGGGGCACAAGCCTCTCTACAGAAAGTTTCTACTTGTAATGTCATATCAGTTTCCACCCGGGGACCACCCACTCACCCTCTCTAAGTGGTTTGTCCTTCATCACCAAGCACTCTGAGCACCCTTTATCTGCAAGGAAATCAGACTCATTCGGAACTTCCAGCTCTATAATGACTATTGTTATCTCAACAAGTTACCTGAAGTGTAGTTGGGTCAATTCCAGGGAGCATTGCTTTGCTCAAAATTGAAAATCCAGTTAATTGCTCCTTCAAAGTGGATTTTGCTACCCTGAAAATGCTAGAATTGTATTTCTTCCAAAGTTACACTCCTTGGTTCTACTCTCTTTGAGAGATTTGCTCGTGTAATGGGAAGAATCTCAGCTCAACAGGGACGCCTTCCTTCCATCTAAAGATTCCTCTTCAGAGATTCATCTGGGCCATATCTCATCTAAGGTTCTTGCTCCTCTGCTATCAGAATGTGAAAGGTTGTCTCCCACCGACTGGGAAAGAATTACAATCAATCTGCTCTTCAGTTGGAAACTCTGAATAGCTCGTTGTTCAAGGCAGGCAAGCCCCCTCTCTCAGCTGAAGCATTCTTAGACTTAAATTCTATCAATCCGGTTCAAGAGCTCTTTGTTCAGTGGGTAGAGTGGTACAAAGTCTTTCTCTCCTTGAAAAAGGAACTGAAGGACAGTAAAATTTTCTATCCAGTTTCTATTGATCAATTCCTTTAGCGTGCCAGTTTTGGAAAAAGCAGTTTCTAAAAATTCACTCTTGATCGGGATCACTATGCCCGCTTCTTAGCAGAACAGCGGCAACTTCATATCAAATGAATGATTCCTGATATGGGATCCTCCTATTCCATTGAAAGTGGGGTCTTTCAGCAAATGTTTAAAGACCAGGAGCTTAGGGTTGGGAATCATTTCCAGCATGCCTCTCTTCTGTCTCCTACTATCTACCTCCTGTACCCTCTTAGGATCAATGAAATAATTCCTTACTCTCACTCTTCTTTTCTCCATCTTTGTCTCATATTGTTATCTTTTTTTTTACTGACAAAAAGGGGAGAAAATATAGTGTTTCTTAAATACATTTCTCATTTTATTCTTGCAGATTCACTTAAATTTATTCATGAACATCTATGAATTTGTTATGTTTTGTCATCACCAAAAAGGGGGAGATTGATGTAGTTTATCCCCATGTAATTTAGATAAATTACATATCTATTTTGGTGATTAACAAAATTAAAATAAAGATTAATCTACAAGTTTTCCATGAGATCTGAGCACAGGAAATGAATCTTGGAAAATCAAGAAAAACTAGTAAGTATCTTCATCCTGTAATACTTAAAGTTCAGTGCATATAAATTTTCGAAGTACACATCGATTTCTCTAAATGTTATAACGATTTCATTGCATGTCATAACGATTTCCACTCATATCGATTTCATGATTTCATAACAATTTCCTTACCCCTATCGAGTTCATTTTTGTAACGATTCGCTAAGTGATGTATCGATTTCGATCTCAGAACGATTCGCTAGTGATCGTATCGATTTCGATCTCAGAACAATTTGCTAAGTGATCGTATCGATTCGATCTCAGAACGATCGCTAAGTGATGTATCGATTTCGATCTCAGAACGATTCGCTAAGTGATCGTATCGATTTTGATCTCAGAATGATTCGCTAAGTGATCACATCGATTTCGATCTCAGAACGATTTGCTAAGTGATCACAATGATTTGCTCTCACAACAATTTTGTTTCACATCGATTTGATAAGTGAGAACAATGATTTACTCTCACAACAATTCGGTTTCACATCGATTTAGTAAGTGAACAACGACTTGGTCACAACAATTTGTCTTCATAACGATTCGATAAGTTCCACATCGATTGGTTTTACTTCGATTCGACAAGTTACAACAACGACTTGGTCATTTAACAACTCAAAAAGTTACACAACATTTTTGCTTGCTGTAACGATTCGATAAGTCACAACAACAACTTGGTCTGTATAACGATTCGATAAAACAAAACAACGATTTGATTAAACGATTTGCTTGTAATGATTCATTCTCAAACGATTCACTCATACAATGATTTCATAAGTGATACGCACAAAGATTCCATGAATTATAACGACTTGATATTCAAATATCTTGACAAGTCAAAGTCGTCCCACGTATTTCTCTTACATCCATGCATTAAATATAACTGTACATTCTCTGCACGATGCATGTCCAGATATCTTCTTTCTTATGCTTCTTCATGTAATATCTTTTTGGAAAGACAGAATGGAATTTCTATTTGATGTATTCTCACTCTAACGTGACTGACAACAAGAGACAGCTTAGTTGTCTATGTTTTAGCATTTAATTTGTGCAGGTCTCTGACAGCACGACTCTATACAACGTTGGATAATGTAGAAGCTGGAGGATATCAAGAAGGATTTTCTTCTTACGTGCATGGAATGCAAAGAACCGTTGACTGCAAAGGAAAGCCATGCAGTCTAACGTTCTTTGAACATAGAGACAACGGATACTTCAACGACTACTTTTCAAAAGAAGATATATATTAAAAACTGATGCTCCAGAAGAAGAAAGTCCGAATAGAGAACATAGAGAATACTCTACAATTCTTGAAGCCTTCAATTTTAGTTTTCGGCGAGCATCTGAAGAGCGAAGCCTCACTTACCATTGTTCAAGCTCTTAGCTCTATGTGTCTAGTGTAGAACCTTGAGTGAGCTTTCGTGTACTGAGAGTGTTCTTTGTTGTAGATCTTTTCCTCTCAGTCTTCCTTCGGATCAAGCATTGTGCTATTAGCTTGGTCCAGGGGCATATCATCCTTGAACACATTTTGTGTTTATTCCCTCGTGTTGAAGGAAGACCTAGGGATTCCTGGGTGGTAGTTTTCCCTTCGTGTTGAAGGAAGACTTGGAGGGTTCCAAGGTGGTGTATTCCTCTTCAGGTTGTGAGGGAGAAGACCAGTTGCGGCTGGGTGTGTAAGCGTCCTTGAGGGGGACTGTACCTTGGGTAGTGAATCCTGAGTTGTTGCTTAGGGACTGGACGTAGGACTCCGTGGAGAGGAGATCTGAACCAGGATAAAATATTTTGTAGTGTGATTGCTTGCTTGTGTTTGTGTTTTCTTCACTAACACTAACAATCATCGAAGTGTCTGTTGTGTGAACATTTTTGTGGACAGGTTTAGATAATCAGTTTTAGAATCCCATTTACCCCCCTCTGGGCTTGCTAGCTGGGCAACATAGGTAAGTACATGGATCTATTGCATGGTTGTGTGTGTGTTTATGCTTCTTCTCATCTTCCCTTCTTCTTCTTGCATGGTGGTTCTTCTTCTCCTGGTGCATGAAGGAGGAGGTCGAGCTCGGTTCGTGGGCGGCACTTGGAGCGTTGGAGCTAGGAGGTGGAGGGGTGCTAGCCTACGAGAAGGCCCAGCTAGGGTGGTTCTTCAAATTGAGGTAGGGACCCCAAACCCTCCACTTAGTTCTTCATGCTAGGGCCAACCCCTCCCTTCTAAGCCTAGAATCATGCTAGGTTTCTTGGTTACTTATGATCCATGTATGAGGTTTGCATGATGTGGTTTGCATGTTTTCATGCTTGGAATCGGGTGTTCACGAAGAGTGCTCATGTGGTGCATGTGAGGTTATGTGAGAGTAGTGGCTTTTCCTTGCATGCATGTGGTTGTTTGGGGTGGTTTGGATGATATTGATTGTTTTCCATCGTCTCCATGATCCCCTCCCCATGTTGTTTCCATTTTGGGTGCTTGGGGAGGTGGCTGATGCTTTGTTTGGGCACTAAGCTGTGGTCATGACGGGTTTCCCAGTCGCGACCAGGTCACGACGTATCGGTGCGTCGCATTCTCTTGAACGCGCCCCGAACCCGACCGCGTCTTGCTAACGTGACGGGTACGTGGCCGGCATTCAGGTGTTCGGGGTCTTAGTAGATCGCAACCGCCGTCTCCGTCGCGATGAGATCACAACGGGGTACGTGTCGTGTTCTGAAGACTCGGGCTTGTTGCGGCCCTCTTAGTAGGCGCAGTCTTGTCGCGACGCGCTTACAAGTCGCCTTCCGTTTTCCTTGTCGCGACAGGCAGAACCGTCGCATTCTGGCCGCGACGGGTCAATACGTAGCCTCTCTGACCGAGAGCTGACTGTCGACCTGTTGTGTTTCTGTTTCCGCTGCGACTCTGGTTTCTGGCACCGTGCTGTCCTAGTGCAGTACTACTCTAGTCTCTTCGCCCGGTGCTCGGCACTTGAGGGCTTTCCACGAGACAGGTTGTTACCGTTACTGGGACCCCAGCCCCGTGCGTCTGTTAGAGGGAGTTCTCCATGCGGTAGGCATGCTCAAGTCACAGACTTGGAACAGAAGGGGAAAACTGTGAGGACAACGGCGTGGAGTCGTTTGTTGAGCTTCTTAGCTGGTCTGGTTCTCCGAGGTAGTGTGGTGCTCTTACGGTGCGGACCAGCTAGTCCTTTCTCACTGCCTCACTCTACGTGGTTCCGGAACCATTTAGAGAGGTCAGGTGTGGGACAGTAGTCCGGCCAGACTACGACAGTTGTGTTTGTTCTTAGTTCCCGTATCACTCTGACGGGAGGTGTAGACATGGACGTTGGTCGAGGGTAAGGCACGTGGTGCACCTGACCGGCTAACTAGTGTAGCGTTGTAGCTAGTGTGCTTGTCCAGGCAGTGTCTACTGTCTGTGTTTACAGCTGGGTTCTTGTGGTGCCTTGGTTTACACAGGTTTTTCGGTCCGCTGTGTAGCCTAGACCGATGACCATGTAGTTTCTTTCACGCTTCCGCACTTGACTCTGTTTAGTAGAATAGACTTTACTGCTTTATTTATTTATTGCACTTAGTTCTATTCTGCTGTTAGAACCAGTGGGAGATTGGTAGTCCCTACTAGGCTTCTTCGTGAAGCTCACTCCCTGTTTTGTAGGTGAGACTTCACAGCAGCTCCCTCCGCGGCGGACTGAGGAGACGGGCCCGCAGTAGTCGGCGTCTCTAGTGGCAGTGTTCCCCCAGCAGTTGTACTTCACCTGTTGGCCCTTTTGGTACGGAAGCATGCTAACCTAGAGGGGGGGTGAATAGGTTTTCTGAAATCTAAAACATAAACTTAAACACAGAAAATTATCACTTGAAAGTTTGGTTAGTTTAGTGTGATAAAGAGTAGCAGTGCGGAAGCAAATAAACAATCACACAAATAACACAAGAGATTTATCCTGGTTCGGCCCTTCCCACATAGAAGTCCTACGTCCAGTCCCCAAGCAACCTCTTGGGATTTTACTAACCAAGGGTACAGTCCCCCTCAAGGACAATACAACACCGAGCACCCCAGCTGGTCTTCTTCTCTTTCCCGGGCAAGAAGGTAGCCCACTTCTCTTACAGGTAAAGAAGTCAACCTCCTGGTACAAACCTCAGTGCGGTTCTGTTAGACACAAACCCCTAGCTAGGTTCTACACTGTATACAGTCCTACAGTTGGACAAAGATATTTCTTAGAAAAGAAAGAACACTGCTGAGAGTTGGAACAGATGAAATCCAACTAAAAAAAACTCTCAGCTAAAAGACTTTCTCCCCCAGATTACAAGATGCACACAGAGAGAGTGAAGAGAGGAGAAGGAGCTTGAATGCTTGAGTGCTTCAGTTGCTTGAAACTCTTTTTTGGCTCAGGCTCTTTTCTCTTTTCCTTTGAGTGTATGTGGCGTTGAGGTTCCTCACTGGTTGTACACTCCTTGAAAGATCTCAAAAAAACTCTTTTTCTTTTCTTCAGCCTTGCTTCTTGTTTATATGCGCTGCTTTGAATAAATCCGTTGGAGTTCTAGCGTTGCTCATCTTTTCTTTCTTATGATAATTTGTGGTCTACGAGGTCTGCAAACATAGAAGAAAGTGTTTACAAAAGAGTGTTTCTATTAAGAAGGCTCATACCTCTATGTTTCTGCTATTATCCAGAAGTGGTAGGTAATCCTCTTTTTGTTCTGATATGAGAGAAGAGATCTGGAAAGATAAAAGAGATCTTCTGTCAGAAATATATTTGACTCTTCACTAGATGCCAAAAATATTTTGAAATATAAGAAAATCGATGTTTAAGTGAAATCCATGTTGAAATCCATGTGAGGAGCAAATCCATGTGAGAGAAAATCCATGTGAGAGTCACTTATCAACTCCTTATGAGAGCGAATCCTTATGAGAGAAAATCCATGTGAGAGTCACTTATCAAATCCTTATGAGAGCAAACCATGTGAGAGCAAATCCATGTTTCACTTATCAAATTCTTATGAGAGTGAATCGATGTGAGAGCGAATCCTTATGAGAGTCACTTATCGAATCCTTATGAGAGCGAATCCTTATGAGAGCGAATCGATATGAGAGTCACTTATCAAATCCTTATGAGAGTGAATCGATATGAGAGCGAATCGATGTGAGAGTCACTTATCGAATCCTTATGAGACCGAATCCTTATGAGACCGAATCGATGTGAGAGGCAAATCGATGTTTCACTTACCAAATCGATGTGAGAGACAAATCGATGTGAGAATCACTTATCAAATCCTTATGGGACCAAATCGATGTGAGAGTGAATCCTTATGAGAGCGAATCCTTGTGAGAGCAAATCTTATGAGAGCGAATCCTTATGAGAGAAAATCCTTATGAGAGCAAATCACACATCAATAATGTCATAAAATTATATTTATTAGAAAAACATGATATTTAATTTATTATTAGAAAAACATGATATTTAATATATTTAATATTTAATTAATCATATAAATTCATATTTAGTAGGAAAACTTGATATTAAATGTATTTTAAATATTTAGTTAATCATAAAATTATTTTCACAAAAATATAAGGGTTAAATATAGAGTGGTTCAACATCACCCTCGGGGTATGCCCCTAAGGGACGTGTTCTTTCCCGTTTATTTCAGCACTTGTACTTTATTTACTTTGGGACTATACTAGACTGTTATCTAGTGTTGGACATTTATGTTCACTTGTGGTGCACTTTAGTACATTGTTGTTATTTATCTCTATTACATATCTTGTTAGACCGATCTGTTAGCCCTTCCGGATCTCTGGATCCATGGGCGGCAGTCCCGATGTTCAGATTCTTGGTGGGAGCCGAGGGTCCGGGCGCCGGGGTCGTTACAGCGATAGCCACCTTGTCGCCTTCAGAAGGCGACGACCTGATACATCGCGACCTTCAGCAGAAGGTGGCTGACCAATAAGAGGGGGATGTTACAGTTGTGGCCGTTTGGATCTGTGTTTATTGGTTCTGGCGTGGTGCTCATGACCAATGTGGGGTCATTAAGTCCTGGTCGTGGTCTCCGTGCGTTGTGTGGGTGTTGTGGGCCGGGGGTTTTAGCCCAAACAGCCCACTAGTTGTGAACGCGACAGGGTGGAACGCGACGGTCACATGTGTCGCATTCTCCGCACCGCCTTTCTGACGCGTAGCATGGTGAGTTTTGACAATGCGACAGTTAGGTGTGTCGCATTCTGAAGGCAACAGGATGCTATGTCGCGTTCTTGTTTTCGGTTGGGATAAGTTTGGCCCTCCAGCCAAACAGAGCAGGAAGCTTTGTTCACCGAAGAGACGTTGCTGAAGTAATTTCTGGCGACGTCATCTTTGAAGCTTGTGTCTTGAGGTGGTTCTGGCGCGTAGAAGCTGTTCGGAGCGTGGAGAACACCAATCGAGCCTCGTTCTGCGAGTTCTTCTTGTTGGTAGGGACTTTCCTTATCTATTTGCATTATTTGATGATTAAAGCATGTTTAATATGTATCGATGTGTGGTTGGTTTCCAGTATAGTGTATTGATTTGTAGAAGCTTGATGTGCATGAAAATGAGGATTTGAGCTGCTTTTGTGTGAGCACCGCAGTACAGGGTTTCTATCTGAGAAGGCGACGGGTTGGGCTGTCGCGTTCAGGTCACGACCACTAGCCCCGTCACGTTTTGGTTTGTGAACACAGCCTGTCAAGCCGTCGCGTTCTTGATGCAACGGTAGACTCCGTCGCGTTCTAGTGTGGAATTGCGGTTTGTCGGGCCGTCACATTTTTAATGCGACAGTGACCCTCGTCACGTTCTTCTGTCCGAAGTAAGTTATTAAGCCTTGAGCAATGAGGGTCCTGTGTGGACCTAGCTCAGATCGTTTAGGGTAATTTAAGTTGTTCTGAGTTAATTAATGATTAGTAAAGAATGTTGAGGTTAATGATTATGTTAATTATGTTAAGCATGTTAAAAAGGTTATGCGACTCATATGTGTGGTTTATGTGCATAGTGGTATGTTGCTATGGAGGTCATGAAATGACCAATGACAGGCAAGATTGTATTGTAGTTTATCTTTAGCAGTGTGTAGCTGCTTGGAGGTCACGTTGTGACCAGTGACGAGCTAATTATGGTATGTGTATCGTGGTATAAGTTTTATGGTTGTGTTGAGTGATCGGCGTGGTTTGTGTGCTTGCCGAGTTTGGTGGTCTGGTGCCTATTCCGGACTGCCTCTCTAGTCGGATACCCCAGGTTTTGTGTGAGCCAGGCACGTTAGTGCTCTGGATTTTTCCCGATACTATGTGTACCGTCAAGGTTTATGTCATCTTCCTAGACACCCTCACTCATATATTTGAGTTGTACGTCTGGCTGAGGGAAAGACGACAGAGGGCAGAGACT
Organism: Colocasia esculenta; assembly: GCA_014218235.1. Taxonomy (NCBI): domain Eukaryota; kingdom Viridiplantae; phylum Streptophyta; class Magnoliopsida; order Alismatales; family Araceae; genus Colocasia; species Colocasia esculenta. The sequence continues at coordinate 33,505,952 of CM024754.1, forward strand.
CATATTTGTGGGTGTGCGGTCGCTTGTAGCGCACTCGTGGTTGGGGGTACGGACACCAGTAGACGTACTGAGCCCCAGCTAGTCCTATTTTTCAGTGCCTCACTTTAGGGAGCTTAGGCCAGAGTCCCTAAAGGTGCCAGGCATGAGTCTGCAGTTATGTGTGGTCTGCAGGTGTGGTTTGGTTGGTCTCCACTGTTCTTTGGCTTTACTATGTGGTTGTGGAGCGGCAGTTGGACCTTTCGTCCATGACTGCGAGATTGAGAGGTAGTTCTTGTGTTGTGTTATCCGGGGTGGATACTGGCATCATGAACCAGTGGTCTGTTCTCGTGTGGTGGCGTCGTTCTCTCCGACTCGTGCTTTGCCAGTGGTTGTGGCTTGTGAGTGGTGACCCACTGATTGTGGTTTGACTCGCTTTAGTGTGCCTTGTAGGAGGCACAGTTGTGTTGCGGTTTTCTGTGTGGTGGTGGTTTGTCATGGTACCTCATGGCTTTAGGTACCCGTACTCTGTGTGGGTTGTTGGCTGTTGTGGCACGCAGTGTGCTAGTCTTTTCAAGTGTTGAGGTGGATCGGTTTCTGTGGAAGTCGCATTGTGTGACCTTCCATTTGTGGTGTTGTACCCTTGTGTGGGTAGTTCTCCGATGTGTTTGCTATCATGGGTATTGTGTTGGACTAACCTTTATGGTTAGCCCCATTAACTTTCATTGGTTGGCATGTATGGCCTTGCATCACTCGTTCGTTTTGTGGGGGACTGGCTCTTATTGTCAGTCTCGTTACTGTCGGTCAGTGGTGGTCTATATGGCTTGTGGCGTGGTTCTTTCAACTGTCGTGGTGGACTGGTGTGTCTACACTAGTCCTATTGCTTCTTTTATTTCCTGTAAACCATGACAATTAGTGTGTCATATTTAATGCAGTTTCGTTTTATTTACTGTTAGTACGTTTTACTTCTGTAGTGCTTCTGTTAGCGCTCCCAGTTGGATCCTTAGGGGTTGAGGACTTGGTTCCTTCTTTCAGTTGTTGGTTGTGATTGTTTTTGGAGGTTCTTGCTGAGCCTGTGACTTGTTGAGGCTCACCCCCCTATAGTTCTTTTCAGGGCTTGCCATGTGTTTGGCTTGCAGCGACGTTGTGGCAGACTTGTACCACCAGCAGCTGAGTAGTAGTCGTTTTAGTGCGAGCTTTGCTCTCTCGAGGTATGCCTCAGGTAGTTGTACTTTCTTTTAGACATGTAATAATATATTGGGACAATGTAAAATTGTAGTAAATGAGTATAGATACATGTACTTTCTTGTATATTATACTCTCGTGGTTGTCTTTTATATTCTTACTGGACACTTATGGGAATATCCCTGCGAGACTCCGGTCCGATCGCGGGAGGCGAACTTGGATATGGAGCCTTATTGGCATAATTATCCAAGGCGTTACACTTTTACCTTTTAAGTCCTTGGAAAATATTATAGACTGGACCTTTTTCTTCCTCATAAATTTTCTAAAGCTCCATTTATGTTTGCCATTTCTGCTTCATCTCCACTTGATGAGCTTTCTTCTGAGCTGAGTGCCTTGGACCTTTTAGCTTTGAGAGCCACAACTTTTTTCTTAACAATGGGTTGCCCTGTGTAACGACCCAAGATCCGCATTACCAGTAACCAACCGGTAACCGAATCCTGACCCGCTAACCACGAGTCGGAACTCGAAAGGGTAAGAAAAGAAGTGCCTGAGGAGAACATAAAACAAATGTACACATCACAATTCAAAACATCTCAAACTGGCATAACTCAGAGACAACATTTAAGTAAGAGTACAGTAAGAACAGGAGTAAAGTACTACTCACAACAGCAAGACGAGACCAACCACGGAGAGACACAGCTCCTCGAACCTCGAAAGCGACCACAACCACCTGAGGGGAAGGGAGTGAGTCTCACAAAAAGAGACCCAGTAGGGCAACTAACCCCTACCGGTAACAGAGCTACTAAACAGTGCTAAACAGAAAGCAACTGTAAGTAAACGCGCAACACTGTTCAACACACACTCAAGAATCGGTAACGTAGTGCGCAACTCCCTCAGGAGCGCACTGAGAGAAACAGGAACCTCGCCGGCTCGACAACATTACAAGCACAGCACACACACAAGCTCACACGCAGAGCTCACACAGCACTCACAAAGTAGGACTCAACCAGGGTCTGCTGTTCAGCGTCCTGAAACCACAGAGTCTCGCAACCTAGTCACGGTGTGCACACTACAGACGCTCTCTCTACGTCTGGTCCACGACCGGTTTTCCCCCTACGCCCGACCTAGCGGTAGAGAAGGGGCTCCACGGAGACCGGCTCAAAACCACCACAAGGAGTACGCACAGGACAGAGTCGCACTCGGCGTCCTGCTCACTAGCGGAGGACAACCACACGCTAGTCATCTAGACGGAGTCGCACCCACGCCTAGGAAACACAACAGAAACGGGCACGCGGTAACGCAACGCGCGTACAACAGATGGACACACTCAACGCTGAAACTCACCGTACAACCGACGGAAAGCCCTATGTCACGTCTCGACACAGTCAAACACAACACGAGCACAGGTAGAGACACTCTCTACACCTGGCAGATTGTGCTAACAGGCGGACACGCATGTCAACCCTCAAACCACGGAAGAAGGGAAAACACAGCTTGCTGGGAACTCACCTATAGATAGATGGCAGCATCGACTGTCGCTAACCAGGAAGTAAACGGCAACATAGCTTGACGTCAAGGGTAAAGTAGACGCATCGACTGTCGCTAACAAGAGGTAAACGGCAACCCAATGGACGTCTAAAAAGAATAGACGGTCACACTCTAGCCGTTAACCCAAACTTGACGACAAACGATCTTGTCGTTTATCTCCTACCATGAAGAACCTAACGGCAACAACCACGCCGTCAAGATCCTCCCAAGAGATTGACGGCAACGAATCACACCGTCAACCTCACGCCTGAAGAGATCAACGTCAACATCTCTTGACGTGACTTCTCCAGCTTCCAGCAGCTGACACAGCCACATGCCGATCCCAAAGAGAGCAATCCAGCCCTCGGACCAGCGAAATGATGAAGGAGAAACTCTCCCCCACATCACACTACACTACAGCAACACCGGAAACCACGATCCATCGCACGGATCGACCAAAACACTCAAAGTCCTGGTAAAAAGGAAAACCTCCTCAAAGCACGATTCCACCCCCAAATCACACGCAACAGCATGAAATTACACCTACAAGAACACTAAGGGGTCGAGTCCCTACCTCTGAAGCGTGAAAGAAGTCCTGCCAAACCTCAATTTGCGCCGAACCCTTAGAAGTTTCCTCGCAAAAATCGCCACCCAATCCGCTGTTTTCCGCCGATCTAACCCTGCCTCGCGCACCAAGGTCTTTCCACGAGCTCCCGCCAACCACCTGAACGAGTGAAAACGGCCAAAGATCGAAAAGGAGAGAAAGAGAAGGAAAAGGAGAGGAAATGGCTGCTCACGGGTCTGCCCTATTTCAACAGGCGACAGGTAGACGTCAACATCTCAAGCCGCCTACTCAAACCGCCAAAGAGTCGACGTCAAGGCCGTTTGCCGTCAGTTCATCGCAGGAACAATCCTGAACCGACAACAAACGTCCACAACGATGGACGCCAACCCTTAGGTCAACGGACCTACCCTGGACGCAACCCCTGATCAACGACAACACCTATGCCGTCAACCAGATCCGAACTTCAATTAGACCAAGATGCTACAGCCCTCCCCCCTTAAAAGAATTTCGCCCCCGAAATTCAGCCACACAAGAGGAAGAGACAGCAACACAGAGGTACCAAAACTACACGCGCATCCCACTCACGGTCAACCACCCACCTGAGCATCGCTGCCAACAACACGAAACAGCAAGATCACCTGTTCTTCAACCTCAGAACTCGGCAACCCGCAAAGAACAGCAACACTCCAGTACTGCCAACCAGTGTCATCATTACACACAGAAGCAAGGGAAATACACAACACCGCAAGAAGAGTACCTCAACGACAAAGACACATGGAACGCACCATGGTAAAAACCAAACACTAGGAAACAAAACCTCCGACTAAGGAGCCAAACACTTCCACAGCCCACTGGACTAACCATAGTCCAGCGACAACACGTTTGTTCACCTCCACACATGCAGAGGAGAACTACACGGTTGTCCACACAGGTCCTCGTTAACGGACACACACTAGCTGCCAACACACGCAGCTACACACTCGAGCGGTCGGTCGGGTAACTCTCCCTGTGGGGCTTGACTAACGCGACACGCAAGGCACCAACCTGACATACCGCATTAGCACAGCTCCCAAGCCAATACCGGAAGAATCTGCACAAAACTCGAAACTCTTCGAATTACTCACAATACTTGGACTGGCACCAGGTAAACAGTCACTTCAACTCTCTGAAGTTCTGCTTACGCTGCACTGGCCAACCAAGGCAAAAAACGCTAGCAGTGAAAAATACACTGCAATCATCAACAAACCTTGCTGACGGATACACAAATCGGCAACCCACACTGTCATCAACAAACCCAATAGAGGGTGCAAAAGCTGACTAAGACACAGAAAACAACCACCTGAGAGAAAAATACGATGCTCAGGGGTGCAGCCTCACGCTACTAGCCACGCTAGCACCGGTCATCAGCTAAACCAAAAAGTCACGCGGGGACGAAACCAACGCAACATTGCACTCGCTAACAGTCCGCAACACACAGAACAACGTCCATTGTCGCCACTAGTGTCTCACCGAGACCTTCCCGCGGTCCGACACGGACAGCAACACACGCAAAACAAAAATCTCAACACACTAAACAGTATCCACTGTCACCACTAGGTCTCACCCAGACCGTCATCGTAGTCCGACAGGGCTACCTAAGCATGTGGAGCCACAAAACCTTAAAACCACTCGCTCCACAGCACCACACGGCACTTACGCGAAGAACCGCGGAAATCGTGAAAAGGATGACCAACACTTGTCACCTCACAACGAAAGCAAAACACGTGGTCGAGTACTAGCAAGCCCAAGGCTCACTGTCACCACACAAACCGACAGGAGACTCCGCCAGCGGCTTCTAGACTCATCCACAGCAACATAAATGGAAACCGACATGGAGTTAGCAACATATTAACCACACGCGCATACAAAACTCAATGCGGGTACTAATGTGCTAACTCTAGAAAAGACACAACCACACGGGGACCGAAACAACCACGGAGGTCGAGAACAACACATCGACTTCAGAGGCACTCGTACCGACGCAGGGTACCAGCCACGATCACACTCGCTCCGAGAGAAAAGAAAATTAGACACATGTCACAAACTTAGCCTGGCGTACCACCGACAGGGCTACCTAGACAAAGCAAAGCAGCTACCCACAACGGCAACGGTACGACCACATGGCATAGGCTAGCACACGTGTCCCAAAGGCGAAGAACTCAACGCCACAGGCTAATAGGAAAACTCTCCACAAGAGATCTGCCAAAAGCCACACACGCAAAAACTACAGGTCAAAAGGGCACTACAGGCCACACCGGCCCCAACCCTTAAGAGACAAAGCGGGAAACACCCTTGGCACACTTGCCAAGGCCACGCAGCAACTAGGCGAGTACCACGTTTCACCATAAACATGGCCACCTCAGACCTCCACCAAGGTCGAGAGCCAACGACCAAAACCACTCGAACTTCGGAACACACCATGAGGTCGGAAAACTTACACACGCTAGTGCCACCACAGATTGGCATCCTAGAGGGGATATGGAATCGAAAGGACTCCGAAAGAACGCCAACCGAAAAATACCAAAACACGGGTCCACACAAGGCCAGACCAACAATGCCTATAGAGACTAAGCACAGCCAGGACACAACCGCCGTGAAAGCTCGGCAACGAACCGCACTTAGAAATGTCGTGAGGAGGCGTCGTCACAATATCAACCGTTAAGCGCCACTGCTCGCAGCTAAAAATCCCTCACAAAACAAATAGAACGAACAGGTCTGCCTACAACAGGTGGCACCAGAAACAACAATACAAGCCAAAACAATATCCATTTTCACGCTAAAAACTCATAGATATATTTCAGGCAACCGGGTTTGGTAACCACTAACCCGACACAAAACTAATACCTCCACCAAAAACAAAAGAGCAGGAAGTATCGGAACTAACAAAACTATCGCTACCAACCAAGGACAACCACGGTACCTTCCACAAAACAAACCACCTCTAACACTAATCAGGCCAGGTACATAACACAAACACTACACAACGACCTGCCTGAGCCCACTAACTACCAATACCACTATACTCAAGCTAAAACTGACTTCAATACTGCTGGTCATGCCGCAACTGGGGACAGTCCCGAGCCATGTGGCCTAACTGGTCACACCGGTAACACGGCCACTAAAAGGGCGCTGACTCTGCTGCTGGGGCTGCACACCAGGCTGCTGAACGCTCTCAACTGGCAGCTGCCTCTGCTCAGTCAACCTCCTGGAACGACGAAACCGCCTCCGAACCCTCGAATCTGGCTGCGAACCAGTCTGCTGCTGTACTTGTCGAGATGGACCTGGCTGAGCCTGCACTGCTCCAACCTGCACCTGGGTCTGCAAAAAGTCAGCTTCCGCCGCGGCAGCATACAAATATGCCGCAACAGCGTCAGGAACACGAGCCAATAGCAACACCTGCCAGTGCTCCGGCTCGACTCTCAACCAACTGCGGGGTCCAATCAAAACCCTGAGTAGCTGAGGGGAAGTGGTGGCACTACCACCACCGTGCGTGTCCTGAGGTCTAGGCTGAGCCAATGGTGGTGGCAGGGCATCTCCAGCCTCCTGCTGAGATGTCTGCACAACCACCCTCCGCTCACGCCGCCGCCTTGGAGCCATAATAAATCTACACAGGACATGCACAACAATCAAAATGCAAAACAACTCCAGACCACTTGCTGCTACTGTACTCTACCAACTCTGAGTTATACAGAACATTTCCTTATATGTCTCGACAGACCAGGCTCTGATACCAACTGTAATGACCAAGATCCGCATTACCAGTAACCAACCGGTAACCGAATCCTGACCCGCTAACCCACGAGTCGGAACTCGAAAGGGTAAGAAAAGAAGTGCCTGAGGAGAACATATAAACAAATGTACACATCACAATTCAAAACATCTCAAAATGGCATAACTCAGAGACACATTTAAGTAAGAGTACAGTAAGAACAGGAGTAAAGTACTACTCACAACAGCAAGACGAGACCAACCACGGAGAGACACAGCTCCTCGAACCTCGAAAGCCGACCACGAACCACCTGAGGGGAAGGGAGTGAGTCTCACAAAAAGAGACCCAGTAGGGCAACTAACCCCTACCGGTAACAGAGCTACTAAACAGTGCTAAACAGAAAGCAACTGTAAGTAAACGCGCACACTCTGTCAACACACACTCAAGAACTCGGTAACGTAGTGCGCAACTCCCTCAGGAGCGCACTGAGAGAGAAACAGAACCTCGCCGGCTCGACAACATTACAAGCCAGCACACACACAAGCTCACACGCAAGAGCTCACACAGCACTCACAAAGTAGGACTCAACCAGGGTGCTGTTCAGCGTCCTGAAACCACAGAGTCTCGCAACCCTAGTCACGTGTGCACACTACAGACGCTCTCTCTCACGTCTGGTCCACGACCGGTTTTCCCCCTACGCCCGACTAGCGGTAGAGAAGGGGCTCCACGGAGACCGGCTCAAAACCACCACAAGGAGTACGCACAGGACAGAGTCGCACTCGGCGTCCTGGCTCACTAGCGGAGGACAACCACACGCTAGTCATCTAGACGGAGTCGCACCCACGCCTAGGAAACACAACAGAAACGGGCACGCGGTAACGCAACGCGCGTACAACAGATGGAACACACTCAACGCCTGAAACTCACCGTACAACCGACGGAAAGCCCTATGTCACGTCTCGACACAGTCAAACACAACACGAGCACAGGTAGAGACACTCTCTACACCTGGCAGATTGTGCTAACAGGCGGACACCGCATGTCAACACCTCAAACCACGGAAGAAGGGAAAACACAGCTTGCTGGGAACTCACCTATAGATAGATGGCAGCATCGACTGTCGCTAACCAGGAAGTAAACGGCAACATAGCTTGACGTCAAGGGTAAAGTAGACGACAGCATCGACTGTCGCTAACAAGAGGTAAACGGCAACCCAATGGAGTCTCTAAAGAATAGACGGTCACACTCTAGCCGTTAACCCAAACTTGACGACAAACGATCTTGTCGTTTATCTCCTACCATGAAGAACCTAACGGCAACAACCACGCCGTCAAGATCCTCCCAAGAGATTGACGGCAACGAATCACACCGTCACCTCACGCCTGAAGAGATCAACGTCAACATCTCTTGACGTTGACTTCTCCAGCTTCCAGCAGCTGACACAGCCACATGCCGATCCCAAAGAGAGCAATCCAGCCCTCGGACCAGCGAAATGATGAAGGAGAAACTCTCCCCCACATCACACTACACTACAGCAACACCGGAAACCACGATCCATCGCACGGATCGACCAAAACCACTCAAAGTCCTGGTAAAAAGGAAAACCTCCTCAAAGCACGATTCCACGCAAATCACACGCAACAGCATGAAATTACACTACAAGACACTAAGGGGTCGAGTCCCTACCTCTGAAGCGTGAAAGAAGTCCTGCCAAACCTCAATTTGCGCCGAACCCTTAGAAGTTCCTCGCAAAATCGCCACCCAATCCGCTTTCCGCCCGATCTAACCCTGCCTCGCGCACCAAGGTCTTTCCACGAGCTCCCGCCAACCACCTGAACGAGTGAAAACGGCCAAAGATCGAAAAGGAGAGAAAGAGAAGGAAAAGGAGAGGAAATGGCTGCTCACGGGTCTGCCCTATTTCAACAGGCGCGACAGGTAGACGTCAACATCTCAAGCCGCCTACTCAAACCGCCAAAGAGTCGACGTCAAGGCCGTTTGCCGTCAAGTTCATCGCAGGAACAATCCTGAACCGACAACAAACGTCCACAACGATGGACGCCAACCCTTAGGTCAACGACCTACCCTGGACGCCAACCCCTGATCAACGACAACACCTATGCCGTCAACCAGATCCGAACTTCAATTAGACCAAGATGCTACAGCCCTCCCCCCTTAAAAGAATTTCGCCCCCGAAATTCAAGCCACACAAGAGGAAGAGACAGCAACACAGAGGTACCAAACTACACGCGCATCCCACTCACGGTCAACACCACCCACCTGAGCATCGCTGCCAACAACACGAAACAGCAAGATCACCTTGTTCTTCAACCTCAGAACTCGGCAACCCGCAAAGAACAGCAACACTCCAGTACTGCCAACCAGTGTCATCATTAACACACAGAAGCAAGGGAAATACACAACACGCAAGAAGAGTACCTCAACGACAAAGACACATGGAACGCACCATGGTAAAAACAAACACTAGGAAACAAAACCTCCGACTAAGGAGCCAAACCACTTCCACAGCCCACTGACTAACCATAGTCCAGCGACAACACGTTTGTTCACCTCCACACATGCCAGAGGAGAACTACACGGTTGTCCACACAGGTCCTCGTTACCGGACACACACTAGCTGCCAACACACGCAGCTACACACTCGAGCGGTCGGTCGGGTAACTCTCCCTGTGGGGCTTGACTAACGCGACACGCAAGGCACCAACTGACATACCGCATTAGCACAGCTCCCAAGCCAATACCGGAAGAATCTGCACAAAACTCGAAACTCTTCGAATTACTCACATACTTGGACTGGCACCAGGTAAACAGTCACTTCAACTCTCTGAAGTTCTGCTTACGCTGCACTGGCCAACCAAGGCAAAAACACGCTAGCAGTGAAAAATACAACTGCAAATCAACAAACCTTGCTGACGGATACACAAATCGGCAACCCACACTGTCATCAACAAAACAATAGAGGGTGCAAAAGCTGACTAAGACACAGAAGAAAACAAACCCCGAGAGAAAAATACGATGCTCAGGGGTGCAGCCTCACGCTACTAGCCACAGCTAGCACCGGTCATCAGCTAAACCAAAAAGTCACGCGGGGACGAAACCAACGCAACATTGCACTCGCTAACAGTCCGCAACACACAGAACAACGTCCATTGTCGCCACTAGTGTCTCACCGAGACCTTCCTCGCGGTCCGACACGGACAGCAACACACGCAAAACAAAAATCTCAACACACTAAACAGTATCCACTGTCACCACTAGGTCCACCCAGACCGTCATCGTAGTCCGACAGGGCTACCTAAGCATGTGGAGCCACAAAACCTTAAAACCACTCGCTCCACAGCACCACACGGCACTTACGCGAAGAACCGCGGAAATCGTGAAAAGGATGACCAACACTTGTCACCTCACAACGAAAGCAAAAAACACGTGGTCGAGTACTAGCAAGCCCAAGGCCTCACTGTCACCACACAAACCGACAGGAGACTCCGCCAGCGGCTTCTAGACTCATCCACAGCACACATAAATGGAAACCGACATGGAGTTAGCAACATATTAACCACACGCGCATACAAAACTCAATGCGGGTACTAATGTGCTAACTCCTAGAAAAGACACAACCACACGGGGACCGAAACAACCACGGAGGTCGAGAACAACACATCGACTTCAGAGGCACTCGTACCGACGCAGGGTACCAGCCCCGATCACACTCGCTCCGAAGAGAAAAGAAAATTTAGACACATGTCACAACCTTAGCCTGGCGTACCACCGACAGGGCTACCTAGAAAGCAAAGCAGCTACTCCACAACGGCAACGGTACGACCACATGGCATAGGCTAGCACACGTGTCCCAAAGGCGAAGAACTCAACGCCACAGGCTAATAGGAAAACTCTCAAGAGATCTGCCAAAAGCCACACACGCAAAAACTACAGGTCAAAAGGGCACTACAGGCCACAGGCCCAACCCTTAAGAGACAAAGCGGGAAACACCCTTGGCACACTTGCCAAGGCCACGCAGCAACTAGGCGAGTACCACGTTTCACCATAAACATGGCCACCTCAGACCTCCACAAGGTCGAGAGCCAACGACCAAAACCACTCGAACTTCGGAACACACCATGAGGTCGGAAAACTTACACACGCTAGTGCCACCACAGATTGGCATCCTAGAGGGGATATGGAATCGAAAGGACTCCGAAAGAACGCCAACCGAAAATTACCAAAACACGGGTCCACACAAGGCCAGACCAACAATGCCTATAGAGACTAAGCACAGCCAGGACACAACCGCCGTGAAAGCTCGGGCAACGAACCGCACTTAGAAATGTCGTGAGGAGGCGTCGTCACAATATCAACCGTTAAGCCGCCACTGCTCGCAGCCTAAAAATCCCTCACAACAACAAATAGAACGAACAGGTCTGCCTACAACAGGTGGCACCAGAAACAAACAAACAAGCCAAAACATATCCATTTTCACGCTAAAAACTCATAGAATATTTCAGGCAACCGGGTTTGGTAACCACTAACCCGACACAAAACTAATACCTCCACCAAAAACAAAAGAGCAGGAAGTATCGGAACCTAACAAAAAAAAACTATCGCTACCAACCAAGGACAACCACGGTACCTTCCACAAAACAAACCACCTCTAACACTAATCAGGCCAGGTACATAACACAACACTACACAACGACCTGCCTGAAGCCCACTAACTACCAATACCACTATACTCAAGCTAAAACTGACTTCAATACTGCTGGTCATGCCGCAACTGGGGACAGTCCCGAGCCATGTGGCCTAACTGGTCACACCGGTAACACCGGCCACTAAAAGGGCGCTGACTGCTGCTGGGGCTGCACACCAGGCTGCTGAACGCTCTCAACGGCAGCTGCCTCTGCTCAGTCAACCTCCTGGAACGACGAAACCGCCTCCGAACCCTCGAATCTGGCTGCGAACCAGTCTGCTGCTGTACTTGTCGAGATGGACCTGGCTGAGCCTGCACTGCTCCAACCTGCACCTGGGTCTGCAAAAAGTCAGCTTCCGCCGCGGCAGCATACAAATATGCCGCAACAGCGTCAGGAACACGAGCCAATAGCAACACCTGCCAGTGCTCCGGCCTCGACTCTCCAACCAACTGCGGGGTCCAATCAAAACCTGAGTAGCCTGAGGGGGAAGTGGTGGCACTACACCACCGTGCGTGTCCTGAGGTCTAGGCTGAGCCAATGGTGGTGGCAGGGCATCTCCAGCCTCCTGCTGAGATGTATGCACAACCACCCTCCGCTCACGCCGCCGCCTTGAGCCATAAAAATCTACACAGGACATGCACAACAATCAAAATGCAAAACAACTCCAGACCACTTGCTGCTACTGTACTCTACCAACTCTGAGTTATACAGAACATTTCCTTATATGTCTCGACAGACCAGGCTCTGATACCAACTGTAAGACCCAAGATCCGCATTACCAGTAACCAACCGGTAACCCGAATCCTGACCCGCTAACCCACGAGTCGGAACTCGAAAGGGTAAGAAAAGAAGTGCCTGAGGAGAACATATAAACAAATGTACACATCAAATTCAAAAACATCTAAAACTGGCATAACTCAGAGACAACATTAAGTAAGAGTACAGTAAGAACAGGAGTAAAGTACTACTCACAACAGCAAGACGAGACCAACCACGGAGAGACACAGCTCCTCGAACCTCGAAAGCCGACCACGAACCACCTGAGGGGAAGGGAGTGAGTCTCACAAAAAGAGACCCAGTAGGGCAACTAACCCCTACCGGTAACAGAGCTACTAAACAGTGCTAAACAGAAAGCAACTGTAAGTAAACGCGCACACTCTGTCAACACACACTCAAGAACGGTAACGTAGTGCGCAACTCCATCAGGAGCGCACTGAGAGAAACAGGAACCTCGCCGGCTCGACAACATTACAAGCACAGCACACACACAAGCTCACACGCAAGAGCTCACACAGCACTCACAAAGTAGGACTCAACCAGGGTCTGCTGTTCAGCGTCCTGAAACCACAGAGTCTCGCAACCCTAGTCACGTGTGCACACTACAGACGCTCTCTTCACGTCTGGTCCACGACCGGTTTTCCCCCTACGCACGACCTAGCGGTAGAGAAGGGGCTCACGGAGACCGGCTCAAACCCACCACAAGGAGTACGCACAGGACAGAGTCGCACTCGGCGTCCTGGCTCACTAGCGGAGGACAACCACACGCTAGTCATCTAGACGGAGTCGCACCCACGCCTAGGAAACACAACAGAAACGGCACGCGGTAACGCAACGCGCGTACAACAGATGGAACACACTCAACGCCTGAAACTCACCGTACAACCGACGGAAAGCCCTATGTCACGTCTCGACACAGTCAAACACAACACGAGCACAGGTAGAGACACTCTCTACACCTGGCAGATTGTGCTAACAGGCGGACACCGCATGTCAACACTCAAACCACGGAAGAAGGGAAAAAACACAGCTTGGGAACTCACCTATAGATAGATGGCAGCATCGACTGTCGCTAACCAGGAAGTAAACGGCAACATAGCTTGACGTCAAGGGTAAAGTAGACGACAGCATCGACTGTCGCTAACAAGAGGTAACCGGCAACCCAATGGACGTCTAAAAAGAATAGACGGTCACACTCTAGCCGTTAACCCAAATTGACGACAACGATCTTGTCGTTATCTCCTACCATGAAGAACCTAACGGCAACAACCACGCCGTCAAGATCCTCCCAAGAGATTGACGGCAACGAATCACACCGTCAACCTCACGCCTGAAGAGATCAACGTCAACATCTCTTGACGTTGACTTCTCCAGCTTCCAGCAGCTGACACAGCCACATGCCGATCCCAAAGAGAGCAATCCAGCCCTCGGACCAGCGAAATGATGAAGGAGAAACTCCCCCCACATCACACTACACTACAGCAACACCGGAAACCACGATCCATCGCACGGATCGACCCAACCACTCAAAGTCCTGGTAAAAAGGAAAACCTCCTCAAAGCACGATTCCACGCAAATCACACGCAACAGCATGAAATTAACACTACAAGAACACTAAGGGGTCGAGTCCCTACCTCTGAAGCGTGAAAGAAGTCCTGCCAAACCTCAATTTGCGCCGAACCCTTAGAAGTTTCCTCGCAAAAATCGCCACCCAATCCGCTGTTTTCCGCCCGATCTAACCCTGCCTCGCGCACCAAGGTCTTTCCACGAGCTCCCGCCAACCACCTGAACGAGTGAAAACGGCCAAAGATCGAAAAGGAGAGAAAGAGAAGGAAAAGGAGAGGAAATGGCTGCTCACGGGTCTGCCCTATTTCAACAGGCGCGACAGGTAGACGTCAACATCTCAAGCCGCCTACTCAAACCGCCAAAGAGTCGACGTCAAGGCCGTTTGCCGTCAAGTTCATCGCAGGAACAATCCTGAACGACAACAAACGTCCACAACGATGGACGCCAACCCTTAGGTCAACGACCTACCCCTGGACGCCAACCTGATCAACGGACAAACACCTATGCCGTCAACCAGATCCGAACTTCAATTAGACCCAAGATGCTAACCCTGCTTCCTCCATTTTAGATTTATCTCATATGTCATGAGACTCCCAATAAGTTCTTCCACAGTGAGGGTTGACAGTTTTTGGGAGTCTCAATGACTGTGGCTTGTGTGCCACACTGGTGGAAGGGATCTAAGAATTTTACAGACTATTTTGGTCTGTGTAATTCTTTTCAAGTGCCTTTAGCCCATTGTTATTTTTAGAGCCGTGTAAACATCTAGAGATCGTCTCTATAGGGTCCATCTTGAACATTTCTATTCATGGACCAAACTATTGACTTTGGTCTCCTTGACCTCAGATGTACCTCATATATCAGTTCAGTTTATCCAACATCTCCTTCGTTGAGCTGCACATGGAAACACGAGAATATTCATCAAGATGAATAGCACATTGCATAATATTTAGGGTGCTAAAATTAATCTTTGATTTCTTGCATATTATCCTCTTCCACTTTCCCTCGTCCTCTGGCAGGGTATATGGACCAGTACCTATGACTTTCTAGATCATAATCTAAGTCCTGAGAAAGATGTGCATATGTTTTTCCAATTGGACAATTGCTGCCATCAAAGTACAGTGGACGTTGGATAGAATGACCCTCAGACATAAATCCTTTGTTGGCCATCGTACACAAGATCACTCTTATAGATAAAGAGCACTACTCTGATACCGTTGATTGACACATGTGTGTGATCATCAACAAAAAGGGGAGGGTGAATTTGTTATCACCGATTTAAAAATTATTTCACACAAAACAGATTAGACTTAATTAAGCAAATCTAACATGTGAGATGCACAGCAGAATAACGGAACTTAAGATGAAATCAACTATCGTAAGGTGCATAAAAAAATGATAGAAGAGAAGGATCAAACCACACAGTGCACATAGGAGTTAGAGTGGTTTGGCCAACACACTAGTGTGTGCCTATGTCCACTACCCCACACCCTGTGAGGATTTCTTCACTAACTTGTTTCTTGGGTACAACTTACAAAACCCCACACCACACACATGGTTGTTTTGGGGCACAACACCAAACCCACCTCGTGTTTGGGGACGACATAACCCACAATGTGTAGTGCACAACCCGCACCACATACAAACACACACAATATGTTCTGATTCAGTTATGAACAAAAGAAAACCTTGACAAGAGAACCAACAATTAAACATAGAAGTAAGGATTCCCCTTTCACAGAAAGTCAGCATCTATAATCATCTTTATTGACACTGCCACGATGCAGAACGAGTTGATGTAGAAAGCTTCAAAACGAAGGCTTGCAAGATGCAGCACCAAGTCCAATGCCTATCAGATGAACAACAACTCCTTGGAATGTCTAAAATGCTTCTCGATGATAAAGACTCATTCTTCAGGCTTCTATAGTTATAGAGCTTCTATTGGCTCTTTTTGGGTAGCACAATCCTCTCCTAAAATCTAGGGCACGATGCGAGCTCTTGGAGGTGATTGTATATATTCCAAAACACGAAGACAAATTTGTATTATAGTGCAACAATAAAGAGTACACCTTTAGAAAGAGGTCTGATAGAGCAATAGTCCTGCCAAAATATGGAAACCTCGTTGTCGGAATAGGTCGTCCAATTTCCCATTATCGGTCATCCAATATGTATTGTCCCTAGTCCCAAGGTTACTGGGAAAATTTGTTGTTCAAAATTCAGAAGTCGGTCATCCAATTTGTTCACTGGACTTGAAGTCGACATGCTGCTTTCTTTGTGTTGACATGCTCTCCTTTGTGTCGATTGCTACTCTTATGTGTCGACATGTTGCTGATAGGTTGAATTTTCACTATCCTAGAAACAACATTACGAGGAAGGCCAGTCATCTAAAAATCCTCAATTGGTTGACCGTTCTTCAGTTTGGTCACCAATTGGAAGCTTCTTCTTCTCCAATCGAAATCTTTGTCTTCAATCGGAACCTTGACCAATCAGAAGCTTTGTTTAAGGATCACAATTAATGTCTTTATTCACTAATTGATTCTTTGTTCAGTTCGGTCGATCGATAATCAGGTTTTGGTCGAACCGATTGTAGTTTGTAGTTAGTCTTCAACTTTGTCCAATCCAAGTCTTGGCTTTTGTAAATGTGTACTTACCAATGCAACTTTGGTCTATTTTGTTGCATACTTAACACACAAATTAGACCCTCAAATTAAATATAAATAAATCAAATACTTGGGTCATTAATATGAGCATAACTATATGTTTGTGGAAAATATCATATGAATAGAATTAGTGTTTTTGTGATCATCAAAATCTACAGAGTACAATAAAGTAAGGGTCATAATCAGATTTTAAGGTAAAAGAGCGAACAACGAAAAAAAAATTATCATGTGTGAGAAATTGACATGGAATGAGATGAAAATTATAATTTAGAATTAAGTAATGGAAGTGTAGTAACCAGATTTTTTGTGAAGACCAATAAATAGAGAACCCATTAACATAGGTAAGCAACTCATGAGAAATAAATGGTTGAGAATCTGATTATAACACTAATCAAAAGATATTGGAACCTTGTTCCATAATCATAATGCTTATCAATCGATAAGAGACTTTTTCTCTCCAATAGGAACAACATAAACATCGATGTGAAGATAAAGATTATACGTAAGTCAAAATCCCACTTCAACTTATGACCAGTCAATGTCCAACATCGAATTTGTGTAACGCTCTCACCAGTCGAAGTCTAACTTCGACTCATGATCAGTCAAAGTGCAACAAGGCAGTAGAAAGGGTAGGGATTCTGTGAGAGACCCTTGTTCAATAATCAAACAATTATCACACCAATTAGACGGTACTGAACCTTTGTTCAGTAATCGGTGTGAATACAACACCAATAGGATGATTAATAAACTTTTCCTTAGTAATCGATATGATTACAACACTAATCGGAAGGATTCTGAACTTGTTCAGTAATCGATGCAATTAAAAACACTAATCAGAAGGTTACTGAACACTTTGTTCAGTAATCAGTGTGCTTATAACACCAATCGGAAGTCGACCTATGTGATAGTAGAACTCTTGTGTACTGATGGAAAGTCAGAAGTCGACTTATGCGATGGTGGAAGTCGACTTGTGTACTGATGGGAAGTCAGAAGTCGACTTGTGCGATGGTGGAAGTCAACTTATGTACTAGTTGTTTAGTAATAAGTGCAATTACAATACGAATTGGAAGGAGATTAGTGAACCTTTGTTCAATAATCGGTTTGACTATAACACCAATCATAGGATACTAGACCTTGTTCAATAATCGGTGATTTTAACACCAATCGGAAGTCAACTTTGGGTACTGATGATAGTCGACTTTATGCACTAGTGGAAGTCGACTTTTGGGGTTGGTAGAAGTATTGGCACCTATGTATGGCCAAGTCCGTGGGTTGTCCTTTTCCAGATGAAGTCAACTTTGGTATGGATGGAAGTATAGCTCAACTATGACAGATTTTTGAATATATGTCCTCATATACTAACCTTGGTAGAATAAAAGAGTTCTAGTTGGACAAAAGCCTTATAAAATACATTATATGACCCTCTTTGGCCACCAAAAACCCCTCTGGATGTGGGAAGTAAAGCTGGGTGGTGAAGAGTACCTTGGAGCAAAAGGAACCTTTTAAAGTAAGAGGGACGATCCTGCAGCTGAGATTGAGGAGTTCTTCTTCCTCTTCTTGCCACTGCCTCAACTTGTAGAAACCAGATAATTGAAAGCTATCAAAGTAGATGATCTTGGGCTCAATCTTAACATACCATGTACTGACTGAAAGGTTTCGAGGTCTCCTTTTTGCTATGAAGAGTAGTAGGCTTCCTGATCATCGCTAAGTGATAGGATTCTCTTGATTCATCCTTTGATTTTTCATCCCTAGTTGTCTGATCCAGACTAGATCCATAGAGTCTTCTACCTTGAACTTCACCCCTACTGATAGGTTGGTCTATCTATTCCTGAGGAATATTTCTCATTATCTATCCTCTTGCAATAGACATTGGCTGCCTTAGATGTGATTTCAACCCTTCCAAAAACTGCCCTTTTCTTTGGTCTATCTGGTTAGTGTTTGATTAGGGTCTGTCTTACCCTAAAGATTGTCAAAAGATCTAAGAAGTTTTAAATACATAAACTTATTCTAACTACTCTGAAGAATCTGAATTTAATCTTCTTCTCATATGACTAATTTGGAACTCTAACTTGAAAGTCTTACTTCCTTGAACTAAAAACTCATGTCTTAACATGTAAGAACTCAGGTCGATATTATCCTACTACCCTACTACCTGTCATGACTACATTGTTGCTATCCTTACACTCTTGAAATTCAATTCCTTATTATTCTTGAGATACTATTGTGCCTTGAAATCCATGAGAAATCACACAGCTACTTGGTTTACCATTTAGAATCCATTGGCCATAATATGTTTTATGTGATAGGCACTATGTGGGACTTCGATCCATGATCAATACCTATGCAAATAAAGGCCCCACCATTTGTTCATAGGGAGAGCACCCTAATGTACTTATTAATTGTGGGAGTATGGACTTTGTGGTGCGTGACATGACAATGAAGTGTGTGCAAGATTTGAAAGTGCTTTCGTTTGATATGATATGCTTGATTATGTGAATTTGTGTTATTTGTAAATAATATGGCAAGTTCTTGTTCATGTGATATGTTCTCATTTCGAACTCTATGTTCATTGCTTATTGAAGTCACTACATGATCTACCATGCAATCATTTGATTTTTACCCTGATCAGCTATTTGAACTGCTAGTAATGTCATTACCTTGATTATTGTTATGTAAGTTGTGACGCCCAAGTGCAACGGAAACCCAGGTGCACACAGATGTCAATTGATTAAGTGTAAGAACATGCAGGTAGAAGGAAAACATGACATTATATTTACATACAACAACCTTATATTACACAGTCATAGTTCTTACTTGTAGGTACCAAGTAACTATACAATAAGATACAAAAAGAAAATATAAAAGTGGTTCTTATGGTCTACTCCTCAGCCCCCTGCTCGCCCTCTTCCTTATCAATCTCACTAGAACCTGTAAAAATGTTGTAATCACATTATGAGCTAATTGCTCAGTAGGTAAATTCCACTGCCCCCTTTTAAGTGATTAAGACATTGAAACAGTGGTACAAAAACTTGATGAATAAGTATACTGAAATTTGACATGGTAATGAGAGAGTATATCAAGCTTAAATAGAACACCAAGATCATGTGTTGCAAGAATGTCATTGTAAGGATGTTAGGCATGTACTATCAAGTAAAGGATAAAATTAGAAACAAGAAGAGTCCAGTAAAACAAGTTTATATGGGTAAGTTCTCAGAAAGTGAGAATTTTTCATGTATCAAACAACTAGATATTGAGCATCAAGTACTCACATGTACACTATCTGAAACCAGATGTCTAGTAAATTTAACATGAACTTTATGTGCAATGCCACACTAGACCATTCACACTCCCATGGGCACAAGTACTTTTGGGTGCTCCTCCCAGGACTAGGTCAGGGCCCTTTAATTGGCTCATTCCAGCATTGCAAATCCATGAGAGATCTAGAGATCCCAAGTTCTAGATATTGCAAGTGAATTTTCAAGAAAATTTGAGACAAGCTAACATGTAAGAGTTGATCATGATACTTTATAAATCATTTTTAGAAGAGGAAGTAACTTAATAATATTTCAGGTAAATCTGAAATTTAATATACCATAATTCATGTAAAAGTTATTTCAAGAAAGAACTCTTATTAACAGGGTGTGTCCACCTGAAACATTGAGTTTGACTCCCTGAAGGGTAGTGTCGACTCTCTGAAGGGTGTATGTTGACTCTCTGAAGGGTAAGTGTTGACTCTCTGAAGGATAGTGTCAACTCTCTAAAGGATAGTGTCGACTCTCTGAAGGGTGTGTGCTGACCTCTCTGAAGAGGTAAGTGTCGACTCTCTGAAGGATAGTATCGACTCTCTGAAGGATAGTGTTGAAACTACTCTGGCTTTTTTGAACCTACTAATCAAAGAGATTGGTCTTAACAGAATTTAACCTCATGTCCTCTATCAAAGAACATGTTACAAATATCAATATCAGTTTTGAAAAATAATATAAATTCTAATTCATAAGAAATTATAGAGGTCTGCGATGGTACCAAGAGAAATTACATAAATATATAGATGACCCAGAAATCACATGATGGCCTTTAAAGTGAAACTCAGATGAAATATTTGTTTCTGATCTATATTATTGAAATTCTTGATTTATAACTTGATTAAGGATCAAGGGAACATACTATCTTATAGGTAGTGTGAAGATACCTACCATGTACTTTACTTCCTTTTTCTTTCTTTCCACGGAACCTGGCTGACCTTTACTCCTTCTGCAAACTCCTTCTTTCCTGGTGTTTTCTTCTTCTTCCAATGCTTCCACCGCCACCCCTTACTATCTATACATATATATACTTACACATGCATGCTAACACTTCCACCTCTCACACGTAACTTTTTCATCATTGCACTCACTTTCTCTTAACCCCTCACACACTCATGCATGTTACACTACAAGCACACACTTACACGTATGTATGTACATGCAGATGTTTTATTCCCTTCTTGGTATTATTTATCATTTCTTTTGATACACACACACATATGCTTACACTAATGCATATGTACACTCTTACACATGTTCCACTTGGATGCAAGTTACTTCTAGGTGAAGGAATAATTAACTTACGTAAACAAGTTATGTAAATATTGTTAGTCATTTAGGTCTCTTTGGGACCTTCATTTAATATTTAAATGACATCTGATTAAAATGAAATTTCAACCACAGTCTAATTACGTGGTAAGATTTATAGTAATTTTTTATTGATTTATGAAATAAACATTATTAGTACAAATTGTTCTAAAATAGATAAATCAGATTTACCTCGTTAACCGTACATCAAAAATTCTCAATATCCATATTTTTGGAATCAACATATATTTCTGATATTTTGGTAATTTCAAACTTAAATTTCGTTACCAAATCCAGTGACACCCTGTCGGTGTACATTCCAGAAATGGTACCGACATGAAACATGCAAATCCTTGAATGAATTTTTGGTGTAGATAAGCTAGACTTATAGCTTCATACTTGGTATTAATTTGAGGTGTCACATAAGTGTTCTTGAATCCTTACTTACTGCCTATTGGAAATCCATTACATGAGTACCATACAACCCATTGACTATGATTCTTACTCTTGTCATAGATTTCTATTTTCTGTCCTACATGCACTGTCGTTCCATCTTGTAGAAATTCTGCTTGTTAAAATGTTAATTACTTATATCATTGACCGCACATTGAGATGTAAATCCTACTGGGCGTTAGCTCATTAAGTTACCTAGCATTTTCAGATAGCAATGGAAAAGAATGAAGCCTAAGGATGGGGTTGTGTTCCCAGCATGGAGTACACTTAAAAGTCATCCTAAAGTCTATGTTTAGTTACTGAGTGAGTGGCCTTATTGTAATTTTTCTTTCCTTGAGAGGTAGGTGGATGATTAGTAAGTAAGAGTGTTTTTATTTCAGTATTGGAGAATGAAATGTTGTTTATGATGAATAAAGGAAGAGTTGTGATTATATGGAATGGGCCCCCTGCTTGTAGCGATTATGCCTCCATGGTTTCTGTATGAACTAATTCTGTGCCTATGGCTTGTGACTGCTTAATCGTTGCATCTCCCAATTTATCTCGCTGCACATAAATCAAGTGCGTGACACTCTCTCCTTCCCCCTACTAGACCCATTCCCGATTCTTCCATCAATATCGATGACATTCAATATTCCTCCCTTTATCGTCTAAGGGATGGATGGCGAGAATCACACAAGACTGTGACATATGTATGGTGGGAAACCATTAACATTGTGTTTTTGTCGTAGAGTGTTGAACCACTCTATATTTT
>CM024754.1:33528569-33568208 GCA_014218235.1 Colocasia esculenta
CCAGACCTATGCTAAGACGGTGAAGAAAGCTTAGCTGCTGGAAGATGCTACGAACTTCATCGACCGTATCAAAGGGAAGTTCGTGAAGAAGGAATTGACCTCGAGTCAATCATCTACTAGGCCAAACAATGGCAAGAAGCGTCCCCTCAACCTCACAGAGGGTCCTAGCCAAGAAAGGAAACCCAATGCGATAGTCCCATACACTCCAGAAAAAAGCAACTGCAAACACTGCGACAAGCCAGGTCACACGGCTGATGAATGCTGGAGGAAGGTCGACACATGTCTGCGCTACGGAAGTCGTGAGCACCGCATCCCCAAGTGCCCGCTACTAAAAGAGAATGAGAGGTGCCCTAATGCGCCTAAGAAATAGGGCCGACTGCAAGTCCTGCATGATGAGGAACCCGCTACGGACGGTGGCATGGTAGAAGGTACTCTACAAGTTTTCTCCTTATCAGCATTTGTCTTATTTGATACTGGAGCAACTCATTCCTTTATATCTCAAAACTTTACTGATACCCTGACTGCAAAACCTGTATCCATGGGTTGTGAGTTCTCTGTCACAACGCCACTAGGAGTGCGACGACCCTCCTTATACCGGTACGATTATAACAATCCACGTCGGTATAGTGAGTCTCGTCACAGTGGGACATTTACCCAAGCACTAACACACATGATTGAGATGTACACAAATATGAATACAGAGTAGCGGAAGTAAAGAGCCACTGTCTTTTCATTTCATCATCCACATTAAACATACATGATCCATATAGCAATTTAAGGAACTAAGTCCAAATAATGAAATACAAAATTCAAATTACATTGTTTGTCCACAATTACATAAGTTCCAAATACATAAGTTCCTTTTACATACTATGAATAGTGAAAGTACAATGGTGGTGACTCCACAACACTCTACTCTCCTCGCTCGGAGTCGCTCTCAACGGTCTCCTCCAAGGAAGTAGGGTCACCTGCTAAACCTGTACGCCGTAGCAAGAGTGAGTCTAAAGACTCAGCAAGTAAACTCCATACACATCATACATGCATACATCACAAGTAAGTCCTACATTCAATTTCATTAAATTAAAACATATAGCATGGTTGAAACAATGATAAGAGACAACCTGTCATGATGTTTCTACATAATTCACAACACATGATACATGGTTTATGTCTTTCCAAATTAGAATACCTACCACATGCTTTCTACTTAACTATCCACATGAGAGCTACATTCACAATTTAAGCTACAACATGATAGCAATTTAGCATGGGATTTTCACACACATAAAAGGAAATTACTCCCAACATGGATTCTACATATTTTTGCACATGTAAAACATTGTTATAACACATTAAGGTTGCTGTTTTGACATGAATCCCACATTTTCATAACATGAATCACAATTTCACATTCCAACCATTTGTTTCACATGCTTACACATTTGCACACTCACATTGTTTACTTTTACACATTACCATATACACATGTTCACACTACACAATTTTGCACATATACACATTCACATTTTCACATTTAGATGCCGTGACACATAGTGCAACCACCACTAGAAGGACACATTCACATCACATAACACATAACACATAGACGCCACCTAGGCAACACAGTGACGGCTCTTGGTACTGCGCAGACCGGGAAAAGAACTCTCCACCCTAACCAGTGGTACTTGTCCACCTCCAGGATTTCATCCTAATGCCCATAGATTTAACACATTGAACCTTCCCGTGGGGACTTTTCCACGGTACGGTTCCACAGCCCTCTATGGAAGCAGTGTCACACACGGCACATTTTACACATTCTGATTTTTAACACACCCACATTTCACACAATTTGACACATAGCTTCCTTTTTCATCATTATGCACATGGTTCAGTTTTCCCCTAACATGATACTACTGTTTGACAGAGTTTAAACACTCAGTAATTTACACTAATCAGGTTGAAAACACATAATCAAACCATAATCATGATAGCATGCATTAATAACTCATTTTCACATGGAAATTTCACAATATAACCTACTGTTACCCAAATCTCATGAAAATTTAACCACACACTGTTTGCAGATTTCAGACCACTCATGCAAATGTTCACATTTTTCTGAATTACACAGAAGTTACAGAAAATGAAACACTCATTCACATGCCATTAATAATTCAGTTATCATGGAAGCACAACATAAATGTCGGATTTGATAGTTCTCAGACCTGTACCTAACATGCACATTATTATAGAAATTTTTCCCGAATTTATCTCACATCATACTATTTACTGTGATTTTACATGACCCTACACATACTTTCTAATTTCATTACCGAAATTGTAATAAATCACATGGTCATGGGAAAATTCCCAATTTTGCAGAGCATGGACTGACTTATATACACATGGTCTAGAAAAATTAGGGCATTTAAATTCCTCATGAATCATGTGAACAGTAGACTAACACAACCAAGGTCTCATCTAACATGCATTTTTCATAAATGTAACCATTCATACTATTTACATAAATTCACAAAATCTCACAACGCATTCCACCATTCATAATACATAGCATATAACGTTTACAATATATCCTCATGCGAAAAACTTCGGAAATTAATCATATATAAGGAAGAACAGCTCCATGTTCTGTCATGAAGAACTAAACGGCAAAGGCTGGCCGTTCAAAGGGGTTAACGGCAGCATCGTCTGCCGCCAACTGAAGAGCTTAACGGAAATGGATCTTGCCGTTAAGTTCCTGTCTGTGCAAAAACACAGATCGAGCTCCAAAGAAAGGTGAATGTGGGGGATCCAGGACACGAGTAAAATCCCATAAATTACCTAAGACCTACTGGACATATACATGCATCACGGGTATAGGTTACTTGCCTTTCAATAAATCTAAAAATGGATTACAAGGTCGGAGAATCCCTCCTCGGCCAAAGCCAAGAAGCCTCCAAAACACCTCCACTCCGGCTTCTGGGATGATCCTCGCAGCACACCAGAGCCGGGGATGTGTAGCCTGATGTCAAGGGTTCCTCTTGTCGAAGTAGATCGCCGAAAGAAGCCACCAGTCTTCAGATCTCAAGGCTCAAAGTTCTGGTTTCGCACAGGGACTTAGGGTTTCTAGGGTTTTCTTTGCCAAGAGACAAAGGGGTCTCTTCCAGCTGCTAAGTGTGTTTCTATATAAGTCTAGGTTTGGGGCATGCGTGGGCAGGGTCTGATGGAAGTTGAGAGCCGTTGTGAGACATCTCCCCAATCAGTGAGCAAGCCCAACCCGGAATTTCGGGTCTGCTGCGCACAGAAAATCAGAGAAGTAGACGTCCACATCCATGGCCGTTACCTCATAGTTGGCGTCCATCGACATGGACGTTTACTCAACATGGACGTCCATCCATGTTGACGCCAATTTGCTCTTCGGCCAGAGCATTAAACCATGCATAATCATATATACGCTATATATATACATGCAATATAAATAGTATAGTGTACACACTACTACACCATGCAAACAAACAATAATTACATCTAAACATACACATACACACATAAGTACACCTAGCTAATATGTACGTAGATATCTACATATACATCATAATATTTACACACAAGCACGAATCTACACACACACACGAAATAAAAGGACAAAATTTGAGGGTCTTACACCTCTCCCCCTTAAGGAAACTTCGTCCTCGAAGTTTAAACAACACTACTCGAACAAATGAGGATACTTCTTCCTCATCGCATCCTCAAGCTCCCAAGTAGCCTCCTCTCGCGAGAAGTTCCGCCATAAAACTTTTATCGACGTAATCCTCTTGTTCCGGAGATGCTGAACCTTCCGGTCCAGAATAGCCACTGGTTGCTCCACATACGACAGATCTGGCTGGATCTCCACTGGCTCGTGACTAATAACATGAGACGGATCTCGAACATACTTCCTGAGCATAGATACGTGGAAAACGGGATGAACACTAGCTAAAGCCGGAGGCAAAGCTAGCTCGTAAGCCACGCTACCTAAACGCCTGAGAATCTCATATGGGCCAATGAATCTGGGACTTAATTTGCTATGCCTTCCAAACCTAACGACACCTCGAGTAGGTGAAATCTTCAAAAAGACATGCTCACCCACCTCGAACTCCAAATCCTTCCTCCTGTTGTTGGCGTAGCTCTTCTGCCTATCCTGTGCCGCAACAAGCCTCTTCCTGATAAGCTGAATCTTATCCGAAGTCTCCTGAACTAACTCCGGACCAATCATCTGCCTATCGCCGGTCTCCTCCCAACATAAAGGAGATCTGCAAGGCCTTCCATACAACGCCTCAAATGAGCCAGCCATACCAAGCTCGCATGAAAACTGTTGTATATGCGAACTCCACTAGAGGTAAATGGCGCTCCCAATCATCCTTCCAATCCAGCACACACGCCCTCAACATATCCTCGAGCGTCTGGATAGTCCTCTCAGACTGTCCGTCTGTCTGGGGATGAAACGCCGAACTGAGCTTCAGCTCCGAACCTAAAGCATCCTGAAGACCCTTCCACAACCTCGAAGTAAATCTCGGATCTCGATCCGAAATGATCGACTTCGGCACACCATGCAATCTAATAATGCTACTGACATACAATCTATCCAAGCTCTCTACTGATTGCTTCTTCTTCATAGGCAAGAAATGCGCAGTCTTCGAGAATCTATCTACGACTACCCAAATCGAGTCATTACCCCATCTAGATCGAGGCAAACCCGAAACAAAATCCATAGTGACAGCTTCCCACTTCCATACTGGGATTTCCATCTTCTGCATAAGACCAGATGGTCGCTGCCGCTCGGCCTTCACTTGCTGGCACACTAAACACCTAGATACATACTCCGCTACATCCCTCTTCATGCCAGACCACCAAAAGGACCTCTTCAAATCCTGTTACATCTTAGTGTTACCCGGATGAATAGAGAATCTCGACCTATGAGCTTCTGCTAAAACATGCTCACGGACATCTACCATGTCAGGAACACACTCGGTGGTGGAATCTAATCACACCATCCTCATCACGAGCGATGCCTGCCTTGCCCACTAACTCTTGGAGTCTAGGGTCAGCTTTCTGTTGCTCGATCACCTCATCCAACACCGAAGACCTAAGGGATAACTGAGCCACAAAAGCCTGACATAAGGGCTCTAACTCAGCCATCGAACACGCCGCATCCTCCAACATCTTCCAATCCGACTGGAGCGAAGACCTCCTCCTGCTAAGAGCATCCGCTACGACATTCGCCTTTCCTGGATGATATTGAAGATCGAAGTCGTAGTCCTTGAGGAACTCAATCCATCTCCTCTACCGTACGTTTAGTTCCTTCTGGGAGAAGAGATACTTCAAGCTCTTATGGTCAGTGAACACCTCAAATCTGACACCATAAAGATAGTGCCTCCATCTTTAGTGCATGAACCACTGCCGCAAGCTCCAAATCATGAGTCGGATAGTTACGCTCA
Organism: Colocasia esculenta; assembly: GCA_014218235.1. NCBI lineage: Eukaryota > Viridiplantae > Streptophyta > Magnoliopsida > Alismatales > Araceae > Colocasia > Colocasia esculenta. The sequence goes on from CM024754.1 coordinate 33,534,047, forward strand.
TGCTCCTTCAATTGGCGAGAGCATACGCCACTACCCTTCCTTGCTGCATTAGTACACAGCCTAAGCCAATCCGAGATGCATCCGTATAAAGGCAAAACCTTCAGCACCACTAGGTAATACCATACCGGAGCGGAAGTAAGTTTAGCCTTCAATAATTTAAAGGTACTCTCACATGTCTCGGACCACACAAAGTTCACACCCCTTTCTGGTAAGCTGAGTCAATGGGGCGGCGATGGATGAATCCCCTCAATGAATTGCCGATAGTACCCAGCCAAACCCAGAAAACTACGAATTTCCGAAGGGGTCTTGGGGGTCTCCAATCCATAACTGCCTGGACCTTTGCTGGATCAACTGCTACACCAGCACCGGAGATAACATGCCCAAGAAAATGAACCTCGCGCATCCAAAAATCGCACTTGCTGAATTTTGCATACAGCTTGTGCTCACGGAGAACCTCTAACACTACCCTCAAATGCTGACGGTGTGTGGCCTCATCCGGAGAGTAGACCAACACATCATCAATAAATACCACAACAAAGCTATCTAAGTACGGCCTAAAAACCCTGTTCATGAGATCCATGAACGCTGCAGGGGCGTTGGTCAATCCGAAAGGAAGGACCAAAAACTCATAATGTCCATAATGGGTTCTAAACGCCTTCTTGGACACATCCTCACTCCTAATCCTCAACGGATGATAACCAGATCACAAATCGATCTTAGAAAAGACTGATGCATTTTACAGCTGGTCAAACAAATCATTAATACGAGGTAAGGATACCTGTTCTTCACTGTCACTTGGTTAGCTTCCTATAATCGATGCATAACCTAAGTGATCCATCCTTCTTCTTTATGAATAAGACAGGTGCACCCCAAGGGAACACTAGGGTGAATAAATCCCTTATCTAGCAATTCTTGCAACTGCCTCCTTAACTCGGCTAACTCACAGGTGCCATGCGATATGGAGCCTTCGAGATAGGAGAGGTGCCCGGAAGCAACTCTATGGAATGAACTCTATCTCTCTATCCGGTGGCAATCCAGACAAATCATCGGGAAAGACGTCTGGAAAATCCTGCACTACCTCATCTCTGCAGAGTAGGTGACTCACCAGCCTCGGGTACTAACACTACGCTGGCAAAAAAACGTCACAACCCTTGTTTACCATGCGCATCGCCTTCATGGCAGAGATGACCAACTTTCCCGCCCAGTTTCTTGGCAAGGGATGAGAGAAATCGTCCTCACCAGGAATGCGGAAAACAATCCTCTTCCGACGACAATCTACTAACGCATAGTGCTCCTCTAGCCAATCCAGACCAAGGATAGCATCAAAGTCCTTCATCTTTAGCAAGAAGAAACACCCTTCTAGGACTCTATCCTCAATACACACAGGTAACGACGGAATACACTTCCGTCGATACCATACCCGCGGGTGTGTGTACAGACAACGAGACTTCTAAATCCTCAGACTCTACGCCTGACTCTAGAGCTAACTGCCTAGCGAACCACTCAGAAATGAACGAGTGAGTGGCACCCATATCAAACAAAACTCGAGCGTGCACACCTAGAAGTAAAACCGTACCTTCGGTGACATGCTCCGCCTGCTCGGCATCCTCTCGTGCTAGGGCAAACACTCGAGCTGGGGCTCGAGGCCTTCCTGGTCTTCCTGTAGTTGGCGCTGCTGCTGCTACCGCTGCTAGGGTTGGCGCTCCGCGCTAGACTCCCTGCTGAAGTCTCGGACAATCCTTGATCTTGTGGTCGCTGCTCCCGCACTTCAAGCATTTTCCCGCTACCATCCAACACTCCGTACCACCGTGTGTCTTCCCGCAATGAGGACACTCCTTCTTCACACCAGGGGAACGTTGAGAAGGTACCTGAGTACTGCTGGCTACCACTGGACGCTGCGGGGTCTGGTACGCTGCCTTCTTCTTATCCTACCGCTAGAAAGGGCCGCAGGTCTCTTCTGCAAAGCTTTCTTCTCCTCGAGGTACTGCTCCATTTCACCCTCCTGCCTACAAGCAGCGCTAAGGGCCTCGTCCAAAGTACGATGATCGAACGCCACTAGCCTCGTCCTCAATGATGGCTTAAGGCCCATCACAAACTTCTTTGCCTTCTTGCGCTCATCAGCTACTATGTGAGGTGCATACTTAGATAACTCAGCAAACCTGGCCTCGTACTCGAGTACAGTCTTGAGCCCTGAGTCAAAAGGAACTCCTACTCCATCGTGTCCTGGATATGCTCGGGGACGAACTTGGCCCGAAAGAGCCTCACGAACTCGTCCCAAGCAATGCCAATAGCACCGTCCTCGAATCGGGTACGCAGTAAGGAAGCCCACCACACATCAGCTCTCTCCTACAACACAACCTTCATAAGCACCAACTAACAGCTCTAATTTAACAGGATAAGCAAGCATATAAAACTAACACATACCTGTAGCATATAGGTGGCTAAAGTGACCTTGTCCTCGTCCGCACACCTAACAGCCCGGAAGATCTTCTCGATCTCCCTCATCCAGCTCTCGGCTAGTAATGGGTCGCTCTCCCCTTAAAAGAGGGTGGCAACATCCTCTTAAATCTTTCCATGATGGAGGGTCCACCATGGTCCTGAGCCTGGGCCTACTACAACAAACAACAAGCAATGCATATTCAACACAACATCATGCAATTAAATAAGACATACTACTCTTTATTTTATTATTCCAACCTGAGCCTCCATCTGAGCCTGGAGTGCAGCCTGGGTGTGGGCCTGGGTCTGCATCGCCTGCACTAGACCCTGCATGAACACTCCATAATCCACAGGTGGCGGTGGGGGAAGTACAGGACCCTGAGGTGTCGGGGCCTGCTGCTCAGTCTGCTCCTCACGCCTCGGCTCGCCCTCACGAGCAGGATACCACCACGTCTACCGCGTGAAGCCATAAGCTGCAGTAATTTAACCACTATTAGAGACTACGTTATTTAGTCCTTAATCACTTCTTATCTATCTCTTATTCATTATCAATCAACTCTACACGCGTGGACAACTCTATAAAGACTTAGCATGTAATGGAGATGATGACTTATATATATTTATGTACGATCTCAACCGGCGGGCTCTGATACCAATCTCTGCGACGACCCTCCTTATACCGATACGATTATACCAATCTACGTCGGTATAGTGAGTCTCGTCACAGTGGGACATTTACCCAAGCACTAACACACATGATTGAGATGTACACAAATATGAATACAGAGTAGCGGAAGTAAAAGGGCCACTGTCTTTTCATTTCATCATCCACATTAAACATACATGATCCATATAGCAATTTAAGGAACTAAGTCCACATAATGAAATACAAAATTCAAATTACATTGTTTGTCCACAATTACATAAGTTCCAAATACATAAGTTCCTTTTACATACTATGAATAGTGAAAGTACAATGGTGGTGACTCCACAACACTCTACTCTCCTCGCTCGGAGTCGCTCTCAACGGTCTCCTCCAAGGAAGTAGGGTCACCTGCTAAACCTGTACGCCATAGGAAGAGTGAGTCTAAAGACTCAGCAAGTAAACTCCATACACATCATACATGCATACATCACAAGTAAGTCCTACATTCAATTTCATTAAATTAAAACATATAGCATGGTTGAAACAATGATAAGAGACAACCTGTCATGATGTTTCTACATAATTCACAACACATGATACATGGTTTATGTCTTTCCAAATTAGAATACCTACCACATGCTTTCTACTTAACTATCCACATGAGAGCTACATTCACAATTTAAGCTACAACATGATAGCAATTTAGCATGAGATTTTCACACACATAAAAGGAAATTACTCCCAACATGGATTCTACATATTTTTGCACATGTAAAACATTGTTATAAACACATTAAGGTTGCTGTTTTGACATGAATCCCACATTTTCATAACATGAATCACAATTTCACATTCCAACCCATTTGTTTCACATGCTTACACATTTGCACACTCACATTGTTTACTTTTACACATTACCCATATACACATGTTCACACTACACAATTTTGCACATATACACATTCACATTTTCACATTTAGATGTCGTGACACATAGTCCAAACCACCACTAGAAGGACACATTCACATCACATAACACATAACACATAGACGCCACCTAGGCAACACAGTGACGGCTCTTGGTACTGCGCAGACCGGGAGAAGAACTCTCCACCCTAACCAGTGGTACTTGTCCACCTCCAAGATTGCATCCTAATGCCCATAGGATTTTAACACATTGAACCTTCCCGTGGGGACTTTTCCACGGTACGGTTCCACAGCCCTCTATGGAAGCAGTGTCACACACGGCACATTTTACACATTCTGATTTTAACACACCACATTTCACACAATTTGACACATAGCTTCCTTTTTCATCATTATGCACATGGTTCAGTTTTCCCCTAACATGATACTACTAATTGACAGAGTTTAAACACTCATTAATTTACCTAATCAGGTTGAAAACACACAATCAAACCATAATCATGATAGCATGCATTAATAACTCATTTTCACATGAAAATTTCACAATATACCTACTGTTACCCAAATATCATGAAAATTTAACCACACACGTTTTGCAGGTTTCAGACCACTCATGAAAATTTTCACATTTTTCTGAATTGCACATAATTTACAGAAAATGAAACACTCATTCACATGCCATTAATAATTCAGTTATCATGGAAGCACAACATAAATGTCAGATTTGAAAGTTCTCAGACCTGTACCTAATATGCACATTATTATAGAAATTTTTACCGAATTTATCTCACATCATACTATTTACTGTGATTTTACATGACCCTACACATACTTTCTAATTTCATTACCGAAATTGTAATAAATCACATGGTCATGGGAAAATACCCAATTTTACAGAGCATGGACTGACTTATACACATGGTCTAGAAAAATTAGGGCATTCAAATTCCTCATGAATCATGTGAACAGTAGACTAACACAACCAAGGTCTCATCTAACATGCATTTTTCATAAATGTAACCATTCATACTATTTACAAAAATTCACAAAATCTCACAACTCATTCCACCATTCATAATACATAGCATATAACGTTTACAATATATCCTCATGCGAAAAACTTCGGAAATTAATCATATATAAGGAAGAACAGCTCCCTGTTCTGTCCTGAAGAACTAAACGGCAAAGGCTGGCCGTTCAAAGGGGTTAACGGTAGCATCGTCTGCCGCCAACTGAAGAGCTTAATGGCAAGGGATCTTGCCGTTAAGTTCCTGTCTGTGCAAAAACACAGACCGAGCTCCAAAGAAAGGTGGATGTGGGGGATCCAGGACACGAGTAAAATCCCATAAATTACCTAAGATCTACTGGACATATACATGCATCACGAGGATGGGTTACTTGCCTTTCAATAAATCTACAAACGGATTACAAGGTCGGAGAAGCCCTCCTCGGCCAAAGCCAAGAAGCCTCCAAAACACCTCCACTCCGGCTTCTGGGATGATCCTCGCAGCACACAGAGCCGGGGATGTGTAGCTTGATGTCAAGGGTTCCTCTTTGTCGAAGTAGATCGCCGGAAGAAGCCACCAGTCTTCAGATCTCAAGGCTCAAAGTTCTGGTTTCGCACAGGGACTTAGGGTTTCTAGGGTTTTCTTTGCCAAGAGACAAAGGGGTCTCTTCCAGCTGCTAAGGGGTGTTTCTATATAAGTCTAGGTTTGGGGCATGCGTGGGCAGGGTCTGATGGAAGTTGAGAGCCGTTGGGAGACATCTCCCCAATCAGTGAGCAAGCCCAACCCGGAATTTTGGGTCTGCTGTGCACATAAAATCAGAGAAGTAGACGTCCACATCATGGACGTTTACCTCATAGTTGGCGTCCATCGACATGGACATTTACTCAACATGGACGTCCATCCATGTTGACGCCATTTGTTCTTCGGCCAGAGCATTAAACCATGCAGAAAACCATATATACGCTATATATATAGTATAGTGTACACACTACTACACCATGCAAACAAACAATAATTACATCTAAACATACACATACATACATAAGTACACCTAGCTAATATGTACGTAGATATCTACATATGCATACATAATATTTACACACAAGCATGAATCTACACACACACACGAAATAAAAGGACAAAATTTGAGGGTCTTACAAGGAGAAAAGGAGAAATTGAACAAATACTTTCCCTCTGCCGATGTAATGATCGGAGATCATAACCTAAAAGCCGACCTGGTGTGTATGCCCATGGAAGGCTACAATGTAATTTTGGAGCCAACTGGTTGTCCACTTATGGGGCAAGTGTCGATGTAAGAAGGGAAGGGTGACCTTTAGTGACTTTCCTAAATTGGCATTCTCCGGGATTAGACATAAGAGACGGATGTCTCTAATCTCCGCCATAAAAGCCCATAACATGATAAGAAAAAGGTGTATCGCTTTCCTAGCAGCCGTAGTCGTGGAAAAGAAGGGTTCTAAGATAGAAGACATCCACATAGTCCAGGATTATCCCGATGTGTTTCCTGAAGATCTGCCAGGGATTCCCCCGAAACGTGATGTCAACTTCACCATAGAGTTGATCCCTGGAGCTGCCCCGGTATCGCGTCAACCGTACCGGATGTCACCTGCCGAGCTAAAGGAGTTGAAGACGCAGCTGATGGAGCTATTAGAGAAGGGGTTCATTAGACCGAGTACTTCCCCATGGGGAGCACCTATGCTATTCGTCAAGAAGAAAGATGGATCGATGAGGTTGTGCATCGACTATCGTCAACTCAATCAGCTCACCATCAAGAACAAATACCCATTGCCCAGGGTCGATGAACTGTTCGACCAATATCCGGAGCTCAATATTTCTCCAAGATCGATCTTCGATCTGGCTATCATCAAATGAGGATCAAGGATGACGATATCTTCAAAACGGCTTTCAGGAGTAGGTATGGACATTATGAATTGTCGTTATGCCTTTTGGTCTAACCAATGCTCCTGCAGCCTTTATGCAACTCATGAACAACATATATCGGCCATACCTTGACAAGTTCATGGTCGTTTTCATCGACGATATCCTCATATATTCAAAGACTAAAGAAGAGCATGAAGAACATCTGAAGATAGCACTGCAAGTCTTGAGAGACAACAGACTGTATGCAAAGCTTAGCAAGTGTGAATTCTGGCTCAAAGAAGTGTCCTTCTTAGGCCATGTCATCTCAAAGGACGGCATCTCCATTGATCCCTCCAAAGTCGAAGCTGTACTCAATTGGAGAGAGACCAACCAATGTCACCGAGATAAGAAGCTTCTTAGGACTGGCTGGCTACTACAGACGGTTTTCAAGGACTTCTCCAAGATCGCCGTTCCTCTCACACAACACTGACACGAAAGGAGAATCCATACTCTTGGAGTAAAGAGTGTGAGAAAAGTTTTCAAACTCTTAAAGATTGCCTGACCTCAGCACCTGTTCTCGCTCTGCCAATAGAGGGAGAGGGTTTCTCTGTCTACACCGATGCCTCAGGGATTGGGCTAGGGTGTGTACTGATGCAAAAGGAGAAAGTCATCGCCTACTCTTCTCGACAACTGAAGACTCATGAAGTCAACTACCCCGTGCATGATCTTGAGTTGGCTGATGTGGTCTTCGCATTCAAAATCTGGAGACATTACCTCTACGGAGAAAAGTTCACTGTCTACTCGGACCATATAAGTCTGAAGTATTTATTCTCCCAGAAAGAACTCAACATGAGACAAAGAAGATGGCTAGAATATCTGAAGGATTTCGACTTCAACATCCAATACCATCCAGGCAAGGGTAATGTCGTGGCTGATGCTCTTAGTAGGAAGCCAATGGCATCTGTTTCAAGTTTAGTCCATGGCGAGATGCAACTACTGGAACAATTCGCAAGGTTAGACTTAAATATTGAACATAGAGATGATCGAGTCTTGGTTGCTAATATCAAGATTCAATCTGATCTGCTAGAGGAGATCAAAGCTCAACAAGATGATGATCCATTCTTAGTTCGCGTCAAAGAAACTTTAGCCGAAAGACTGGACTTTGCAATGACCGAAGATGGAAGGCTTGTCTTTCAAGGAAGGACATGCGTTCCCAATAATGAAGGACTGAAGAGGAAACTAATGGATGAAGCTTATAAGACAAAGTACACTATTCATTCAGGAGGTACCAAAATGTATCAAGACATGAAAAGAATATTTTGGTGGCCGAACATGAAGAGAGAGGTAGTGGAATATGCCGCTCACTGCCTTACTTGCCAACAAGTAAAAGCGGAACACCTGCGCCTGCTGGTGTACTCAGACCGCTGGATATTCCAGAATGGAATGGGAAAGCATTGGCATGGACTTCATCATGGGTTTACCTAAGACTTGTGGTGGACTCGACGCCATATGGGTCATTGTGGACCGGCTAACCAAATCCGCCCATTTTCTGCCTATAAAAAGTAAGTGGTCGGTGGAGGTACTAGTTGCCCTATATGTCAAGGAGATAGTAAGACTGCACGGAGTTCTATCATCTATTGTCTTCGATCGAGATCTGAGATTTACATCTCATTTTTGGAAAGGACTGCAAGGTGCACTGGGTACTAAACTCAACTTTAGTACCGCATTCCATCCACAAACTGATGGGCTGACTGAAAGAACCAACCAAATAGTGGAAGACATGTTGAGACCTTGCACTATAGACTTCCAAGGTATTGGAATGAACACCTATCCCTTATTGAGTTCGCCTATAACAACAGTTACCAGGCGAGCATCAAGATGGCACCGTTCGAAGCACTCTACGGAAGGAATTGTAGATCTCCTGCATGCTGGAATGAGTGTCACGCCCCGACACGGAATATCGGAGCGCGAAGGCAGTTGCAAGAAAAAGGTATAGAGAGAATACTAGACATCAAACCATTGCACATTGAATAATACTAAAGCAAATCTTTCTCATTAATAACTTTTCAAATGTCTAGTTACAACCACTAATATCAGAGCCATTCTATAGGGCCAATTACATTGCAATAAAGGAAATAACTAACTACAACTCTAAGATAACATAATGACTCGAGGGTACTTCTGGCTTCACTCTTGGTCATTCCCTTCCTCGTGAGTGTATGTGTCATCCTCGGTCTCACCTGAGAACACAACATCAAATAACGTAGGGTGAGCGATAACGCCCAGTAGGACTTAAATCTCAAGCTCAAGCAGGCTTTAAATAATTAACACGTTTAATGGCAGAGTATCTAAAGATAGTAGGTACAAGAGAGTCAAAATATAGCAAGAGATAGCACAACAGGTAATAGGATAGCACAATAGCACGAGATCGAGTATAGTTTCCAAAAATAGCACAAGTATCGAGTATAGCACGAATAGCAGGATGGCCATAGCACAACTAGCACAAGTATAATAATAGCACGACGAGTATAGCACTTGTTTGTCATTCTAGACATCGAGGAGTATAGCACGTTTTGTGTTTTGATTGTCATATAGATAGTCGAGATAGATAGAACTTGAGTGTTATGCCAAACACTCTGATCATTTAACTCCCACGGGCACTAGCACTTTCGGGCGCACATCCCAAGACCAGATCGGGCCCTTTATATATTGTCAAGCATTAGTTATATTGTTTATCTTTAGACAATCAGACAATGGCCAATACAGAGTACCAAGAAGTAGATGAGAGCACTAGATGAATAGACGAGATAGTAGAGTGAATGTGAATAGACGAGCGAGTAGAGTACATATGAGAGCTAGTGGACATTGCACGCAATGCGACGAGTAAACAGGCGATAGTAACAGTTGCACAACACGTGCACTTGGTGTTGGCAGTCAGGTGGAACTCACGATCTTCCCGCTGGCCATGTTATGCACAAGTCCAGAGGTCCGACGTGATTCAAGGTAAGTGTCACGCCCCAACGCGGAATATCGGAGCGCGAAGGCAGTTGCAAGAAAAGGTATAGAGCAAATACTAGACATCAAACCATTGCACATTGAATAATACTAAATCAAATCTTTCTCATTAATAACTTTTCAAATGTCTAGTTACAACCACTAATATCAGAGCCAATCTATAGGGCCCAATACATTTCAATAAAAGGAAATAACTAACTACAACTCTAAGATAACATAATGACTCGAGGGTACTCCTGGCTTCACTCTTGGTCATTCCCTTCCTCTTGAGTGTATGTGTCATCCTCGGTCTCACCTGAGAACACAACATCAAATAACGTAGGGTGAGCGATAACGCCCAGTAGGACTTAAATCTCATGCTCAAGCAGGCTTTAATTAATTAATGCATTTAATGGCAGAGTATCTAAAGATAGCAGGTACAAGAGAGTCAAATATAGCAAGAGATAGCACAATAGCACGAGAGCGAGTATAGTTTCCAACGTAGCACAAGTATCGAGCATAACACGAATAGCAGGATGGCCATAGCACAACTAGCACAAGTATAGTAATAGCACGACGAGTATAGCATTTGTTTGTCATTCTAGACATCGAGAGAGTATAGCACGTTTTGTGTTTTTTGATTGTCATATAGATAGTCGAGATAGATAGCACTTGAGTGTAATGCCAAACACTCTGATCATTTAACTCCCATGGGCACTAGCACTTTCGGGCGCACATCCCAGGACCAGATCGGGCCCTTTATATATTGCCAAGCATTGGTTATATTGTTTATCTTTAGACAATCAGTCAATGGCCAATATAGAGTACCAAGAAGTAGATGAGAGCACTAGATGAATAGACGAGAAAGTGGAGTGAACGTGAATAGACGAGCGAGTAGAGTATAGATGAGAGCTAATGGACATTGCACGTAATACGACGAGTAAACAGGCGATAGTAACAGTTGCACAACACGCGCACGTCGTATTGGCAGTCAGGTGGAATTCACGATCTTCCCACTGGCCATGTTATGCACAAGTCCAGAGGTTCGACGTGATTCAAGGTAAGAGCGAACTTCTAATAGCCGTTTGGATCATATTGATCCCTAAAGGGTATCATAGGTGTTAGGGTACAACCGGCTCGTCGACCATGTGGGAATCCATGATCAGAGGAGACTTACGGAGGCCTTGTGCAAGAGTTCACTAGTCCGGCGAAAGGAGTATCCGACGGAGAGTTCACCACAAGCCAAGCAAAGAGTGTATATAAAATAGGTGCTCGACGTTCTAGAGGAATTCTAGAACAGTGGAGCGTCAATGTCGGTATTTAAACAACGCAAGAAACGAATACATGTCCTTTAAAAAAATAGGGCAATTAATATGCTTTATTGCAATAAATTACCAGATACATTATGAGATATTTTCTGCAAGATTTCAGCCATATATGGATGGTTCATGTGTGTGCATGTGTAAGAGAAATCATAGATAGAAACAAGTCGTGAATATGTATTTTGAACATTCAATATAGCTCCAGTTTAAGCAAGGTGTTTACTGGTACGGGTCGCGACAGGGCTTGCAAATCGGGTACTGGGAATGCGACGGCACACCTGTCGCCTTCGTGGTCGCGACGGGTGGGCTGTCGTATTCGGACCCCAGAAAGCGACATGTCGAGGTGTCGCCTTCTGGTTGTCTGCGCCTGACTCTGACAGGAGTCAGACCAGACATTGGATTGCGGACCAGGGATTTCAACTTTTGATACAGGGTTGTTCAGAAATTCATAACTAATTATATACACGATGAAAAATCATGAAATCAGTGGCAAATGAAACTAGACATGCGAGGGTACTTCCAGTAAATAGGGATTCGAGAGAGGGTATGGTTTGAACATGGTTTGAGAACGAACAAGAACGAGTAATATAGAACATGACACAGGGAGCAAGATGGATCTAAATCGAGTAACATGCTCAACAAAAATTAGGGCTTTCGGGGTCAAAAGATCCCTAACAAGATCAAATATTTACAATAAAAATTTCATAGCATGGGATAAGTATACAAGGAGATATGGATTTAACATGATGTCTCGGGGTTATCATGTTTGCAGAAGTTCAGAAATTAAGAACAAAAGATAGGATGGATGGAAAAATATGAAACTTGGGGGTTTCGTTCAAGAGGGTAGAAAGAACCTACAGATAAAGTTTCATGATTTATGCTTGTGAGAATGCCTACCTTTGACTCGATTTGTCTTCTAGGGCTAGAACTTGAAGAACAAGGGAAGAAGCTTCAAGCTCTTCTTCTCTCCACGAAATCCTCTCCTCCTTAGCCTCCTCTCCACGTCCAGCAACTCTTGGCAACGAGCTAGGGTTGCCCAAGAGAGTTTAAGAGGTGTATTTATGCAAGTATGTATTTCTATTCCTACTACTACTCTAATTCCTCTTAAATTACGAAATTTCCTTACTCCCACCTTCCTTCCTTGCTTTCCAATCTCTATTTAGACTTGGAAAAGATCCAAATTCGTGCTAAATCATATAGGGTAGGTTTAGGAATCCTATTATGACTCAAACTAGCTATTTAATGTATTAAATAACTCTTTTCTATTTAAGTAATACTTTAGTTACGAATTTAGGGTATTTTCCTATTTTTCTCCATTTTAAATTCATATTTTGACCCAATAAATTCTAGAAGATCCATTAAGCAAAGCCCATTACTCTTTTCCATTTAATGGGTTTTATTTAATACTCTATTTAAATATCCTTTTAGCTAGGTTTTAATTCTTTATTTAAATTTTTATTTTTCACAAAAATTCAGGTTGCTACAGTAAGAGCGAACTTCTAATAGCCGTTTGGATCATATCGATCCCTAAAGGTGTAATGGGTGTTAGGGTACAACCGGCTCGTCGACCATGTGGGAATCCATGATCAGAGGAGACTTACGGAGGCCTTGTGCAAGGGTTCACTAGTCCGGAGAAAGGAATATCCGACGGAGAGTTCACCACAAGCCAAGTAAAGTGTGTATATAAAATAGGTGCTCGACGTTCTAGAGGAATTCTAGAACAGTGGAGCGTCGATATCGGTATATAAACAACACAAGAAACGAATACAAGTTTTTTAAAATAGGGCAATTAATATACTTTATTGCAATAAATTACCAGATAAATTATGAGATATTTTATGTCATATTTCAGCCATATATGGATGGTTCCTGTGTGTGCATGTGTAAGAGAAATCATAGATAGAAAAGAAGTCGTGAATATGTATTCCAAAGCATTCAATATAGTTCCATTTAAAACAAGTGTTTTTATTGCGTGTATGACTGTTAAAAATACGTAAGAATATTGTAGAAAGTGAGAGCAATAAATTTTATAGGTTTTCATGAAAAATCCTGTGAACGCGACGTACCCATCTAAGGGTCGCGACAGGGTCATGATGGAACGCGACAGGGTCCTGTACGGGTCGCGACAGGGCTGTCTGCTCTGGCGGCCAGAACGCGACGGGGTCTCTTATCGCGTTCAGAACGAGACAAGAAGAGGCGTCGCGACGGGCTTGAGAACGCGACCTGTCGGGCCGTCGCGTTCTCAGGTCAGTGGACTGAGTCTGATAGAGTTCTGCTCTGTCTTGGATTGCGGTCCAGAATTATATTTTGATACAGGGTCGTTCAAAAAATCATAACTAATTTATACACGATGAAAAATCATGAAACCAGTTTTAAATTGATCTAGACATGCAAGGGTACTTCCAGTAATTAGGAATTTGAAAACAATCATGGTATCGACATAGTTCTAACAAGTTGAACAAGAAGCAACCTGATTCCAGGTGCAGCAGAGATGAATGATTTAATTCGAGCAACATGCTTGATAAAAATTAGGGCTTTTAGGGGAAAAAGATCCCTAACAACAAGTAGTATTTACAGTAAAATTTCGTAGCATGGGAACAAGTGTACATGGAGATCTGATTTAAACATGATGACTCGAGGTTATCATGTATGCAGAACTTCAAAAATCAAGAACAAAAGATTGGCTCGATGAAAAATTATGAAACAAGAGAGCTTTTGTTCCTGGTGATTGGAACTACCTATAGATGGATTTGATTTAGTTTTGCTTGTGAGAATGCCTACCTTTGACTCGATTTATCTTCTAGGTCTTAGAACTCTAAGAACGAAGGAAGATGCTTGATGGATCTTCCTCTCCTCAATTTCTCCTCCTCCTTGGCCTCTTCTCCACGTCCAAGAACCCCTTTGCATGAGCTAGGGCCGGCCATGAGGGTTTAAGAGGTGTATTTATATAAATACAAGTTCATATTCCTACTACTACTCAAATTCCTCTTAATTACGAGATTTCCTAACTCCACCTTTCCTCTCTTGCTTTCCAATCTCTAATTGGGTTAAGATAGTATCTAAATTCGTGCTAGACTATATGGGGTAGGTTTAGGAATCCAATTCCAACTCTAATTGCCACTTTTATTGCTTTAATAACCCTTTCCAATTAGGAGATAATTAAACTCCAAATTTAGGGTATTTTCTTTTATTTACTATTTGTAAATCATATTTGACCCAATAAGTTCTAGAGGATCCATTAAGCAAAGCCCATTACTCTTTTCCATTTAATGGGTTTTATTTAATGCTCTTTTCATTGAATATCCCTTTAGTTGAGTTTTTAATTTATGATTTAAATTTTTATTTTTTCTCAAAAATTCAAGTTGCTACAATGAGGTTGGAGAACATCAATGGCTAGGCCCAGACATGGTGCAACGTACCACAAAGGACATACAAGTGATTAGAGACCGGCTTAAGACTGCTCAGTCAGACAAAAGAGCTATGCCGACAAAAGAAGGCGAGACTTAGAATTCCAAGTCGGTGATCATGTATTCTTAAAGGTGTCACCTACACGTGGCATCCAAAGATTTAGAGTGAAAGGAAAGCTCAGTCCTAGATTCATTGGTCCTTTTGAAGTACTCGAAAGGATTGGTGAGGTTGCATACCGACTGGCATTGCCACTGGATCTGGCATGTGTACACAATGTGTTCCATGTCTCCATGCTCAAGAAATATGTCTATGACCCTTACCCACGTCATTCGCACGAGAAGTTAGTGCTGAACAAGGATGTGACATACGAAGAGAAGCCAGTCAAGATATTAGAACGGAAAGTGCAACAACTCAGGAACCGTCCCATCCACGTGGTTAAGGTTCTGTGGAATAACCGTGGAGTGGAAGAAGCTACATGGGAACTGGAAGGAATCATCAGACGGAACTACCCCGATCTTTTCGATAAGACATTCTCTCCTATATGATCATATGAATTTGGGGACCAAATTCTTTTAAGAGGGGGAGGATGTAGCAACTTGGATTTTTTCAAAAAATAAAAATCTAAATAATATTAAAATTTTGATAATTGGAAAATCAAATAAAAGAAAACTAATTAAATTAATTAGAAAATCAAAGAAAATAGAATTAAATAAAACCCATCAAATGAAAATAAGTAATGAGCTTTATTAAATGGACCCATTAGAATTTAGTGGGCCAAAATAGGATTTTTTAAAAAAAGGGAATAATAGGAAAATACCTTAAATTCGTAATTGAATTATTACTTAAATAGAAAAGAGTTATTTAATGCATTAAAATGGAAGTTTGAGTTGGATTGGGAATCCTAAACCTACCCCAATTTCTTGGCCACAAAATCCCCTCTCTCTCAACCCAATTAGGAGATCTCTTGCTTAAAAAGGGGAGAGGAAAATAGGAAACTCAGAATTAAATGGGAATTAGACTTAAACTAGGAAAGGGAATGGGGAGAAGCTTAAATACTTCTCTAAAACCCTCATGGCCGGCCCTCGCTCATGCCAAGAAGTTGCTGGACTAGGAGGAGAGGCCAAGAGGAGGAGAAATTGTGGGGAGAAAGGATCTTCCAAACTTCTTCCCGAGTTCTTCACCTTCAAACCCTAGAAGAGGAAAATGTGAAAGGTAGGCATTCTCATGAGCATAAACTATGAAAATTTATCTGTAGGTTATTCCAATCATCATGAACAAAGCCTTAAAATTTCGTAGTTTTCCTGCAACCCAATCTTGTGTTATGGATTTTCAAACTTCTGCAACTTACATGACCACGAACCCCCTTCATACCTCTTGATGTCCATGTTCCTAAACCTCAAGCCTCGAAATTTTTATTGGAGGTTCTGAGGGTTGTTAGCTTTCTTTCGCCGCTGAAAGCCCTAATTTTAGTTCATCCTACCTTGCGAATTAAATCGCTCATCTCTACTGTTCACTGTACCATATACTTCATGTTTGATGTGAATAAAGCATGTCAAAACCCTATCTATTGTCAAATTCTTATTTACTGTAAGTACTCATGCATGTCTACAACTATTTTCATTATTTTCATTGAATGTGCTATTTGTTCTTATTTTCTAAATACTCTTGTGTCAAATATGTTAAGTTTGGCCCGCAATCCAAAGTCCTGTCTGATTCCTGTCGGACTCAGGCGCAGGCCCTAAGAACGTGATGGCCCGATAGGCGCGTTCTGGGGTCTGGTCACGACAGACAGGCACGTCGCGTTCTGAACGCGACAGGCCGTGCCATCGCGATCTATGTGCCTGACCTGACCGACCCGTCGCGTTTCCTTCCTGTCTCTGTCGCGATCTCAACGCCTGTCCTGAACAGCCTGTCGTGATCAGTGCAAGCCCTTGTCGCGATCTACCTGAGCCCGTCGCGTCCCTTACTGGGGTGCGTCGCATTCACAGGATTTTTACAGATAAACCCCTGATTTGCAATGCTCTAATTGCCTATTGTGCTTATACCCTTTAATCCCAGTTATACCCACAGTAATTTCACTTAATATAAATTGAACATTTATATGTGATTTAAAATACATACACACACTAGTTTCTATCTATGATTTCATGACACATGCACACACTTTGAACCTTCCAAATATGGCTTAATTGGCATTAACATGTTACTAAATATGTCTGGTACATTATGGAATTAAATGCTTTATTTTACGATTCGTGTGATGTTTTGGAACACTGATACCGACGCTCCACTGTTCTAGAACTCCTCTAGAACGTCGAGCATTTGTTTCTATATACACACTTTCTTGACTTGGACGAACTCTCCGTCGAATACTCCTTCTGCCGGACTAGTGAGTCTTTGTTCAAGGCCTCCGTAAGTCTCCTCTGTCCATGGATTCCCACATGGTCGACGAGCCGGTTGTACCCTAACACCTACTACCCCTTTAGGGATCGATATGATCCAACGTCTTTTAGAAGTTCGCTCTTATCTGGAATCACGCTGGACCTCTGGACCTGTGCTTAACATGGCCAGTGGTAGAGTCGTGAGTTCCACCTGACTGCCAACACCAAGTGCGCATGTTGTGCAACTGTTACTATCGCCTGATTACTCGACGTGTTACGTACAATGTCCACTAGCTCTCATCTATGCTCTACTCGCTCATCTTTTCACGTTCACTCTACTATCTCGTCTATTTATCTAGTGCTCTCATCTATTTCCTCGGTACTCTATATTGGCCATTGACTGATTGTCTAAAGATAAACAACATAACCAATGCCAGCGCAATAGGACCCGATCTGGTCCTGGGGAGAGCGCCCGAAAGTGCCATTTGCCCATGGGAGTTAAATGATCAGAATGTCAGCATTACATCCAAGTGCCATACTATCTAGATTAATATAATGACAATCAAAAGTGCTATATTCTCTCATTATCTGTTGGCAACAAAGTGCTATGCTATACTCGTTGTGCTATTGTTATACTTTGTGCTATTGTGCTATGGCCATCTTGCTATTTGTGCTATAATTGACGTTTGTGCTATATTTGGAAACCTGTGCTATTTCGCTCACGTGCTATCATGTTATCTCTCACTTTACTTGACTCTCTCGCTCTATCATTAGTTACTCTGCCTTTAATACATTAATCATTTAAAGCCTGCTTGACTATTGAGATTTAAGTCCTACTGGGCATTATCGCTCACCCTGCGTTATTTGTCGTTGTGTTCTCAGGTGAAACCGAGGATGATACATACACTCAAGAGGATGGAAACGACCAGGAGTGACGTCACGAGTACCCTAGCGTCCTAGTACTATGTTAGAGTCTTAGTCAGTCTTTTGCTCTATTTCAATGCAATTGGGCCCTATAGAATGGCTATGATATTAGTGGTTGTAACTAGACATTTAGAAAGTTATTAATGAAAGGTATTCGCTTTAGTATTATTCATTGTGCAATGGTTTGATGTCTAGTACTTGCTCTGCACCCGTTTACTTGCAACTGCCTCGCGTTCCGATATTCCGCGTCGTGGCGTGACAACTCCACATCAAGAAACTTAGTCCAGAGATGGGGGCCTCTTATAATATTAGTTGGGGAGTTTTTAGAAATCTTTTTGAAGAGCAGGAACTTCAAGCTTGGCAGCTCATAACTCGCCATGCTTCTAGATTGTCTTCTGCCTTCTACATGCCTACCCCCTTTAATGAGTAAAATTCCATTTCTTGGCTCCATTTATCTTTGTCTATCTCTCATTTTATCTTCTGACTATCTAATTCTTTTTGGTTAATGACAAAAAGGGGAGAAATTATTCTGAAATACATACCTTAAAAAAAAAATTCTGTAACTTAATTTCAGTCTTTTATATAGATGCAACTCTTTATGTTTTGTCATCACCAAAAAGGGGGAGATTGATGATCAGTCCATCTCCAAGTAATTTATTATTAATTATATATATTTTTTGGTGATTAACAAAACCTTGAAAAGTAATTTCTAACAATATTTTCTGAAGTTTATCCACAGGCAGTAATTCAAGCAATATCTGTAAGTTGTCTACACTCACTCCTATCTGAAGTTCAATGCATATAGTTTGTCTATGTACACATCGACTTCTTTGATAGAACAACGATTTCTTTAGAAGAACATCAATTTCATCCCTACATCGGTTTCACTTAAACAACAACTTCCTGAGTACACATCGATTTCATAAGTAAAACAACGATTTCGGTCTTACAATGACTTCATAGCTAGAACATCGATTTCGGTTCTACATCATTTCGTCTTACTTAAACATCGACTTCGTTGTTACAACGATTTCATAGAAACATGGATTTCGTCTTACTTGAACATCGACTTCGTCGCTACAACGACTTCATAGAAACATCGATTTCGTTTTACTTAACATCGACTTGGTTGCTACAACGACTTCATAGCTTCAACATCGATTTCATCGCAACAACGATTTCGCTTCACTTAAACAACGATTTGGTTGCTACAACGATTTCGTCTCACTTAAACAACGATTTGATTCGTTTACTTAAACATCGATTTCGATAGAACAATGACTTTATGTCTACAATGATTTCACTCAAACATCAACTTCATATGAAACAACGATTTCATCTCTACAACGACTTCACTTAAACAACGACTTCATGTTTATATCGACTTCGTTTCAAACAATGATTTCATCAGCACATTGACTTCGGTTAAACAACGACTTTGTACAGAACATTGATTTCATTAGTACATGGATTATGCTCACATCGACTTGATTTCAATATGGATTACATTCTCACTTGACTTATGATTATATCATTTATTTAATGTGAACATCGACTCTCTCTGGATACAGCTTGTCTAAATACATCAGCCCTCTATTAATGATTATATTTAAGACAACTATCAAACATTCTCGTTTAAATCATTTTTAAACATTCTTTAGTTTCTTTCCACATGATACTCAAATATATTTCAAAATCTTTGTGGATTTCAAGTTTTCCCGTGAAAGCATGGTGTATCCTATGTTCTCTAGCATTTATTGAGATAGTACAAATCTCTGCACGATATATCTTTTACCCATCTTGCTTATGACACACAAAGTCACTCTTTACATAATGACAGAATGACATTTCCCTTCTGGTGTATCCTCATACAGCACGACTACTAATGTTGACTGACAGTTTAGACAAAGATAAGTTGTCTAGGTGTCAGCATTTATTGTGTGCAGGGTTTCTGGTAGAAACACACATTGCAAAGATGGACTTGTCAACCTGACAAGAGGATAGAAGATTCAGACAATCTTTTCATATGAGTGTATGTATCAATCCGAGCATTAATGGCTGCAAGCTCACCTGCTCCATACTTCGGACCAGATACTCCAACGTGCATGAAGACATGAGACAACAGATACTTCAACGGTCAAATTATTTTCAAAGAAGATAAAAGAAGACTGGTGACTCCAAGCATATATACACAACTCTTCAAGGAACAACTTTTGAGAAGCTTGAACATCCAAGTCACCTGAAAAACAACAAGAGCCAGCTCGTCCATTCCATCCTTCTGTAGCTCTTAGCTCTCCATAGAATATTGCATTTCCTTTTAGAGCTTGCGTTGATCAGAGAGAGTCCATTTGTGATAATCTTGTGTCTCTCAGACTTCGCCTCAGATCAAGCAGTGATTATAAGCTTAGTCTTGGGGCCTTTCTTTTTCAACTCATTTTTTCTGTGAGCAATCCTCTTCGGGTGTGAAGAGAAGACCTGTTGCATTAGGTGGAGTGATCCCTCTTCTGGTAGAGAAGAGAAGGCCAGCTGCTGCTGGATGTGTAAGTGTCCTTAAGGGGGACTGTACTCTTATTTAGTGGAATCCCAAGTGGTTGCTTGGGGACTAGACGTAGGACTCCTTGGGATAGGAGATCCAAACCAGGATAAAATTTCCTGTTGTCTGTGTGATTGTTCTCTTTGCTTTGATTAACACTAACCCTAACTATCGATCTTACTATTGTCTGTCAAGTGTGTTTATTTACATGAATTATTGTATAAAGAATTTTCAGCAATCCATTCACTCCCCCCTCTGGGCTTGCTATATGGGCAACACTTTTCTTACCTACCTTGATGGATAGACAATAGAAAGATCTTCAGTCAGAAGGAGAAATAATAATAAGTTTAAACATATGAAGTACATTTGGACTTTCATTTGGTGCCATAGTCATTTTGAAACATTTGAAATGTAGAGGCAATCAATGTTTATTTAAAGGCAATCGTTATTTAAGAAGCAATCAATGTTTTAGGAGCAATCGATGTTTTATGAAGACAATCGATGTTCAAGTTTAGCAAACAATCGATGTTTTATAAGTAATCGATGTTTAAGGCAATCAATGTCTAAGACAGTCGATGTATGAAGGCAATCGATGTTGCTCAAAGGCAATCGATGTTTAAATGAAGAGCAGTCAATGTTTAAGAAGCAATCGATGTTTTAAAGGTAGTCAATGTTTTAAAAGTAATCGATGTTTAAATTAAACAACAATTGGTGTGAGTGAAGACAATCGATGTGAACTTCGACTGGCCGCTTCGACTGCCAACATCGACTCATGAAGAAACTTCGAATAAAACAAGTTATTTCTTATGCATAAATAATCTTGAAGAATGGTAATAATATATTCATGTTATTCAAATTAAGCATGAGTTTTGTTATCAACAAAATAAAAGATTAAAATATAAGAGTGGTTCAACAATCTCCCCTTTTTGGTAATGACAAAATTATGAGAATTTTCTGATATAGATACTCAAATCATGAAATAAATAGAAATTCATAGATAAAATACTCTCCCCTTTTTGTCAATAATCAAAAAGGAAGATCTTACCGTATGCATTTCACCTCTTTTGTAAAGACTTCTTACCAATTTGTTGTGAGATTTAAGGAGAGGGGTTCAACAATACTTGTCATGAATTTATAACTCCCCTTTTTACTTACTCCCCCTTGATGTGAGGCTCCCCCTTAGTGTGAGGGTTAATGAATCTTCAATCTTTTTTTGATCTTGAGCCTGTTGACATCTGTTGTTGTATTTCCACTTGTTGGTGTTTAATCTTGTTGTTTCTTGACATATCCACTTGTTGTTTGTCAAGTCTTCAAGAGTTTTACCTGCATTGATCTTATAAAGAGAAACTTGCAAACTCTTATTAGTAGTACTGTAAACTAAATACAAATCTATGATTACTCCCTCTTCAGATTTGAGTTGGATGAAGAGTTTGTAGTCACCAATGCCTTGAACATCCTTTGTTCCTAATACTCTAAAGTTGTCCTGCAAACAACTTATTCAGAAGTAGGTACCCAAATCTTTTTGGGTCCTTGATGGTTAGATGAATAAAAATATCTTTTTGGAATCCACATTAGGTGCCTAGTAGTGCATGAATTTACTGTGTGGCCTAATTTATTGCAATGAGAACAACAATGAATGTAATTTATTTTGTAGGCCTTATTGTCTTTGTGATGTTTGTTTAGAACATGATTTTTAGAAACATTTTTCTTTTGAGAGCATTTGTTCATTACAAGGGTCTTTTTCTGTGGCATCTTGGTTTCTTTCACAAATTTTGGTATTGGATATTTTTCTAGATACTTGTTTTATTTTTCAGGAGGTTTGTATCCAAGACCTTGTTTATTGTTGTCAGTTTTAGAGCCTTTTAAGCATAGAGCTAGAGATATTTTACCTTTTGTTATTTTCTAACTGATTCTTTTAAATAAAAATTTCTTCAGTTAGAGTTTTCAATTTTTCTTCTAACTCTAATTTTTTATTGTTCTTGCTCTTTAAATCATCACATAAAAGATAATTATTATTTTTACTTTCTTTTAATTATGTTTCCAATTGTTCCATTCGGATTTAAGATCAGAATTAGTATTTTCCAAACATGTAACGCCCCGACGCAGAATATCGGAGCGGTAATACAGTTATTAAATAGTATCGAGCGAGAAATGAACATCCACCATTACATAATTGGAATAAAGCCAAATGAAATCTAACTTCATTAATAATTCATCAACCAACTATTACATTAACTAATCAGAGCCAAAACTAGGGCCAAGAGTACTTTATTCAAATCCAAACTAATACATATTGGCTAACTAAAGACTAACTAACTACTAAAAAGCACGTGTGGTCACTCCTGCTCTTCCTCATTCCCTTCCTCGTGAGTGTGGTAGTCTCCATCAGACTCACCTGAAACACATGAAATAAATAGCGCAGGATGAGCGATGAACGCCCAGTAGGACTTAATATCTCATATAAATAGGCATGTTTTAAGTGATTAATGTCTTATAAAGTAGGATAACTAGAGAGAATAGTCACGTATTGTCAAAAGAGCGATGTAGCATGATAACAAGAACAATAGCACATTCATGAGAGTATAGCACAAGAAGCATGGTAAGCGGATTGGCCATGTAATGAAATAGCACGTAAAGTTGCACAACAGTGCACTAGTAACGATAGCACTTGCATTGATAGCACTTGAATTGATTGATTGATTGTCATAGATTAAATCTTGATAGTATAAATGTCACTGGATGTATGCCGACATCCTGATCATTTTAACTCCCATGGGCAAATAGCACTTTTCGGATGCACCTCTCAGGACCAGAGCGGGCCCTATTGCCTGGCATTAGTTATGTTTCTTATCTTAGACAATCAATTGTATGGCCAAATAGAGTACCAAGAATAGATGAGAGTAATTGATGAATAGACGAGAGTGTAGAGAGAATGTGAACAGATGAGAGTATAGAGATAGTAGATGCGAGTAGGGACATAATCGTAAAACAACGATAAACATGCGAAAATAACAGTTGCATGACACTCGATCATGTGCCGACAGTCCGGTAGAAGTCACAACCGCCCACTAGTCGTGCAGTGAACACAGGCCAGAGATCCGGCGTGATCACAAGGTAAGAAGGATAAACTAAGGCCGTTGGATCATGTTGATCCCTAAGGTGTAAAGGGTTTTGAGGGTATAACCTGCTCGTCCGCAATGGACGTCCGCCAAAGCCAAGGAGACTTACGGAGGCCTTGACAAGGAGTCCCTGGTCCTGTCAGGAGTACTCCCAACGGAGAGGTGGTCCAAGCCAAGAAAGAAGTGTGTACAAAACAAATGTCCGTCATGTCTTGAGTGCTTGAAGGCAGAGGGACGTGATAACGGTATAAAATCATGCGCATAAAATAGAAACAAGTTCATTAAAATAATAAGGAGATTTATATGAATAATTACACTTAATTACCAGATATATTATTGAGTAAATTTATTGGGTTTCATGGCAAACATTAATGTTAGTGTGTGCATGTGTAAGGAAATCATGAGAGCAAGAATGATCATGCACATAGCTTTTATTTAATGGGTTTCATGTAAATATTGCCCAATATTAGTAAACAAGTCGTTATTGTTCATAACAGTGCAAACTAAGGGTTAACAGTGATTAAATGGCATAATTAATAGGGGTTTATCTGAAAATTAGGGTTCTGGATGTAGCAGTGAAATCGTGACGGGGGTACCCGTCGCGTTTCAAGTCGTGACAGCTGGACCTGTCGCGTTCTTATGAACCAAGTCAGGCGCACAATTGCGACTGAAACCGCGACGGGTCGGACCGTCACGTTCATGACACGACACTCTGTCCTGTCGCGACCTTCTGAGATCGTGACGGGTCGGGCCGTCGCGATTTCAGAAGGTTGGCCAAAAAGGGGAAACAACCCATTTTAGGTCTCGATCCATCCTTCTATGTTTGACACAGGGCCATTCAAAGTTCGATATAAAATCGTATACATGTCCAAAAATCACGAAACTAGTTGTAAATGAAAATAGACATGTAGAGGTATCAACAAGAGTGAGTAATTAGAAAATAGGCATGGAATAGACATGCTTTAATTAGGTTACATTTCGGTGACCTAAAACATGCACAGTGTTGGAAATCGATTTAATTCGCAAAGGATACATAATGAAAATAGGGGAAAATAAGATCATTCGAATCCTTACATCATGCAGTACATATGATAAAATTTGCAAGGCATGAGATCAAGTGTAGACATGGATTTAAATGAAACATGTCATTTTGGGTACATGCTTTCAACAGAAATTGGAGCATGAAATACTCCCAATAGGCATGATGAAAATTGGGGAAAACATGGGGCTTTCGAAGATGGATACATGGGCTACCTATGGCCGAACTTAGTTGATTTGTGCTTGAGAGATTGCCTACCTTTTCACGCTGTAAAATTCTAGGGTTTAAGATGAAGAAGATGACGAAATCCTCCTTGCTCCTAGCCCTTCCTCCTTGCTCTCCACGTCCAACAACCTTCTTCCCTTCATCCTCTAAGCTTCAGAAATGATCTAGGGTTGGGTAGACACGAATTGGGGTTGTATTTGGTTGTTTAAGAGTCCAACACTTCTCAAACTCTTCCTTCTCCTTTAGCTACGAAATTTCCATTTTTATCTCTATTTTCCTAGTATTTATCCACCTAAATAGCTTGGGGAGAGGTCTAATTTCATGGCCAAAGGGTTAGGATGGGATTAGGACTCCTTTTTGGGATAATTATGAGTTAATTAATGATTATCCTAACCCTTTTCCATTTATTAATAATTAGGTATAAATTTAGCTTAATTATCTCCTATCCAAAGATGGGCTCTTGGCTCTTTGGCCCATAAATCCTTGTATGGACCCTTAGGGTAACCCATTACCTAATTTAACTTAATGGGTTTTAATTTAATCACATTTATTCAATTAAATTCTCATTTTACTCAATTTAATATTATTTATCAAAATTTAAAAATTAGAGTTGCTACAAAACAAGTATGGTTATTTTTCAGATTCTTTAATTCTTTTACAACACCTTTATGTTTTTCATAAAGTTTATTAAAAACTTCTTCTAAATCTTCTGATTCAGAATCTAATTCAGTGCAATAACTAAAAGATGGGTCAGATTGTACCTCATCTAGTCCTTCCATAAGTGCTAGACTTACTTGCTCTTTTTTGAATCTGAGCTTGATGAATCTGATGAGGAGACTTCTTCATTATCCCATGCAGCCACCATGACTTTCTTCTTATATTTCTTGTACTTCTTCTTGTATTTTTCTAGCTGACAAGTCTTCTGGAGTCTTGGACAATTTGATCTCAGATATCCAGACTTTCTACATTCATAGCAGACTGTTTCTTTCTCCTTTTTATCTTTCTTTTAGATTCCCTTTCACCCATTATTCTTCTTCTTAAGGATCTTCTGAAGTTTTGATAGGACATCATCAACATCACTATCTTCAGAACCTACATTTTTGAACTAGAAGAGGACGAGGTGGAAGGAGCAGCTATAACTTTGAAAGCATTAGTAAATTTCTTCTTGGATGAGCTTTTAGATAGTCGCTCCATGTTGATCTCATGTGCCATCAATGATCCTATAAGCTTTTCTAATGAGATAGTTGTAAGATCATTAGCTTCTTTATGGCTGTCACTTTGGTGTCCACTGGTTTGGTAGGGATCTGAGAATTTTTCTTACCATATCACCAGTGTTGTATACCTTTCCAAGCCCTGTAAGACCATTAGCTATATCAGTAAATCTGCTATGCATTTGGATAATGGTCTCACCTGTCATCATTTAGAACTTCTCATATTGAGTGACTAGGATGTCAGTCCTAGTTTCCTTCACTTTGTCGGTTCCCTCATATGTGAGCTTTAGCTTGTCCCATATTTCTTTTGAAGATTTGCATGTTGAGATTCTGTTGAATTCACTCCTTGTCAGGGCACATCATATGAGGTTCTTGGCTTCACTATTCTGAGAAAGCATCTTTATGTCATTGTCTGTTCACTCTTCTCTTAGGTTGAGAACTATCAGATCTCCTTCTTCAATCATAGTCCATAGCTGATAGTCATAACCCTGGAGGAAGAACACCATCCTTGTCTTCCAATAGTTGTAATCTTCTCCATCAAACAAGGATGGTCTTTTGACAGATTGGCCTTCATCAAATCCTTGAGCTGCCATTGATCTTTGCTCTTTAGATCATTTGATCTTCTACTTTTCCGATACAACTTGTAGATATCGGAAGATGTGAAGAGTTTGTCTCTGATACCACTTGTTGGCCCACTTACGGTTGGCAACAAGGATAACCTAAAGGGGGGTGAATAGGATAATATGAAAATACAAATAAAAATCACCACTTGAAAACTTTGGTTAGTGAATGTAGTTGTATGCAGTAGAGAGTAGTAGTGCGGAAGCAATTTAAACAAACAATCACACAAATGAACACACAGAATTTATCCTGGTTTGACACTTCTCAAATGGAATACCTACGTCCAGTCCCCAAGCAAATCTTGGGATTTCACTAACCAGTATATAATCCCCCAAGGATATATAAACCCCCAGCTCTCTGTTGATCCTTTTCCTTTCTGAGTAGAAAGGAAACTCACTTCTGTTACAGGTCAAGAAGCCACCTCTTGGAACAAACCCCAGTGCGGTTGTGCTAGACTTAAACCCCCAGCTAGGTTCTGCTGACACCAACCCCAGCTAGGTTCTTGTTGGACTATTTAGTCCATCGACTCCCTTAGGGAATCGCTGTTACTCTACACTAGCCCGGGATCGAGTGTGTATTGTGACATCGAGGCTGACAAACGCATCCCGCCGCAGAGACTAACCGCCCTGTGCGAAGCCCCTCAAGCTGACCACAGCATTGATGTGGGGTTCTGGGCCACCATAAAGGAAATACGGTCTGCTTCACTATCAGCTCGAGCTTTTGGTACAACAGTAGGGGCTTGATCCAACAAGTGGTATCAGAGCGAGGTTGCGGGTTTGATTCCCCGGGTGTCGTTGGGGAAGGGTTTTTGGACTATTTAGTCCATCGACTCCCTTAGGGAGGTGTGTATAGTGACATTGGGTCTGACAACCCATCCCTCCGCAGGGACTAACCACCCTGTGTGAAGCCCCTCAGGCCGACCACAGCGTTGATGTGGGGTTCTGGACCACCATAAAGGAAATACAGTCCGCCTTCACTATCAGCTCGAGCTTTTAGTGCAACGATAGGGGCTTGATCCAACAATTCTTCCCTTAACCCAAGAGGAACATTGTGTATAGTCCCACATCCGGACATAATCCACCAGCACCCAGCTAGCATTCTCTTCACACAGGAAGAGGAACACTGTATATAGTCCTATAGTTGGATACAAGTCTTTCCTAGAAAAGAAAGAACGGACTGAGAGCTATACAAGATGAACACTAAGGAACTCAAACTCTCAGCTCATAGACTCTCCCCAAAATTTACAATAATGCAGAGAGAGTGAAGAGATAAATGTGACGGAACGCCTCGGCCAAGCCCGTTAAACCGATAACGTACTTGATCCGAGTCCGCCTCCCGCGAACGGGCCGAAGCCTCGCAAGGATACCAAACCACAGTCCGTGTAAACACAAAGAAACACACCACATTTTATATATATATAACAAGTTACATAGCCATATTTCCACAAAAACTGAAAAGAAGTACAAGAGCCTGGGGCATACTCCGAGGTACAACTGCAGAAAATAAACAACTAACTATAACACAACTCTACACTGCTGGAGCTGCTACTACACAGCTGGAGGTACCGACCTGCACCGCTACGACGCGGCTCTGAACTGGACGACGGTCGAGAAACGTCCTCCTCGCCTACACCTGTGGGGGTAGGGGTGAGCCTCGCTAGTCACTGGCTCAGTAGGGAACTCCCCCAACACCGAGCAAACTAAACCACAGGTACAAAAGCAGTAAACAGTACCAACAATTTATAGAACAGCTAAGCAGGATATGAAAGCTGTAAAAGTACTCACCGTCTGTCGACTACGAAAAACAACTGTAATAATTAAACGGAAAACCAGTACAGGTGTACAAGACAAAGTAGAGACAGCCAAACACGAGCCACGTGAACTGGTTCGCGACACCATAAACTGACTCGGACAAGCTAACACAGGTCTACCTCTCAGTCTCGCAGCCACGGACGAAAGGTCCAGCTGCCGCTCCACGTGAAAAGGTCAAGTAACTGTGGAGACCAACTAAACACCACCACCTGCGAACCACACGGTCATAGGCCCATGCCTGGCACCTCTGGAGACCCTGGCCCGGCTCTCTAGAGTGAGGAACTGGAAAAGGACTAGCTGGGAACCAGTGTCGACTACTGGTGTCCGTACCCCCAACTACGAGCGCGCTACAAGTGACTAAAGACAAACACTGTCACTGTCCCACTGTCGTTTTCCCTCAGCCGGACGTACAACTCAAACACAGGAGTGAGGGTGTCCAGGTCAGACGACACGGACCTCGACGGTACAACACAAGTACCGGGACAAAGCCCCGAGCTAACAGCCTGGCTCACAAAGAACCTGGGGCACCCAACTGGAGAGGTAACCACGGTAGGCGTCGTACTACTCGCCACGTACACAAAACCACGTACACGTCACACACAAACCACGTGAAACGTCACGTAAACCTCAAGTAACCGATCCACTACTGTGAACCAACTGGACTCGCGTGAACAACACGCAGCCTCGAAGAGAGTAACAACCTGCATACCTTGTATGCTAAATATCAAAACCAGGTGCACTCAGTGCACCACAGGTGCCAACGCACCATTCGTTCGATAAATACCTAATCAGCTATTTCTGTTTATACACATGTTGGCGGCAACATCGATTGCCGCTTATGGGAAGTAGACGGCAAGGGATATGGCCGTTTATATCCCAGCTGATGAACTTGGCGACAATCGATGTTGACGCCAAGCTCTTCAGCCACTGTTCCTGCAGAAACCCTAATCCGATTCCACAGGTTTTCCAACCATTAAAGCAACGGTAAAACATACAGAAACAGTTCCTCTAGCATGCATGAATCCTAAACAATCCCATACAGCATGCTTTACTGATTAAATTCGCCAAACCACCCATTATCCTCGCATGGATACCATGACCCGAAATCACCATTTTCATGCAGATTCATGTTATCTAATTACATTATCACGACCTACAGGAACTACAAAGGTCATTCCCTACCTCAGAACACGCTAAAACCTCCCGAAATCTCCCGGTTCACACCGAACCCTCCGCGAGCTCCCACGGGAAATGCACCACCCAGGGCGTTTCCTCGCGCGATTCGGCAACGCCACACGTCCACGGTCCTCCAAGCACCCTTCAGTACCTGTTGGAAGCTTTAGGAACACGGGGACATGAAGCTGGGGCAAGGGAGAATGAGAACCAGGTGAAGAACCTGCTCTCGGTTGACCCTATAATCTGCAGAATTCTCAGGTTGGCGTCAACCCCTATGCCGCCAATAGCAACCGCCACCATAAACGTCCACATCCTGTGCCGCCAAGTTCATGCTGTCAACGGCCACTTACCTGGACGCCAACTCTCACTCAACTGCAGCAGGTCCTATTTCATTTCAGGACCAAACCTGCACTTCACCTGAACAAACCACACATCCACACCAAACCAACTCACACTGGCCTCACAACGGCCAACACAACCACAACACACACGATCCAAAAGGATCCGAAAACGCGCGACGTTACATTACTATCATCTAAAAATAAAATTTCGACCTCGAAATTCATAACACAACTCAAAGTTAAACAACTTATACATACATACCTTTACAAGCACTATCATCTAAAAAGAAATACAAAAGCTTATTCAAACAGATAGGATACCCTTTAGCCATTTCCTCGGCTAACTCCCAGGTATCCTCACCACCCAACCTATTTTCCCATCTCACTTTAACTAGCTCAATTTCTTTATTCCGCAACTTCTTTACTTTCGATCTGTGATCTGTACCGATATTCTGGCATAGTCATATCCGCCTCAGGTCACCACCTTGATATCTGATTATTTGAGCTGGATCTTCAATACACTTTCTCAACATAGAAACATGAAATATATCATGAACATCCGCAAAATCTGCTGGCAAATCCAGCCTATAAGCTGTTTCCCCAATTCTTTCTAACACTTGAAAAGGTCCCACATACCTTGGACTCAACTTTCCAGTCTTACCAAATCTCATAATACCTTTACTCGGGGAAACCTCAAGAAAACCAAATCTCTCACTTCAAACTGAAGTGGTCTCCTCCGAACTCTGCATAACTCTTTTGCCTGCTTTGAGCTGCCTGCAATTTTTCTTTAATACTTCACTACTTCAGTGGTTTGCTGAATCAATTCAGGACCCACTAACTGCCTTTCACCCACTTCATGCCAGTTAATGGGGTTCTACATGGCCTTCCATATAAAGCTTCATACGGTGCCATCCCAAGACTGGTATGATAACTATTATTGTAGGCAAACTCAACCATTCCAAATGATGCTCCCAGCTACCTCCCCAAACTAAACAACAAGCTCGCAACATATCTTCAATTGTCTGGATAGTCCTCTCTGTCTGACCATCTGTCTGGGGATGATAAGCGGAGCTATACCTTAACTCAGTACCAATTACTTTCTGCAGACTCTCCAAAACCAGAAGTAAATCTTGGATCTCTATCAGACACAATAGTCTTCGGAATACCATGCAGTGGAACAATCTTTTCAACATAAACTTTTGCTAATTTATCCACTGTCCAAGACATACTTACTGCCACTAATCTGCACACCTTGGTTAATCTATCAACAAATACCCATATTCCATTATGCCCGGACTCGATCTCGGTAAACCTGCCACAAAGTCCATAGCAATATCATCCTATTTCCACTGCGGAATGGGCAACGGTTGCAACAAACCTCCAGGTTTCTGATGTTCTGCTTTAATCTGCTGACAGATAGAACACCTGCAACAAACTCTGCTATTTCTTTCTTCATAGAGGCCACCAGAAATGCTTCTCAAATCATGGTACATTTTAGTACTACCCGGATGGATAGTGTACCTAGATTTATGAGCCTCTTCCAACACTCGCTGCTTTACTTCTCTTTCAGCTGGAACAAACAATCTGCCTCTGAGCCTACCACACAATTATCATCAATGGTAACTCCTTCCATTTTCACAATTTCAGCTAAATTTACATCTGCTCTCTGAGCCTCAATAATGCCAATACAAAGACGGCTCTACAGCACTAGCAGCTAGTACTGCCCGTCGCTGACTACTGGGCACATACAAGGAGTTCTCCACTACCTCTTCATACAACTTCCATTCTTTAATCATCATCAAACTTACATATGCTTTTCTGCTCAAGGCATCAGCTACAACATTGGCCTTACCCGGATGGTAAGCCAAACTAAATCATAATCCTTTAAATATTCAATCCATCTACGCTGACGAAGATTCAATCTTTCTGCGAGAAGATATACTTCAAGCTTTTATGATCTGTAAAGATCTCAAATCTCTCGCCATACAGATAATGCCTCCACATTTTCAAAGCAAATACAACTGCTGCCAATTCCAAATCATGAGTGGGGTAATTCTCCTCTGCCGGCTTCAATTGCCTGGACGCATAAGCTATCACCTTGCCATGCTGCATAAGCACTGCGCCAAGTCCTTTCCTTGAAGCATCAGTATACAACACAAAACCACCACTCCCTGCCGGTAATGTCAATATAGGTGCTGATGTAAGTCTTTTCTTTAATTCCATAAAACTTTTCTGACATTCACCGGACCACACAAATGGTACCCCTTTTCTGGTCAACTTAGTCATAGGTGCTGCAATCTTAGAAAAATCTTGAATAAAGCGCCTATAATAACCTGCTAATCCCAGAAAACTTCTAATCTCGGTTATTGTCTTAGGCACTTCCCATCTCATCACAGCTTCCACTTTACTTGGGTCCACTGCTATTCCTCTAGCTGAGATAACATGACCCAGAAACTGAATTTCTTTCAACCAAAATTCACACTTATTGAATTTAGCAAACAACTGGTTATCCCTTAACAATTGCAGAGTAAACCTCAAATGAGCTGCATGCTCCTCTTCAGATGCTGAATAAATCAGAATATCATCTATGAAGACCACAATGAATTGATCTAAATACGGATGAAAATTTTATTCATCAGATCCATAAAACCTGCGGGAGCATAGTCAACCCAAATGGCATAACCACAAACTCGAAGTGACCATATCTGGTTCTAAAAGCTGTCTTATCTATATCCTCCTCTTTAATTCTCAACTGATGGTACCCGGACCTCAAATCAATTTTAGAAAACACTTTCGCTGATTGCAACTGATCAAACAATCATCTATTCTCGGCAACGGGTACTTATTCTTGATGGTCACATCATTCAACTTTCTATAATCAATACACATCCGAAAACTTCCATCTTTCTTTTTCACAAATAAAACCGGCGCTCCCCACGGAGAATGACTCGGTCTAATAAACCCTTTCTGCAACAGCTCTTCTAACTGCTTTTTCAATTCTTTAAGTTCTGCTGGTGCCATCCGATATGGAGCTTTAGAATCGGCATGGTACCTGGCAGCAACTCAATGCAAAGTCCACCTCTCTATGTGGAGCTAAACCAGGCAAATCTTCAGGAAAAACATCAGCAAATTCCCTAACCACGGGAACTGCTTCCACTGACTGACTAGCTTCTACCAACTTACCGAGGCTAAATAAGCCACACCCCAGCATTTATCAACTTTCTAGCTTTAATTGCAGAAATTAGAAACTTAGAGGTATAAAAATACATACCTTGATATTCAAACACTGCACCATTAGGGTGACAAAACCTGATCCTTTTTTTCTGCAATCTAACATTGCTCCATACATCTCAAGCCAGTCCATACCCAAATAATATCATAATCTGACAACTGCAGAGCATACAACCGACCCGACATTTGGTTCCCTTCAATCATAACAGGAGCTTTATCTACATAGCTCGAAGTGAGTAGGAACTCACCCGAAGGAACCTCCACTACTAACTCACAAGACTTTTCTTCTAAAGGATGAGCTATACAATCCAAAAATTCTTCGGAAATGAAAGAATGAGAGGCACCCGAATCAAATAAGACTCTTGCTGAATATTCATAAAGAGGTAAGTACCTTCTATCTATTCGATGCCTCCTGCCTGGGCTCAGGTGATAGCCATAACCCGGCCTCTTCCCGCTGCTGTTGGGCTCCTCTGCCATGACCTAGCTGTGGCTGCTGAAACTACTGACGACCTCCCCATCCTCTTCCTTTGCCTTTAAATGCTTGCTTCAATTTTTGACCCCATTTCCCAAAGCCTGATGAAGAAGGTCCTGCCGGTGCTTTACCTTTGCTTGCACCCACTGACTGCTGCGGTAGCCGGAAACTACCTGAACCTGACTCGCCCACCTGACGAGTCCGAATAGACCTCTCTAAAGTAGCTGCTCTCTAGCTGCCTCTTCCACTGTCTTACACATGAGAGGTACTATTGCATCTTGCAACTCCACTATCAAACCTCTAATGAAGTACTCAACCATCATAGTATTATCTGAAACTACATAAGGTGCATAACGACTGAGAGCCATAAACCTCATTTGGTACTCTAAAACTGAAGAGTTACCTTGCTGGAGCGTCCGAAACTGCTCTCTTTTCACTTGCTGTACTTGAATCGGAA
>CM024754.1:33568308-33603064 GCA_014218235.1 Colocasia esculenta
TGTTGTGCAACTGTTACTATCGCCTGTTACTCGTCGCATTACGTGCAATGACCACTAGCTCTTATCTGTACTCTACTCGCTCGTCTATTCACGTTCACTCTACTATCTCGTCTATTCATCTAGTGCTCTCATCTACTTCTTGGTACTCTATATTGGCCATTGACTGATTGTCTAAAGATAAACAGTATAACTA
Source organism: Colocasia esculenta (assembly GCA_014218235.1). NCBI lineage: Eukaryota > Viridiplantae > Streptophyta > Magnoliopsida > Alismatales > Araceae > Colocasia > Colocasia esculenta. The sequence continues at coordinate 33,568,502 of CM024754.1, forward strand.
ATGCCTGGCAATATATAAAGGCCCGATCTGGTCCTGGGATGTGCGCCCGAAAGTGTTAGTGCCCATGGGAGTTAAATGATCAGAGTGTTTGGCATTACACTCAAGTGCTATCTATCTCGACTATCTATATGACAATCAAAACACAAAACGTGCTATACTCTCTCGATGTCTAGAATGACAAACAAGTGCTATACTCGTCGTGCTATTATTATACTTGTGCTAGTTGTGCTATGGTCATCCTGCTATTCGTGCTATACTCGATACTTGTGCTATTTTTGGAAACTATACTCGATCTCGTGCTATTGTGCTATCCTGTTACCTGTTGTGCTATCTCTTGCTATATTTTGACTCTCTTGTACCTGCTATCTTTAGATACTCTGCCATTAAATGCGTAATTATTTAAAGCCTACTTGAGCCTGAGATTTAAGTCCTACTGGGCGTTATCGCTCACCCTACGTTATTTGATGTTGTGTTCTCAGGTGAGACCGATGATGACACATACACTCACGAGGAAGGGAATGACCAAGAGTGAAGCCAGGAGTACCCTCGAGTCATTATGTTATCGTAGAGTTGTAGTTAGTTATTTCCTTTGATTGTAATGTAATTGGGCCCCATAGAATGGCTCTGATATTAGTAGTTGTAACTAGATATTTGAAAAGTTATTAATGAGAAAGATTTGCTTTAGTATTATTCAATGTGCAATAGGTTTGATGTCTAGTATACGCTCTATACCTTTTCCTTTCCTGCAACTGCCTCGCGCTCTGATATTCCGCGTCGGGGCGTGACATTGTGAGTATCCCAGAAATATACCTGGATCACTTTTGGCTTCAAATTTATCTAAATCCACTTTATCATTGTTATGAATATACACTTTGGAGCCAAAGACCCTGAAATACCCAATACTGGGTTTCTTACCTTTTAACAGTTCATAGAGAGTTTTCCTCATCACAGGTCTTACCATGGCTCTATTGAGAATGTAACATGACGTGTTCACTGCTTCTGCCCAAAAGGTCCTTGCAAGTTGGCTTTCGACCAGAAGAGTGCGAGCCATTTCCACCAATGTTCTGTTCTTTCTCCACTACTCCATTTTGTTCCGGAGTCCTTGGAGAGGAGAACATGTGGTCTATCCCTTGCTGCCTACAAAAATCAGAAAACGAGTTGTTATCAAACTCTCCCCCATGATCAGTGCAGATTGAGCATATTTTATTGACATTCCCATGCTCAATCTTATTAAAGAATTCTTCAAAGATTTTCAGTGCTTCATTTTTGTGAGCCAGAAATTTGACCCAAGTGAACCTAGAGAAATTATCTACAATGACAAAACCATACCGTTTGCCATTGAAACTTAGAGTTCTAGTAGGTCCAAACAAGTCCATGTGCAAGAGTTCATAAGGTTTGGAAGTGATTACCGGTGCTTTTAATTTGAAAGACTTCCGAGTTTGTTTTCCTTATGCACATGCATCACAAAAACTTCATTTTTATTAAAGGAAATGTCAGGAAGTCCACTTACCAAGTTCAACTTCATGATCTTGTGCAATACATTGTAGCTCGCATGACCAAGCCTACGATGCCACAAAGTCAACTCATCCTGTTTATTTCCAACAAGACACAAATTTTTGTTTTCTGGTTCATCTAAATCAACTAGATAAATGTTGTTCACTCTCTTTCCAGAAAACTTAAGGCTTCCTGTTTCTTTATCAACAATTTGACATGCATTAGTTTCAAAGATAACTTTATGGCCTTTATCACACAATTGGCTTATGCTGAGGAGATTGTGATTTAGACCATCAACTAATAACACGTTGACTATTGAGTTAAAGGCATACTTACCTACCTTACCTGTGCCAATTATTTGGCCCTTGTTGCTACCTCCAAAGACAACTTGTCCTCCGTCTTTTTCCACTAGCAAACAGAATTTATCTTTGTCCCCCGTCATGTGCCTCGAGCAGCCACTATCCAAGTACCATTTGTTTTGATTTTGGGATGCTAGGCATTCCTGTATAGATGGATCAGACAAGAGGTTTTGGTACCCAAATTACTTTGGGTCCCAATTTTTCATTCATGCCAAAAAAGTAAATGCTTTGGAATCCAAACTTGTTTGACTTTCAATTTGTTTGAGTTATTCCAGCATTGTTTTTCATTGTGCCCAAGTTTCTTACAGAAATTGCATGATGAAGATTTTTTCAAAACAGTTGTTTTATTATTTTGATGAACACCATTCACTTGCTTTTTTCCTTTTGTTGCCTGGATGATGTCCCTTGGCAGCATACTTCCAGGCCTGTCGACAGCTCTTTGGGTCTGTCGACAGACTTCTTAATTTTTTGAACAACTGAATTCTTTTGTTTGGGTTGTTGTTGCTTACCCTTTGTTTGATTTTTCTTCTTCTTAGAAGGAACTAGTTTGCTTGTGCTTGGACTTGAATCAACAAAGGAAGTTATCAATGTCTCTCCCATTTTCTTTTGTTTCACTGGTTGATATCCAAGCCCATGCCTTGTTTATTAACATTTGCACCCAAAACAGCATCAAGCTTTGTTTTCCCTTTACGAATCTTGTGAGATCATCAGTCTTTTCTTTTAATTCCTTTTTAGTGTGTTCCAACTTTTTCTTTATTTCTTGATATTCATTTTGAAGGCTTTCAAGAGAATCAATTAGGTTGTGTTTTTCTCTTTCACTCTCTTGCAACTTTTCTTTCATGCAATCCATTTCCTTACTGTGAGCTTCCTCATCAATTTTCATCATTTGAATTTCTTTATTTAGGATTGCAATTTGTTCATCATTGGATGTGCTATGAACAAGTGAATTGATTTTCTTTTTCAGTGCTTTATTTTCAGACTTAAACTCACAAAATTTCTCAAAAAGCAATGTGTAAGCTTCTTCCCATTCATCTACAGTATAGTTCTCAAAGGAAGAGTTTACCTCAGTGGAGTCCTCACTCCTTGCCATTAAGCAGTGAACTTCTTCATCTCCTGAGCTTGCATGTGAGTCCTCGTCTTCGTCTTCATCACTCCAAGTTGCCAGCATTGCCTTGGCTTTCTTGAAGGTGAATTTTTATTTCTTCAGTTTCTTCTTAAGCTCCGGGCATTCTCCTCTCATATGCCCTGGTTTCTTGCACTCAGCACACAATCAAGTCAGATTTTTTGTTAGAATTAAATTTATTTGAAAAATCTTTCTTTGGAAACAATTTGAAGTTACCTGGACCTTTCCTTTTAAACTTAAGAAATTTCTTGAATTGTCTAGTGAGCATGGCCATTTCATCGTTGTCACTATCACTAGACGTTTCATTGTCATCACTTTCCCGTTGAAGATCCTTTTTGGAGCTAGAGGAACTTTTGTTGGAAGCTTTTAGAGCAATAGACTTTCTTGGATTTTCTTCAATTTCTTTCCTCTTTACATTTATTTCATAGGTCATCAAGGAACCAATTAACTCATCTAATTTCATTTTTGAAAGATCTTTAGAATCCTCAATGACAGTGGCTTTAGTATTCCATGAGGATGGAAGAAACCGAAGTATCTTCCTAACTAAGTCACTTTCTGAGTATTCCTTTTTAAGACCTTTCAACCCATTGATTATTAGCATGAACCTTGCAAACATATCTGATATGTTTTCATCATTTTTCATTTTAAACATTTCATATTCAGATACTAGCATGCTTGCTTTGGTTTCCCTTACCTTGGACGTACCTTCGTAGATGAGTTCAAGCTTGTCCCACATCTCTTTGGCTGAGGTACATGTGGAGACTCTTGAATACTCCTTGGGATGTACAGCGCACTGCTTCAATGCGCTCCAGTTTAGAGTTCTTGGTCCTTTGTCCAAGTCTCTTCATCCTCGGGCAGCACATATTCTCCTTTGCTGACGATCTTCCAAAGCTCAAAGTTTTGAGCTCTCAGAAAAACCTGCATTCGATTTTCCAATAAGGATAGTCAGTGCCATTAAAGAAGGGTGTCCTGGACACTGAATGTCCTTCAACCATATATCCCTTGTTAGATTCCATGAGATCGAGAATCTCCTGATCGTAAGATCAAGCTTTAAGAGCAATAAATCGGAGAAACCTGCTCTGATACCAATTGATAGATATGCAGAACTGCCTATTATGGTAATCTAGAAGGGGGGTTGAATAGATTACTATCAATTTAAAACACTATGACCTTCTTTTCGATGGGGACACAGACTTATCAAAATCTCAAACATGTTTAGGATTGAATCAAGATGTGTGTTAATTGTAAGTAGATGAAACAACAATTTATCTAGCGTGTGAAAGATCAACGTGCCTACCAAACATCTAACGTAAAACGTTCAAACCACAGACACGATGATTTAAGGTGGTTCGGAGTACACAACTTGTGTATCCTACGTCCACCGTCCACACACACACACAGAAATCACTGCTTATGAGCGAGTTCAACACTACAACACACACCCACATTGTCTGATGTAAAGCCACGATCAGAACAACACAAACCATGTGAATCAAGCACAAGGAAAGCTTGAATCACAACCACCACACACAGAATTATGAAAAGAAAGAAACAGAGAAGAGTTCTGAGTTGAAAGAACAAATCCTAGATTAGAACTTTTCGTGATAGTCGTCCAGAAGAGCTTCAAGCTTCGTCTTGACACGTATCTGATGACCAAACTTTCCTCATATAAATAATTCACTTATTTATATATTAATTTTGATGATTAACAAAACATCACTAATGAATTACTTGAGCCTTGAGGACAGGAAACAAAAGTAAAAGAAAGTTCAAGACAATCAGGTAAGACTCTCTTTTCATAATTTTTTCCAAGTCATTGCATCGACTTCTTCATACTTCATATCGACTTCTAATTGATAATCAGAACGATTCCTTTATAACCTCATATCGATTTCAATAGAGTCATCATAACGATTTCATAAGTATATGATCGATTTCCTTTCTGATCGAAAAGTCGTGATGTTTCAAACTTATCTATCGTAACGATTTCTTAAGTTCTCGTAACGATTCCTCTAGAGCCCGTAACGACTTGCTCGTCACAACGACTCTATAAGTAATTGTAACGATTCCTTAGAGCCCGTAACGACTTGCTCGTCACAACGACTCTATAAGTAATTGTAACGATTCTTTAGAGCCCGTAACGACTTGCTCGTCACAACGACTCATTAAGTAATTGTAACGATTCCTTTAGAGCCTGTAACGACTTGCTCGTCACAACGACTCTATAAGTATTGTAACGATTCCTTAGAGCCCGTAACGACTTGCTCGTCACAACGACTCTATAAGTAATTGTAACGATTCCTTTAGAGCCCGTAACGACTTGCTCGTCACAACGACTCTATAAGTAATTGTAACGATTCCCTTAGAGCCCGTAACGACTTGCTCGTCTCAACGACTCCATAAGCTGTCATAACGGGTTCTTTATAACCTACAACGATTTGCATCTCATAACGATTGGTTTAAGTGTTTCATATCGATTTCTTTGATGATTATAACGACTTGCTTATCAGTAACGATTTGATAAGTAATCACATCGATTTCTGTAACACTCATAAACGACTTCTGTATTATTTACAACGATTTCTGTATTGTCATAACGACTTGCTTACCAGTAACGATTTGGTAAGTGATCACATCGATTTCCTTGATGCTCATAACGACTCGATTCGTGTAACGATTTCATAAGTCATAATGGCATCGGGTTTGTTCATATCGATTCATTGTTATATCAATATAATAATCTTGAGTATACGTTGAATAGTCAAAGTCGTATCTCATCTGTTTGACTGCTATGTATTCAATGATCTCTGAACGTATCTCTCATGCATGCAGACGATATCTTCCACCATTGTGCTATTCTATCTACATCTTTATTTTGACAGAAAGGAGCTTTGCTAAAACTAGCAATATCTTTTCCAACTGTGACTAACGATCAACAACAGCCCTAGCTGTCTCCTATTTATTGTTGACATGCTTGCAGATACCTGACAAGATTTATCTGTACAACGTTGGACACAAAAGATACAAGATATCAAATATTTCTTTGGCGTGTACGAAAGGATAAAGGACTGAAGATCAGAAGCTTCCTTGCAGATCAGTCTAACGTACACCAGAATGAGAGACAACGGATCTTTAACGTTCAAATTTCAAGTAGAAGCTTAAATACAAGACTCAAGACTGAGAAGGACAATACCTTTGAAAAAGATTATTTCTGAGAGAAAGCATCGCCAATCCCTCAAGTCTTCTGTGATTCAAACAAGAGCAAACAACTCCATTCAAATCGATCTTAGCTCTTTTGCTCTCAGTGTTCCGAAGAAGAATTTCTGTGAGAGCCAGTGTAGTCTTTGGAGAGAAACCAGTGATAAAATTCCTTCTCTCTCGAGGCTTGTTTGCTTCAGATTGTAGCTGTTTGAGCTAGTTCCTGAAGCTTGTTCTTATACTTCTTTCTATTGGTTGTATTCCCTTTTGGTGAAGAAGACCTGGTGGTATCCAGGGTGGTTGTATTCCCTTCAGGTTGAAGGAAGACCATTAAGGCTGGGTGTAAGGATCCGTGAGGGGGATAGTACCTTGATAGTGAAATCCTGAGGTATTGCTCAGGGACTGGACGTAGGTCTCCTGTGGAGAGGAGTCCGAACCAGGATAAAAATTGTGTCTTGTGGTTGTGTTTTGTGTGGCTGCTGTCTCATTTCCTCTAACTCTAACCTTCGTTTAAGTTGTTGTGTAATCTTTTCAGTGAACAGGTATTAGTCAAAGATCAAATTTTAATAACCCATTCACCCCCCCTCCCCCTCTGGGCTAGCTAGCTGGGCAACAGTATCAGATGATTAAGAAGCTTGAACTACGGACGAACTGGCTTCACCTTTGTTTGGAATATGGATCTTCCTTTCCCTGGACGGCAAGTTGAAGCAGAGCAGCAGGTGGAAGCTTTCTCTCTTGAGACTTGCTTAGGGTTTTGGTATTGTGGCCTCTTGCTGCGAAAATAGACCTATATGATCTATATATAGGGGTGTCCAAACATGGAGAGTCGTGCTTGAAAGAATCACCCAAATATGGATCATATCTTGACCATCGGATCTTTCCAAAACTACGTCTGTCGATAAGCGACATGCTGTTGTCGACAGCTACTGCTCAGTTCTGGTTTTCATGTTGTTGGAAGGGGGTCTGTCGACAGATATTGTCTTGCTGTCAACAGGCACACTTCATCTGTCGACATGCACATCTTGGCTATCGACAGGTACTACTTTCTGAGTGCTTCCAGAACCTTGTTTTGTTCTGTCATGTCTATCTGTTGACAGGTGACTTCTTGGCTATCGACAGGTGATCACTTGAAGTTTCTTTCTTGTTCTTTTTCACCTGAATCTTGTTGCTTGACTTATATGCATTCATACTTACATTAAAAGACATTCTAAGTGAAATGTAATGAATACATAGGTGATCATTTTGACACTTGATCATGTCATTCATGTCCTTAACAAATCTGTCATTGTATCATCATCAATTGCAATGTTCATTAAAATCACATCATCAAAAACATTAAAGCACATGTAAACCCAACACTAACCAGTCCATTCCCAAAATCACATCATATTCTTTCAGCTATAGTGCATATAATCTGGCTGGCAATTGATTTCCTTGCACTGCAATCAGAACTTCATCTAAATAGCATAAAGTGAGCATGAAACCACCTAAAGAAACTTCCACTACCAACTCACACTGCCTCTCTTCTAATGAATGAACCATACTATCCAAGAAATCTGTGGAAATAAAGGAATGTGAAGCACCTGGATCAATTAACACTCTAGCAGAAAAGTCAAAAAGAGGTAGTATACTTTCAATTAGGTTAGATGCCTCCGCCTATGCTCTGGTGATGGCCATAACTCGACTTGTCCCCTCTGCATAGGTGGACCTCTGCCTCGCTCTACTGCTGGCTGCTGCTGCTGCTGTACCCCTCTACCATAACCGTAATCCCACAGATGCGGACAATTTCTAGCTAGATGCCCCGGATGCCCACAATTATAACACTGAAAACACAGAAAAGCTGCGGGCTACCTGTCGTACTCTGCTGCGACTCCTCCGGTGCTGGCCTAAAACCTCGGCCTTGCTGAAAACCCAACTGAAAATCCTGTTGCTTGCCGCCTCCTCATCCTCTAAACATCTTCTTCAATTTACCACCCCACTTTTCAAATCCTGATGATGATGATGCTCCTGAGGGTGCCTTGCCCTTGCAAATACCTGCGGACTACTGCGGAAGCCAAAAACTACCTATCCCTGCTCCTCCGGACTGCCTAGCCTGTACAGGCCTTTCCAGAATCGCTGCCCTCTGCGCTCCTTCCTCCACTGTCCTTCACATCAAAGGAATTCCTACATCCTGAATCTCTGGTCGGAGTCCTTGAATAAAATACTCCACCATGATAATGTTATCAGTAACCATATATGGAGCATATCTACTCAACGCCATGAACCTCATCTGATATTCTAGCACTGTCAGGTTCCCTTGCTACAACGTCTGAAACTATTCCCTCTTGGCCTGTTGTATCTGAACTGGGAAGAAAATATCATTGAATACCTCCAAGAACTCTAGCCAGGTAATGGTATCCTCTGTCCTTCCTGCAAACGCCGTCTGCATCTTCAATCTCCACCATTCTTGTGCAAATCCACGCAACTGATAGGTAGCTAGTACCACCCTATCAGCTTGTGGAGACCTCATAATAACAAAAACCCTCTCTACCTCATGCACCCAGTGCTCTACTGTGTCGGGATTCGGACCTCTTGAATATGTGGGTGGTTGCAACCGCAGAAACCTCTCTACTAGTGTTGTGGGCTCCTCCACACTGGCTACCCGTGCTGGTACTATATGAAGTACAGGTACAACGAGTGGTACCTCAACTACTGGTGGTGGTGGGGGTGGTGCCACTGGTACTGCCTCCTACACAATCGGCGGTACCTCTACTGCTGGCTGTACTGGTGCCTGGTGAACCAATCTGGTACGGATCTCTATGAGACATTCCCATATCCTTTCTATCATATGATGCGTAGTCTCCTCAGGCTCATCTCCACCTCCTCCCCAATCTCTCCTATCTGCCATTTCTAATCCTGCACAAACATCATTCCAACCACATAACATACAAACAAATCAATACAAAAACAAGGCCAACTACCAACAGTGGACTAAAGTAGAGACCAGGCTATGAAAATTTCCGATTCCTTTATATTCACACGAACCTTGCTATGATACCAACTGTGACATTCCTCATCGTTCAAACCCGTTAACCTAATAACGAGCTTGACCCGACTCCGTCTCCTGCGATCGAGCCGTAGCCTCGCAAGGGATATCAATCACACAAGTCCGTAGAAATATAAAGGAAACAGCTCAAATAGATTTAAGATTGTACATCTCACAAATATTTACATGAAATATACATAGCCAGTTCTCAACTACAGTCAAACACAGAGTACAGTAACCTGGGGCATACCCCGAGGAGTACAAAAGTAAAGATCACACTGCTGGTGGTGAGGGCCCAACTCCGCTACAACGCGGCTCCGAACTAGACAAAGGACGAGAAGCCTCCTGCTCTCCTCAACTGGAAGAAGTAGGGGTGAGCCTCACGAGTCACAGGCTCAGTAGGGAAACTCCCCAAAAGCCGCACAAAACCAATCTTACAAGTGCAGTAACTAGGGGTGTACACGGTTCGGTTCGGTTCGGTTTACTCCATTTTTGGAGGAAACCGAACCGAACCGAACCGAACTCATGTTCGGTTCGGTTCAAACCGAAATTTGTTTTTCTGACATTTTTTAGGTGTTTTTCTGACATTTTTCTGGGGTTTAACCAAAAAAAAACAAACCAAAACCACCCATTTCGGTGGTCGTGAGTTTCGAACTCGCGCCACCATGCGCGTGGAGGGCATGCAACGTCGCCCTCCACTACACTACTTCTTTTTTTTGTTACATTTTATTATTATGTAATTATATATCTATATTCGGTCATTTCGGTTTCCCACCTTGAAATCGAACTGAACCATTTGGTCCACGAAATCGAACCGAACCGGTCGGTTCGGTTCGATTTTACGGTTTGGACCGTATTATGAACAGCCCTAGTAGTAACAAGAAGCTACACTAGGCAATTAATAGGAATAGTACACATGGTATTAAAGTTGTAAATAACAATTATCCCATGCTATTAATAGAAATCAACCTTTAATAAGTAAACAGCAAACCTCGTTCAAGTGTACGTGCTAAAGTAGAAAACGCCACACACTCGGTCACGAAGACTGGTTTGCGACAACAACAACTAACCCGGACAAACCACACAGGACTACCTCTCAGCCTTGTTGGCCCTTTCGATATGGCAGCAAGCTAACCTAGAGGGGGGGTGAATAGGTTTTTCTGAAATCTGAAATAGAAACTTAAACACAGAAATTAACACTTGAAGGTTTGGTTAGTTTAGTGTGATAAAGAGTAGCAGTGCGGAAGCAAATAAACAATCACACAAATAACACAAGAGATTTATCCTGGTTCGGCCCTTCCCACATGGAAGTCCTACGTCCAGTCCCCAAGTACCTCTTGGGATTTCACTAACCAAGGGTACAGTCCCCCTTAAGGACACTACAACACCCAGCACCCAGCTGGTCTTCTTCTCTTTCCCGGGCAAGAAGGCAACCCACTTCTCTTACAGGTAAGAAGCCAACCTCCTGGTACAAACCCCAGTGCGGTTCTGCTAGACTTAAACCCCCAGCCAGGTTACACACTGTATATAGTCCTACAGCTGGACACAGATCTTTCTTAGAAAGATCAGACTGAGAAGCTTTACAAGATAAACACTTGTGTAAAGCTCACAGTCACAGACTCTCCCCAGATGTACAATGAGCTTGGAGAGAAATGAAGAGAGAAAGGAAGACAGAAAGCTTGAAAGCTTGAATGCTTGAGATGCTTGATTGCTTCTTCTTGGCTCGGGCTCTTTCTCTCTTTCTTTGAGTGTATGTGGAGTTGAGGTTATTCTCACAGTTGTACACTCCTACAAAGATATTCAGGAAAGCTCTGCCTTGTTTCTTCAGACATGCTTCATCTTTTATATGAGCAGTCTTTGGACAGATCCGTTGAAGAGATAGCCGTTTGAGTTTTGGATCCGTTGGAGTTCTGACCGTTGCTTATCTTCTCTTTTATTTGTCTTAATCAGACTCTTGTGGTCTTCGAGGTCTGTAAGCATAGAAGAGTGTTAGCATAGAAGAGTGTTTATAGGATAACAGTACATGTTACTGTGCTTCTGCTAACATACTGAAAATAGAGGTCATATCTTTTTTGACAAGACTCTGAAATATGCATGCAGCTTTTTGTCAGAAGATATTTGACTTTTCATTTTAGCGCCAAGCATATTTGAAATATAAAGGCAATCTGTGTTTGAACAGAATCCATGAAGAAATCGTTATGAGCATGACTTATGAAATCGTTATTGTGAAGAGTCGTTGCTCATTTATAACAAATCGATGTGAACATTTATGAAATCGTTATTGTGAAGAGTCGTTGCTCATTTATAAACAAATCGATGTGAACATTTATGAAATCGTTATGCAAGCAAATCGATGTGAGGGCAAATCGTTGCACTCACTTATCAAATCGTTATGAGATCGATTTCTTATTAAATCAATGCGTTTTAAAGAAGAAATCGTTATGAGACCCAAGTCGATGTGATCACTTATGAAATCGTTATGGTATCGACTTCTTAGCAAATTATTTCGGTCACTTATGAAATCGTTATGGTATCGACTTCTTAGCAAATCATTTCGGTCACTTAAGGAATCGTTATGGTATCGACTTCTTAGCAAATCATTTCGGTTACTTAAGGAATCGTTATGGGAACGACTTCTTATCAAATCAATGCGTTCAAAGAAGAAATCGTTATGGCCACTTATCAAATCGTTATGGCATCGATTTCTTAACAAATCGTTGCGGCGCTTGATACTTTGGCACTTTAAACAGAAATCGATGTATATTGATTAAACATCGATTTTATCATTTTAGTGCGCCATATATTGCATCAATGTAAGACTTAGCATTTTGCTATGGGATTGATGCGACACAGATGAAGCAAAATATTTATGAACACCTATATTTTGTTATCTCCGCAATATATATTTTGTTATTATCTAAATGCATCATATATTTTGTTATCACCAAAATACTAAGATCACAGATAACCATAGAGTGGTTCAACAAGCCTCGCAGCCATCTCGCAACCATAGATGAAAGGTCCAGCTGCCGCTCCACCACAACGAACCGAAGGACTGTGGAGACCAACCAACACCACTCTTGCGAACCACACTATCGTAGGCCCATGCCTGGCACCTTTAGGGACTCCGACTTGAGCTCCCTAAAGTGAGGCACTGGAAAACATGACTAGCTGGGGCCCAGTACATCTACTGGTGTCCGTAACCCCCAACCACGAGCGCGCTAGAAGCAACCAAACACAAACTCTCACAAGTCGTTGTCCCTCTATCATCTTTCCCTCAGCCAGACGTACAACTCTACACAAGAGTGAGGGTGTCCACGAAGACGACACAGATCTCGACGGTACACACAGTACCGGGACAAACCCCGAGCACTAACATGTCTGGCTCACACAAAACCTGGGGTAACCGACTACAGAGGTAACCATGGTAGGCGTCATACTACTCGCCACGCACCCACAAACCATGTGAATACTGCTCAAACCATGTGAACATCACGTTCCTCAGACTCCACAAATGCCGATGCACCGCTTACCACCGCCATGCACAATAAATAAGGATAATTTGATGATTACATAACCAGGCATAAGCCCATTGCCATCGGAAGCCAGAACGCGACGGGGTCCACTGTCGCCTTCAGAACGCGACGCTTCGATACGGCACGTTCTGAGGCAGAACGCGATGGGTCGGGCTATCGCGTTCTGAACTCGACACCCAAGTCTGTCGCCTTCACAGCCAGTGACCCAAAACGGGGTTCCATCTCCGGAATCCCCATGCACACCACATAAACATGCATGAAAAGCATATATTTGTGCTCTAACCATTACACTAGCATGGTATCTGGCATCTACAACGCGTAAAGCAAACTAAACATGCTCAATACACAATCCACAACGAGAAATAAGGTGGAATCTCCCTACCCTCGCGAAGAAAGTGAAGAACGACGATAACCCGGCATTTCCCCCGCTCCGTAGCACGTCCTCGTGGCGAGACCACGCCAAGAACAGCACCAGAACCTCGAATCGCCCAAAATCCTCCGCAAAAACCTTCTCCTGGCCGAGCAGAGCTTGCTGAGCTCTGTTTGGCCGACCTAGGGTAATAACCCTTCAGCATTGAGAACATGATGCACCATCCCGTTGTGACCTAAACGCGATGGTTTAGGTCGTCGCCTTCTCATGGCTGACGCCAGTAGGCCGCCCAGCACGTGCCATGCGGCAGACATGTAGACGAAGACCCTCAACAGCGGTAACCAGAACGCGACGCCCTGGACCGTCGTGTTCAGAATGTGACGCCCAGCTCTGTCGCGTTCTCAAACAGTGAACCAGCGAGTGCTCTGGGCCCCAAACTCTCGACCCACGAAGCCTCACAACCTTCCAAACACCTCAAACACAAACCATGGGCCACACATTGGCCACCACAACCGCTAAACCTCGATCCGAACGGTCAATACGCTACAGAAGGTATCTTATATTACGAAGAAGAAAAAATATTAGTATATGAGTAAGGTTTAACTTCAAGATTAAACTTTTTTGAATTTTGGAATAAGCATATAACTACTAATATAAAGCAAATGTTATTGTATTAAAAATATGAAGAAGGTCTAAAGTTTTGCTTAGTTTTACTTACATGTTCCACACCTTCAATATCTTCAGCATATTTGACATTGTTATGCAATTCAACATTGTCTGCAGATTCCTGTAAACATCAAAGTGGATAGTTTTAATTATGGATCATATTTTCTAAAGTTTTTTAACATATGAAAAAAAATCTTTATTATAATAGGAGGTAGTATGATAAGTGATTTACATTTGTAGTAGCTAAATACTCTTCAAAATCATTTTTTATCATCAGTTAGTTGTAAGACTATATAAATTGGCCATTTTTTATGAAGGTTGAATTTGGATATTTGTATTTTGAAGATGAACGTATTCTGTAGAAATTATATAAATTTTATAAACAAATCTCTATACTATCCTGTAAAGAAAGAAAATAAATCACTTATTAATAATCTAAAATTTGATCAATATTATGTTGTGTGATGTTTAAAATAAATAATAATAATTTACCTTTGTTACTCGTTTTGACAATTCTACTACAGATTGGTCGATGATCTGAATGGTCTCACGATCAAATAAAACAAATGAGTTACTTCCAATATGATCAATAACTCTCAATTATAGTTTATATTTGTCAATTATGAAAACAAAGACACTACTTAGAGTACAATTTAAATCATTGGAAGGAAAATTTTAAATCTGATGTGGTCTTTATCGACTTGACTTACGAGCTCAACTCTTGAGAGAACACGTCGGCCCTGAGGTAGGCTTGCTGGTGGCGAAAAGTCTTCTAGTCGACTTCAGCCTACCTTGTCCTGCAAGAAAGTCAATCTCGGGATAGCCCCATGGACGACCCTTCGACGGTCAAGTCAATAAGAGGTTTGGATGATGGTGAACCTAGCTGATTGTCATTTCATTTCATGAGCCTGGCGGTCACCCTTGGCAAATATGTTGTGCTATAGGAATTCGAGAATGGTACTCTCCATCTCGAGATGGGGTCCTACATTTCACCGAGCATCACCTTGAGGTTCTTGTAGGTCAAGGCTGCCACTTCCTCAATGAATATCAATCGCTTGTGTTCGAGGTTGGTTGAAGATCCGAGCCAGGCTAGGGCATTGGCTTTCACATTTTTAGACCTTGGGATCAATATGTTGTCAAGGTATCGCAGGCTAATGATGAGGTGTCATATTGTCTGCAAGTACTTGTTCATGGTGAGGTCCTTGGCTACATAGCCCCCTTTATCTGGACAATAATGAGCTAGGAGTTGTTCCTAGCTTGAAGTTACTTGGCTCCAAGACATCTTGCTGTGAGAAGGTGGAGGAAGAGGGCTTTGTACTTCGCGACATTGTTACAGGCTGAGAATGTGAAGTGGAGAGCGTACTTCAAGGGGTCCCTCCCGAGGGTGAGAGCACAAGATCTACTCTACTTCTTTTTTAGTAGGAGGAACCGTCGACTGTTAGGAGCCAAGATAAGGTCAAGGTTTGACCCTTGCAATTTTCCTCCTCGACTTCTTGCTCATTGTTGGTACGGGCATCTTCCTCTATAATGATCGAGGTTGATGTCTCGTAAATGAAGTTGGTCATGGCTTGACCCTTGACCGTCATTCTAGGGAGGAACTTATCGTCAAACTCGCCAAGATTGATGGACCAACACAAGAGCCGACTTGAGACATCGAGATTCTACAGAATCTGATGAAGTGGGAAGTCAGCGAGGAATGACACTGTGTGTGACTGAAAATATGGCCTCAACCATTGAGCCATCGTGATGAGCACTAGGGATTCCTTGCGGACAATCGGCTAGTTGATCTCTGGCCCTTGAAGTACTCTGCTGACGAAGTAGACAGGTTGTTGTGCTCCCTCATCTTCTCGGACCAACACCGAGCTGACTATTTGGTTAGTGGCCAAGAGGTAGAGGTATAGGACTTCACCTAGACGAGGCATTTAAAGGGTCAGTGGGGACAACAAGTAGGCCTTTAGGTCATCAAATGCTTGCTGGTAGTACCGACTTGGATAAAAATTGCCTCAGAGCCGCCAGTCGTCCATTAAGGTGCTTCACTTCCTTGATTGTATAGGGTGGTTTGCATGTCGAGGATGGCTTGCACCTTCTCAGTGTTAGTCTCGATCCCTTAGTGGCTTACGAGGAAACTGAGGATTATCTCGAGGTGATGCCGAATACTCATTCGGCTAGGTTCAACTTCATTTTGTATTTGCGTAAGGTGTTAAATGTTTGCTAGAGCCATCTAGGTGGGATTTGGATCATAGGATCTTCATGAGCATGTCGTCCACATACACCTTTCTGTTCCTGCCAAGCCTAGACTTGAACACCTGGTTCATGATCTACTAGTTTGTGGCTCCAACGTTCTTCAACCTAAATGACATCCTGATGTAGCAATAGATGTCGATGTTAGTGATGAATGTGGTCTTCCCATTATCTGCAAGGTGCATGATGATCTAGTGGTACCCTATCAGGCATAAAGCAAGTTAAACAGCATGTGCCCCAAGGTGGCATTGACGAGCTTGCCAACTCGGGCAAGGGATAGCTATCCTTTAGACCGACCTTGTTGAGATATGTAAAGTCCACAAACATACACCATTTACCTAAGGCCTTCTTGAAGAGGATGACGTTGGAGACCCAGGTTGGTATTGGACTTCCTGGAAGAGCGTGGTGCGTCAACCTCCCTGGAGTTCGTTGAAGATGACTTCCTACCTTTCTTTATGGAGAATGTGCTTATTCTGCTTCACTAGTCGAGTCGTGAGGTTGATGTCAAGCCGATGTGTGATCACCATGGGGTTGACCTCCATCAGGTAATCTTTTGACCATGTGAAGATGTCGACATTCTTCCCGAATAAGTGCACAGTGGCAAGTCCAGCCGATGGCTCAACTCGGGGCTGAGAGTAGGCCTCCTCTTTCTTAGTGACGTTCATGGTCTCAGGGTGATTTTCTCAGAGGGCTTTGGAGTAACACCTCTGCACCTCTGCTTGATCTCCCTTCACACCATCTGGACTCAATCTAGAGTGAGGAACTTCAACTTTTGATGCACAGTTGATGGGATGCCACCAATTTGGCCCAAAATTCCTCCACCAATGATCACGTTGAATGCCAAGGCAACACGTACGATCATGAAGACTACCTATATAGTCACTCTCTGTGAGTCAGACCCAAGGGTGATTGGGAGGGTGATTCCCTTAACCTTGTCTGAGGCCCCATTGAACCTATAGATGGGTGAGCTGACCAGTCAAACTCAACTATGGAGATGTCATTTTTTTGGAAGTAGTCATAAAATAAAACATTAGAGGCACTTCCATTATCGACTAGGATCTTCATACATCATATTGATCGATGTTGATGAGATGACTAGAGCATCATCACTCGGTGATTTGACCTCCTCTAGGTCATCATCTGAGAAGGAAATTACATGTTTGTCCCCAGACCTAGGAAGTTTCCCTGAGCTCAAGCTCCTGAGGGAAGGTCATCCTGAGATCATCATGACCAGCCTTTGATCGGTGGCTCTGTAATGCCCCGACGCGGAATATCGGAGCGGAATTACAGTTATTAAATAGTACAGAGCGAGAAAATAAATGACAAACTATTGCTCATTGGAATAAGATCAAATAACTCCATTTTCATTAATAATCCATCAACTAACTATTACATCATTCTATCAGAGCCATACTAGGGCCCAAAGTACTTTATTCAAACTCAAATTAATACATATTGACAATTGACTACTAAACTAAACTACTACGCCATGATAGCTGATCGGGTCACTCCTGAGCAACGTCCTCATCAGTCCCATCCTCGTGAGTGTTGTCATATCCATCTGACTCACCTGAACACATGAAATAAACACGCAGGATGAGCGAATAACGCCCAGTAGGACTTAATATCTCATGAGAACAAGCATGCTTTAAATAATTAATGTATTGAATGGCAGGGTAACGAAAGAGTATAGTCATGTACAGCAAGTACTATAGCAAGAGAGCAATAGCACTGGTATAGTGAAACTAGCACAACGATAACGATAATAGAATGGCCATGTAACGATAATTGCACTTGTATAGCACTTGAATAGATAGCACTTTGATTGTCAACGATTAATTGTTATAGTATTAAATGGCACTGGATGCATGCCGTACACATCTTGATCATGTAACACTTGCAAGGAAATAGCACTCTTCGGGAGCTCTCCCCAGGACCAGACCTGGCCCTATTGCACTGGCATATAGCACTTGTTTGTTTTTAGACAATCAATTGTATGGCCAAATAGAGTACCAAGAAGAGATGAGAGTAATAGACGAAATAGATTAGAGTACAAAGTGAAAGTGAACAGATGAGAGTAACGAGATAGTAGATGAGATAGGGGTATATTCGTAAAACAATATTAAACCATGATAGTAACAGTTGCACAGCACCAGGTCGGTACCGGCAGTCTGGTAGAAGTCACCACCGCCCACTAGCCGTGCTATGAACACAGGCTAGATGGTCCGGCATGATCACAAGGTAAGAAGGAAATACTAAGGCCATTTGGATTATGCTGATCCCTAAGGTGTAACAGGTTTTAGGGTACAACCAGCTCGTCGGCTAAGGACGTGCGCCAAAGCCAAGAAGACTTACGGAGCCTTGACAAGGATTCCCTAGTCCAGTCAGGAGTCTTCCCGGTGGAGAGGTGGTCCATGCCAAGAGAAAGTGTGTAGAAACTGGTCCGTCGTGCCTTGAGTGCTCGAAGCCCGAGGAAAACGGTAACGGTGTATAAAGCGCGCGAGTAAAACGAAGACAAGTGTAATTAATTAAAATAGGGAATTTACTAATTTATTTTACTAAATTACCAGATACATTATTGTGTAATTTATAGGGTTTAATGGCAATCATGATTGTTAAGTGTGTGTAAGTGTAAGAAATCAAGAGAGCATAATGGATTGTGCACATAGCTTTTAATTAATTAGATTATATAATTATTGCCCATTTTTAATTTATCAGGTTTGAAATAATTATAACAAGGTTTAATCATGGCTAAATAAAGGTAAATAGCATAAACAGCAGGGGCATAAGCACAATTAATAGTTCTAGCCGAATGTTGAAATCGCGGCGGGGTAACCCGTCGCGATTCGTGTTGCGAGCGGCGGTCGAACGCGATAAATGAACCGGCCGGCCTAGCGCGGTTCGAGGTGGAATTGCGGCAGCACGGACTGTCGCATTCTCATTGCGACGGACCTGCCGGCCGCGACCTTCTGGTATCGCGGCGTATTGCGCCACCGCGACATCAGAAAGGCGCCCGACCCTGAAAGGGCTTTTGCCCTTTTCCGGGTTGGTCCTTCCCTCCCATGCTTGACACAAGGTGGTTCTAAAATCAATATAAATTCGTAGAAAGCTCCAAAAATCATGAGATAAATTTTAAATGAAACTAGACTTCTTGATTTACCACTGAGCATGATTATTAGAAAATAGACGTGGTTTGAACATGCTTTAAGTAGGTTATAATACGGTGCCCTAAATATGCTCAGTCATGGAAAGATGATTTAATTAGCCATGAATACAAGATAGAAATTAGGGCAAATAGGGGTGTTGAAAGCTAGGATCATGTAGTATTTATGAGAATTATTTAAGGACATGGGATCATGTACAACGAGAATTGAACACAAACATGATGGTTCGGGCACAACATGTTAACTGAAGTTGGGGCATTTAATTTGCCCTCATGGAAGAACGAATAGAGCGAAATAAGAGGGCTTTAAAAGGGGATCATGAAGACTACCTAGGGTAATTTTTACACGGTTTAAGCTTGAGAGATTGCCTACCTTTCGTTGAAGTAAAGAAAACCCTAGTTGGTGACGAAAAGGAAGAAGAAATCTCCTTAGATCCAAGCCTTCCCTCCTTGCTTCCTCGTCCAAATCACCTCCTCTCCGTCCTCCAGAGTTCCCACTGCGGTCTAGGGGGTGTTAGGCCGAGATTGGGGTGTTTTGATGGCTAATAAAGTCCTTACTTCCTTAAGACTCCTTCCTTTCATAAAATTCCGAATTTTCCTTAATTATCACCTCCCTTTCTAGTATTTATCTCCCACTTAGGATGGGAAGAGAGCCAATTTCATGGGTAATGGGTTAGGGTAGTTTAGGACTCTTTTAGGATAGATATGAGTTGTTAATATTTATCTTACCCCCTTTTATTAATTATTATTTTAAATCCGAATTTGACATAATTAGCTCCCATCTCATGATGGGCTCTCCACATTTGGGCCCACTCTATCATGTTTGGGCCATTACATAACCCATTCATAATTTTGGTTAATGGGTATTCATTTAATTCACTTAAATTCTATTTATTCCCTTTTTATTCTATTAAATCTATTTATCTCATTTATTAAATTGAAAGTTTTATTTTATTTGAATTTAAAAATCAAGGTTGCTACATCCTCCCCCTCTTAAAAAGAATTTGGTCCCCAATTCATATGATCGTGAGAGGAAGAGTGACTACCTGAATAACTCCGGATAATTCCGTCGCATTAATGCTTCGGGCTCCCACGTGGCCTCTTCAACTTCGTAATTTCTCCACATATCTTGACCACGGGTATAGATCAATTCCGAAGTTGTTGCATCTTCTTAACCAAGATCTTCACTGGTCTTTCTTCATAAGTCATGTCTTTGTTCAAAATAATGTCATCATAGCTGATTACGTGTGACGGATCATACACGTACTTCCTTAGCATTGACACATGGAAGACGTTGTACGGTGGAGAACTGGGGAGGTAGTGCTAGTCGGTATGCCACCTCGCCAACTCTATCAACACTTCAAATGGACCTATGAATCTTGGTCTTAGCTTGCCTTTCATCCCAAACTTTTGAAATCCACGGGTCGGGGATACTTTCAACATCACATGATCTCCAGTTTGAAATTCTAAATCTCTTCTTCTCTTGTCTGCATAGCTCTTCTGCCTGAACTGGGCTATCTTAATTCTGTCTCTGATAATTTGTATATCCCTGCTAGTGCTCTGCACCATGTCTGGTCCCAGCCATTGTTGTTCTCCTACTTCATTCCAACATACTGGTGATCTGCAACTTCTTCCGTACAGTGCTTCAAATGGTGCCATCTTAATGCTTGCCTGATAGCTGTTGTTGTAGGCGAATTCTATTAGGGACAGCTGTTCATTCCAATACCCTTCAAAATCTATAGTGCAAGCATGAAGCATGTCTTCCACTATCTGGTTTGTCCTTTCTGTCTGTCCATCCGTCTGTGGGTGGAAAGCAGTGCTAAAATTGAGTTTCGTGCCCAACGCAGTCTGAAGTCCCTTCTAGAATCTAGAAGTGAATCTGGGGTCACGATCTGAGACTATGGATACGGGGACTCCATGTAGTCTTACTATTTCTTTTACATACAGTGCTGCAAGTACATCCACACTCCATGTACTCTTAATTGCTAGGAAATGTGCGGACTTAGTCAAACGGTCCACAATGACCCAGATAGCATCGAGTCCACCATGAGTTCGTGGTAAACCCATGATGAAATCCATTCTGATGTTTTCCCACTTCCACTCAGGTATGTCCAGGGTTTGAGTACACCCGCAGGACGATGGTGTTCTGCTTTTACCTGCTGACATGTGAGGCAGTGCGCGGCATGCTCAGCCACCTCACGCTTCATGTTGGGCCACCAAAATGACCTTTTTCATGTCCTGGTACATCTTGGTTGTGCCTGGGTGAATAGTATACTTGGTCTTGTGGGCTTTATCCATTAGCTTTCTCTTCAGTTCCTCATTGTCAGTGTACGCATGTCCTGGCTTGGAATAGTATTCTTCCATCCTCAGCGATGGAGAAATTTGGCTTGTCAGCTATGGTCTCCCTGACTCTAACTAGGAATGGATCATTTGCCTATTGTTCTCTGATCTCGACAAGATGTTGGGTTGAGCTCTAAGATTAGTCACTATCATCTTATCACTTCTCTTCTCAATGTTCAGATGTAGACTGGCGAATTCCTCAAGTAATTGCATCTCGCCCATGACTAAACAAGATAACGAAGCTACTGGATTTCTACTGAGTGCATCAGCTACTGCATTACCTTTGCCTGGGTGATATTGAATGTTGAAATCAAAATCCTTCAAGTACTCCAGCCATCTCCTTTGTCTCATATTAAGCTCCTTCTGAGAAAACAAGTACTTCAAGCTCTTGTGGTCGGAGTAGACAATGAACTGCTCCCCATATAGGTAATGCCTCCAGATCTTGAGTGCAAATACCACCACGGCTAGTTCTAAGTCATGGACAGGATAGTTGACTTCATGTGGCTTTAACTGCCTTGAAGAATAAGCTATCACCTTCTCATTCTGCATTAGCACGTAGCCTAGACCGATTTCAGATGCATCAGTGTAGACTGAGAATCCTTCGCCCTCGAATGGCAACGCGAGGATAGTGCAGAAGTCAACAATTGCTTAAGTGTCTGAAAGCTCTTCTCGCACTCCTTGCTCTAGACATAGGGGTTCTCTTTCCGCGTAAGGCACGTAAGAGGTACAACTATCTTGGAGAAGTCTTTTATGAACCGTCTGTAGTAACCAGCCAGTCCAACAAAACTTCTGATCTCGGTGACATTGGTCGGTCTTTCCCAGTTGAGTACGGCTTCTACCTTGGAAGGATCGACAGTGATACCATCCTTGGAAATAACATGGCCTAGAAATGACACCTCCTTGAGCCAGAATTCACACTTGCTCAATTTGGCGTAGAGCTTGTTGTCCCGCAAGGTCTGCAGAGCGATCCTCAGATGCTCCTCATGCTCTTCCTTGGTCTTCGAGTATATGAGAATATCATCAATGAATACCACGATGAATTTGTCGAGGTAGGGCCAATATATGATGTTCATTAAGCTGCAGGAGCATTGGTTAGTCCAAAAGGCATGACTACAAATTCGTAATGACCGTACCTGCTCCTGAAAGCCGTCTTGTAAATGTCTGCATCTTTAATCATCATCTGATGATATCTCGATCTAAGGTCAATCTTAGAAAAATACTTTGCTCTGATATCTGATCAAACAATTCATCAACACGTGGCAGAGGGTACTTGTTGTTGATAGTTAGATTATTCAACTCGCTGTAGTCGATGCATAATCTCATGGATTCGTCCCTCTTCTTGACGAACAACACTGGTGCTCCCCAAGGAGAAGTACTTGGTCTAATAAAACCCTTTTCCAGCAGTTCCATCAATTGCTCCTTTAACTCTTCAATTCAGCGGGAGACATCCTGTAGGGTTGGCGTGAAACCGGTGCGGCTCCAGGTATGAGGTCAATTGAGAAATTGACATCTCTTTCAGGTGGTATGCCTGGAAGCTCATCGGGAAACACATCGGGGTATTCTTGCACGATATGAATGTCGGATATCTTAGATGATTTCTTCTCAACCACAATTGCGGCGAGAAATTCCATACAGCCCTTTCTTATCATGTTCTGTGCTTTGATGGCAGAGACGAGAGACAAGTGCCTCTTGTGTCTACGTCCCATGAAAGTCAACTTAGGGAATTCACTAAAGGAAATTTTCCCCCTTCTACAATATACGATAGCCCCATACGTGGATAGCCAATCGGCTCCCAATATGACATCGTAGCCCTCCATGGGCATACAGATCAGATCGGCTCTCAAATTGAGTTCACCAATCTTAACATCAGCTAATGGAAAATATTTATTCAATTGAGCCTTTTCTCCCAGTGTGTAGTAACAGGCTTCAAATTCCATAGATGTAGGTTTTTCACTTAATGTATCAGCAAATGCTTGTGACATAAACGAATGTGTTGCACCAGTATCAAACAAAACAAATGCCGATGGAGAAAAGACTGGTAGAGTACCTTCCACAACTCCACCCTCCTCGGTGGTTTCCACTTCTTGCAGGGCTCGAAGTCTGCCTGGCTCTTTTGTCTCGTAGGACGCTTCTCATTCTCCTTAAGCAGGGGACATTCAGGAATACGATGATCACGACTCCCGCAACGTAGGCATGCGCCTACCTTCCTCCAGCATTCTTCTACTGTGTGACCTAGCTTGTCACAATGCTGCATCTCGGTTTGTTGTACGGAGCAATAGGAGTGGGACTTTGGGCTTTCGCTCCTGGCTTGGCCCATCGATGATGCTTAACGGATTTTTCTTGCCGTTAGTGGGCTTGCTCGGTGCTCCGGATGTCAGCTCCTTCTTTACCATTCTACCTTTGATGCGTTCGGTGAGTTCAGTCGCATCCTCCAGACATTGTGCTCTCTTGACCATCTCTGGATAGGTCTGAATATCAAATGGTGCCAATTGTGTGATATAAGCGGGTCTGAGCCCATTAAGGAATCTTTTCACCTTCATTCTCTCAGTGCTCACCAGATGATTGGCATATCGTGCCAACCTGGAGAACTGAGCTTCATACTCAGCAATAGTAAGGCTTCTCTGTTTCAGTGCTGCGAACTCAGCGGCCTTCCTTTCTTGGACCCGTTCGGAAAAGTACTTGGAGTTGAAGTGCTCCTTGAACTCATTCCATGTGAATTGTGCGTCTGCTCTGGTTTCCTCAACGGACTCCCACCACGCACGGGCGTCCTGTTCAAGCTGGAATGTGGCAAGTAAAAGCTTATCTCCATCCGTGCATTGCATAACGCGGAAGATACGCTCAGTCTCCTTGAGCCAGTTTTCGGCCTCATCAGGGTCAGTGGTCCCACTGAAGCGAGGCGGATTCAGATTGCGGAAGTTCTGATGCAACTCTCCAGCTCCTCGGTTATTATTGTTATTAGCTCCAGCAGCCTGGAGTAGTGCCTGTGTAGGTTGCTAGATGGTGTGTTGCATGTCACGGAGTTGAGCACGCTCTGCTGCCATTGCTATTGTTTATGTTCCTTCAAAGAGAATTAAAATATAAGATATTGAGTTTGCACTAAGTTTGTGCGTGTGTGAGTTGATTTTATCTTATTACCATTGGTTCTACCCATCTCACATAGGTACGGAATTTAGACTCTAAGTCAAGGCAGGTCAAACCTAGATCATCCTATACTTAAGAATAACCTAGGCTCTGATACCACAAAACTGTAAAGCCCCAACGCGGATATCGGAGCGGAATTACAGTTATTAAATAGTACAGAGCGAGAAAATAAATGACAAACCATTTCTCAATTGGAATAAGATCAAATAACTCCAATTTCATTAATAATCCATCAACTAACTATTACATCATTCCATCAGAGCCATACCTAGGGCCCAAAGTACTTTATCCAAACTCAAATTAATACATATTGACTAATTGACTACTAAACTAAACTACTACGCCATGATAGCTGATCGAGTCACTCTTGAGCAACGTCCTCATCAGTCCCATCCTCGTGAGTGTGGTCATATCCATCCGACTCACCTGAACACATGAAATAAACACGCAGGATGAGCGAATAATGCCCAGTAGGACTTAATATCTCATTAGAACAAGTATGCTTTAAATAATTAATGTCTTAAATGGTAGGGTAACGAAAGAGTATAGTCATGTAGAGCAAGTAACGATAGCAAGAGAGCAATAGCACTGGTATAGTGAAAATAGCACAACGATAACGATAATAGAATGGCCATGTAACGATAATTGCACTTGTATAGCACTTGAATAGATAGCACTTTGATTGTCAACGATTAATTGTTATAGTATTAAATGGCACTGGATGCATGCCGTACACATCCTAATCATGTAACACTTTCAAGGAAATAGCACTCTTCGGGAGCTCTCCCCAGGACCAGACTGTTGCCCGGTTGACAAGCCCAGAGGGGGGAGTGAATGGGTCTTTAAAATTATTTGATTAATACATGTACATTAAAACAAAACGTTCTTCGATGAAGGTTAGTAACTGTTAGTTCAAAGCGTAATCACACAAGATAAGCAACCATTCAACACAAGAACTTATCCTGGTTCGGACCTCCTTTCCTTAGGAGTCCTACGTCCAGCCCCTGAGCAACAACTCAGGATTCCACTAACTAGGGTACAGTCCCCCTAAGGACACTACAACACCCAGCTCAGCTGGTCTTCCTTCACACGAAGGGAATTACACCACCCTGGATGCCCCACCAGGTCTTCCTTCACAACAGAAGGGAACAACACCCTGGATAACCCACCAGGTCTTCCTTCACAGCCGAAGGGAAACAGCACCCTGGATCCCACCAGGTCTTCTTTCACAGCCGAAGGGAAACAGCACCCTGGATCCCACCAGGTCTTCCTTCACACACGAAGGGAATCACAGCAAAGAGAAGAATGAATTCAAGCCCCTAGATCAAGCTTCAATAAGCTAAGATCTGAAGCATGAAGAACTGAGAGTAAAAGATCTAGAAACACAGAAGACTCTCAGAACTACACAAGCTCTCTAAAGATTTTCACTACAGAGTGGAGAGCAAAGAGCAACACGAGAAGGAATGAAGTTCTTGGCTCTTAGAATTCTAGCAGAAGATTTTTAATAGCTTGAACGTGCGTTCTCTACTTTCGTTGCCTTCATTCTTCTCTTCTGTCTTGTATTTATATCTTCTTTTGAAATCCGGCCGTTAAAGTAATCGTTGTCGCTTAGATTGGTAGACGTTAGACTGCTTGACATTTGGAAGCTTCAACAATCTTTTATCCAGTTGAGCACGCAAAGAGATAATGTCTTCTGGCGTCTGTATGGTCCAACGTTGTATGACAGAACGTCTTTAGGACCCTGCACAAATTAAATGCTAGAACAGTAGACAGCTAGGCTGTCTCTTGTTGTCAGTAAACGTTGATATGAGTATTCACCAAAATAGCAATACCAAATAGTTTCTTCTAAAAGATGTTGACAGAATATGCACGATAATGAAAATATATCATCTGTATGCATGCAGAGATACGTTCTGTCTTCATTAAATGCACAACAGTCAGACAGATAAGAGAAGACTTTGACTATTCAACTCTTTAAGAAATAAGATAAATATCAAGTCAATATAAACCATAAAGTCGTTGTCTATATGACTTATGAAATTGTTATGAATACCAACACGTTATTATAGAGAGCAAATTGTTGTATTCATTAAAGGAGTCGTTATAGTCACTTAACAAATCGTTATGAGCTTTAAAGAAATCGTTGCGCGAAGCAAATCGTTATGAGCGCTAAAGAAATCGTTGCACGAAGCAAATCGTTATGAGCGCTGAAGAAATCGTTGTGCGAAGCAAATCATTATGAGCGCTGAAGAAATCGTTGCGCGAAGAAAATCGTTATGAGCGCTGAAGAAATCGTTGCGCGAAGCAAATCGTTATGAGCGCTGAAGAAATCGTTGCGCGAAGCCAATCGTTATGAGCGCTGAAGAAATCGTTGCGCGAAGCAAATCGTTATGAGCGCTAAAGAAATCGTTGCGCAAGCAAATCGTTATGAGCGCTGAAGAAATCGTTGCACGAAGCAAATCGTTATGAGCGCTGAAGAAATCGTTGCGAAGCAAATCGTTATGAGCGCTGAAGAAATTGTTGCGCAAAGCAAATCGTTATGAGCGCTGAAGAAATCGTTGCGCGAAGCAAATCGTTATGAGCGCTGAAGAAATCGTTGCGCAAAGCAAATCATTATGAGCGCTGAAGAAATCGTTACGATGACTTAAGGAATCGTTACGACGGGCAAGTCGTTACGAGTTTTAAAGAATTGTTACGATAACTTAAGGAATCGTTACGACGGGCAAGTCGTTACGAGTTCTAAAGAAATCGTTACGATGACTTAAGGAATCGTTACGACGGGCAAGTCGTTACGAGTTCTAAAGAAATCGTTATGATGACTTAAGGAATCATTACGATGGGCAAGTCGTTACGAGTTCTAAAGAAATCATTACGATGACTTAAGGAGTTGTTACGATGGGCAAGTCGTTACGAGTTCTAAAGAAATCGTTACGATGACTTAAGGAATCGTTACGAGAACGACTTGATTGAAACCACATGATATCTCAGTCTTATAAAGAAATCGTTATGATATCAAATCGTTATAGCTCTATTCAAAACGATATATATGAAGGAAATCATGTGACTTTCAACAGAAGTCGGTGTGGTCTTAGAGAAATACAGTCTCGAAATATTTAATGCTTCAGAAACATAATGCTTACCAATATTGGCTTGATTGACCTTGACCTTGGAGTATTTCCTGTACTTAAGACTTAGAGAACTTTGATAAGGTTTTGTTAATTACCAAAATACATGTATATTTAAAAATTACTTGAGGACATACTGATCATCAATCTCCCCCTTTTTGGTGATGACAAAAAATTATCAATAAGTATGAATATTTCAGGAAAGTATTTCAAACATGCTAAGTATTTTTCTAAAGCTAAAGATTTTCGGAATGTATTTCAGACATGCTAATTTTCTCCCCTTTTTGTCATTAAACAAAAGATACTCTGAGACAAAGAATGAAGAGAAAAGATAAGCAGAGACAGGCAAATGTAGTTTATTCATTCTGAGGAGGTACAGGTAAGTAATAAGCAGGAGATAAAGAGAGGCAAAATGAGAAATAGTCTCCCAGGCCTGCTCTTCCTGCCTTTCAAAATAAGCCTTGAAGGGTCCAGGACCAACATAATAATTTGGTCCCATAGAGGGAGCCATTCTTTTTAGATGAAGGACCAACTGAGCTTCAAGGAAATCACTGTATGGATCTCTGTCCAGGATGCCCTGTAGTAGGTGACTTTTCCAAAACTAGCACAAGCAAGAAACTGATTAAGGGAGACAGGATAGAAGATCTGCCTGTGCTTTAATTCCTGGCGCATGGCGACATAGACTTTGTACCTTTCCACCAAATTTGAAGAGGATCATTTACAAGGTGGAGGGAATTCATATCCAGAAAGGTTGCAGCTGAGATTGGAGGGCAGCCTTCCCTGGCTAAGGTTACATTTGTATCCGACAATTGCTGAGCAGATAAGGATAGAACTTGGCCCACCCTGCAGGTGTCAGTCTTTCACATTCTGACAAGGCAGGGGCTAGAATCTCAGCATGGATGTGGCCTAGGTGGTACTCCCTAAAGATAAATCTGGGGAAGTACCACACTGCCCTTCTGAACTTTGATCTGCCCATCACTCGCGCAAAACGATCAAAAATAACTGAGCCCACTGGTGTATCCATGAGCAAAGAGTGAAGAGGAGGAAGATATGTAGCCTCTGGCAGCTGAAGAGCAGCAAAGTCTACTTGAATTGCTGCAGAGCCAAGCTCAGGTCCAAGATTTCGGATGGCTTGCCTGAAATGACTGAGTTGGACTTCAGGTAAACGATGAATACTATAATAATTAAACATGTTGAATTGCCTGATCATATTGATCTCTTTCTGGATAAAGGGAGCCCAGGAGTTGTTATGGTGGAGCAGAAACCATTCTGACAAGGTGAGAGAGTGATCCCTGGGAGGAAACACTTCAGATCTGGCAGAGAGAAACTTGTTGTAGAGGACCTTATTTGAGTGTGCCCATTCTTCTTCAGATAGGATGAGCAAAAGAGAAGATCTTGGCCTTGACAACCTTGGTAAGAGAGGTGTAAGGTAGGATGGTTTTGAAGATGGTCAGAAAGGTTTAGTAAAGGTAGATTGAAGAGGGTGGCAAAGACAACCTTTGTGAGGTATTCCCTGTAGAGAGGCCTGTTTTTAGTGACCTCTGTGAGAGAGAACCACAAGGGAGGATACAACGGATTAAGAGATGAAGAGGTTTTTATTTTCTTAGAGGGAGGACAGGAGGGATCAGAGACATGAGTATGCTGGCCAACTTTGAGAACAGAGCCAAGAATAATGTCCTCAAATCGTCTTTGATGGGGCTCATATAGGGACCATCAATTTGAGCTCCTTCTGGAATGATGGTGATGAAGGAGGGAGGATGATGAGATGAAGAAGGGATGGTGGAGGAGAAGAGGTCTGAGGAGATGGTCCAGCTGATGATGAGGGACCAGAGGAGAGGCTCCAACTGTGATGAGGCTGGAGGAACCTCAAAGATAGATGGAGGTGGATGAATATGAGTGGAGAGAGGCAGGAGAAAAGGTAGATTGAGAAGAAATGGTGTTGGAGAGGAAATGGGTCTGGGTTGAGGCTTTTTGAAGGTCTGGGGAGCAGGAGGTGCTGTAGAAGCTGAGGGTGGAGATGGAGAATAGGTGTGTGAGAAGAAAAAGAAGGAGCTGGGGGCTTAGGTGCCAAGACTTCTTCTTCTACCATTGTCTGCACAGGATCAGACTCCAATGGCCCTGATGGCCCTGACACCTTCTCAGCTGGCCCTGGAGGCCCTTCAACTTGCTCAGCTGGCCCAGATGGCCCTTGCTCATTGACCTCTGCCTCTGTTGCTGCTGCTGGCAACGGCCCTGATGGCCCGGACACAGAAACTGATGGCCCTGATGGCCTGGAAGTATCAGCATCCAAGTTCTGATCTGCAGGAGGTGCAGGAGGAGAAGGAGCTTGAGCTCCAACTGCCTTCAGAATCTCAGCTAGCATAGATTTCATGCTGCCCATCTCTTTGTTGAACCATTTCATGGCATTTCTTATTTGAGAGATTTCCTTAGAGGTGGATGCTTGGCTCATAAAAATGGAGTTCACATCACTTTGAAGAGAGCACAAGATCTCTCCTTGAGCATCTAATCTTTCAACGACAGGTTTCAAATTAATAACAATTTTCTGTCTCCCTGCCTCTCGAAAGGAGTATCTGCTAAGAGTGGAACTTCGGAAACTACTTATTTTCCTTTCTGCCTTGCCTCTGAAGCTGGAGGCTGCTGATCATCATCTGATTCTGAGGAGCTGGCAGTCTCCCCGTCTCTAGGATCATTACCTGGGGATTGTCATGTTCCTCCCCTTGAGTGCCATCATCATGTGAACTGGCAAAGACTTCATCAGCAGGCACACTGCCCATAGGCTCATCACATTGTGCTGCTTCTGCTGGTCCACCCTTTAATTTCTCCCCTCAGTAGGAGCATCTTCTTCCATGACTCTTGCTCCCCCTGAATGGGAGTATCTTCCATAATAATGTCTTCAGAGCAACTGATTTCTCAACGTGGTCTGATGCCACAACTTCTTCCTCTGAATTTCCACCAACCTCTAGAGTGACTGGGGTGGAATGAATAGAATCCAACACCTCTCTAAGGATGGAGGCAACAATGGAGGTGGGCAAAGGATCTGCTGCACCTACCACTGCTTCTCCTACTGGTGCTTCTGGAGGTTGAGATTCGATTGTCACTTCAGGTGTAGCGACCCTTATCATACCGGTACGGTTATACCAACCCACGTCGGTATAGCGAGCGTTGCCACAGTGGGACATTTACCCAACAATAACATTCAGTTGAGATACACGTGAATATAAGAACAGAGTAGCGGAATTAAAAGAACACTGTCTTCATTTCATTCATCATCCACATTTAACATACATGATCAATAACATTTAAGAACTAGAAGTCCACATAATTTAATTTGCTGAAAATCAAATACATAGATGTCCATACTTATACATTCTTCCATGATAATGCTAGTACAATGTTCAATTTACATACTACGAAAGTCACAAAATGTCGCTAGTACTCCAAGACTCTAATCTCCGCGCTCGGAGTCGGTCTCCACGTCTCCTCCACAAGTGTCTCGTCACCAACTACACTGTACGCCGAAGCAAGTAGTGAGTCTAAAAGACTCCGCAAGTAACTCTACACATACCGTACATGCACATATCATAGTAGGTTCTATATACACGTTCACAAGACACAACATGTAGCATGCTTGACATTAAGTTTTACAACCTATCATGGTGAATCTACATTTAAACACATGAACTATGCTTTCAGATTTTCTAAAATAGAATCACCTATCACGTGCTTTCTATTCATTTCTCACATAGAAATCTACCTTCAACCAACTAAGACATGAAAGCTATTAACATAAATTCCCCAGCATGCATGAAAGGAACATACCTAACATGGAATCTACACATTCTTACGCATATACGTGAACATTTTACATGTTTTAAGCTTGCTGTTTTTCATGCTTTAGCAACTGAAAACTACACACATGAAAGCTACAACAATGATTAAATCACACATGTGAACACCAAGATGGAAGTTGTTTCTATATGCTTAACAATTATTCCTAGCATGGATTCTAGGCATTTTGCATACAAAACATGATCATAACAGGTAAAGCTACTGTTTAAGCATGATTCCAGATTGTCATAACATGGGTTACAAACTCACATCCTCACATTTTGATTTCACATTTTTTTTTTTTACACAATTCCAATTCGCCTATTTCACACTTTGCACATACACTTTTACACATTGTAACATCCACATTTTTCACATGAACACATACACCTTCCACATTCACATTTAGTGCCGTGACACATAGTCCAAACCACCAAAGAAGGACACAACACATCACATCACATAGAAGCCATCTAGGCAATACAATGGCGACTCTTGGACTGCAGACCGGAGAACAAGTCTCCACCCTAACCAGTGGTACTTGTCCACCTCCAGGATTTCCCCCTAATGCTCTTAGGGTCACTACACATTGAACCTTCTCAGGGGGACTTTTCCTGATACGGTTCCACTGCCCTCTGCAGAAGCAGTGTCCCATTTGGGCACAGTTACACTTACACATTTTTACCGATTTTAACACATAGGCTTACACATGTCACTCTCATTTCATTCACTTTCTCACTCACATGCACACTTCTCTGTTTTTCCTAACATGGCACTACAATTACAGAAATTTAGCACTCAGGAAATTTCACTAATCAGGTTGCTTTACAAAAATCAAATCATTTTACAAGGCATGCATTAGCTTCAAATTTTTACATGGAAAATTCATATTCATCATATACTGATCCAAATGACCTGAAATTTTAACCACAGGCTGAATTCGGGTTTAGGATCCCACATGCAAATTTTTCAAATTTTTTTCAAAAAAAAACTCAAATTTTCAGAGAATTAACCATCCATTCCACACTAATATTCATAATGCGATTTAACATGGAGTTTAAACAAAATCACAAATTTTAATAGCTCATGTCTGCCCCTAGCATGCACAGGGCCACAGAATTTGTTCCCGAATTTATCGAGCAACGCACAATTTACTGAAATTTAACATGACCTACGCATGATTTCTATTTTCCCAAAACAGAATTTTTTAATAATCATACAAGTATGGGAAAATGTCAGAAACTCAGAGCACAGAAGTAACATGCATACATGGTCTAACAATTTTGGGCAACCAAAACTTGCCACTGACCATGAGGATCATGGTGAATACACATGGCCATTCTTTTCTCATACACATTAGACAAACAATTAAACTCAACCACCCACAAAATAGATGTACATTCATTCTCCCATTCATCACATTAACTACTGTACATAGTATATAAGAGTTACATTATATCCTCGACGCAAAACACGTCGAAATTAATCATATAGAAGGGCCGAACAGCTTGCTGTTCTGCTCAGATGAACTTGGCGGCGGTCTCTGGCCGCTAATTCAATGTCAACGCACAATCGCTGGACGCTAAGCATGATCTTAGCGGCAAGGGATATTGCCGTTAATGTCAGGTCTGTGCAGACACAGACCCGAGCTCCAAGATGGGTGAATTTGGGGTCTAGGACACGAGGGAAAATACAAAAATTTATAAAACCAACCTAGACACATACAGGGACGTTATGGGTAGGGTACTGCCTCTTGTAAAAACTCCAGGGATCTAAACGGGTCGCGAGAATCTCTCCTTGGGTAGTCCCAAGAAGCCTCCAAAAGAGCTCTCCTCCGGGTTCTAGGTCGATGCAGTGCTAAGCCGGTGGTGGGAAAGCCTTCTCCTTTTCCCTCTAGCCTCCATTTGCAAAAGAACGCCGGATGAATCCTTGGATCGCCGGATTGAACCTCCAAAGCTCAGTCTTTGCATAGCTCCGAATTAGGGTTTTTCTCTCCTCTTTGCAAAGAGTCAAGAGAGGTTTTCTGGTGCAAGGGGATTTGGTTTTAAAGCAAGGGGTTCTCTTGTCCCGCAGGGGTGACAAGATAGCCTTTCAGACCGTGGGGACACTCCCCAATGGTTGGGGTGGCTTGCTTCCGGAAATTTCTGGCTCTGCACCGCATGCAGGTCAGAGAATTTGGCGTCCACCATCGCTGGACGCTAGAAGAGTGTTGGCGTCCATTGGGTTGACGCCTACTCAACTCAAGCGTCCATGGATATTGACCCCAATCGGCCTTCGGCCAGAACTCCAAAACATGCATAAACCATGCACTCTTATACCTATATATGTCATACATATGCATTATCATGCACACCTATCAACTACATTCATACACTATTTACATCTATTTATACACATGCATGCAATAGTATACAACTAGTACCTACGTAGATATTTACATACGTACATACACCACATGAATTATTTACATGCAATACATAATGCAACAAAATTCGAGGGCCTACACCCTCTCCCACTTAAAGAAACTTTGTCCTCGAAGTTAGATCACGCTACTCAAACAAAAGGGGATACTTCTTCTCATCGCATCCTCAAGCTCCCACGTAGCCTCCTCTCGTGAGAAGTTCCGCCAGAGAACTTTCACCGACGCAATACTCTTGTTCCGGAGATGCTGAACCTTCCGGTCAAGAATAGCTATTGGTTGCTCGACATACGACATATCTGGCTGATCTCCACTGGCTCATGACTAATCACATGAGACGGATCTCGACATACTTCCTGATCATCGAACGTGGAAACGGATGAACACTAGCCAAGTGGGGGGCCATGCTAGCTCATATGCCACGCTGCCCAAACGTCTGAGAATCTCATATGGGCCAATGAACCTAGGTTTCAACTTACTATGCCTGCCAAGGACAACACCTCGAGTAGGCGATATCTTCAAGAAGACATGATCG